>CM076577.1:1335519676-1336053382 GCA_034641835.2 Pinus albicaulis | reverse complement strand
TCTTGTCATTACGGTTTCCATGGGATTTAGTCCAAATAAAATCTCCACTATGCATTTGCTTTTATAAACGAGCCGACGTCCTAGATTCCGGCCATCATAGTACTAATTACATTATGTCTGATTCGGTCCCCATATGGCCTAGCCTCCAAGGGACGAGATAACAAGTGGTTGTCCCCACTTGCCTGAATCGTTAAGACTGTTCATTACTTTTAGTACTTAGTCATTTCATGATAGACATCTTGCATGATGGTCTAGCCGAAAGTGTGTCTTTGGATTCCAAGTTCCCAGTAAAATTTTTAACCGGATGACCTGCTAGATTGCTATAAATACTAGCATTGTAAGTTGATTTGGCATTCGGAAATTTGGGGATTTTTGAGTCTTTGAGTCTTGTGTTGTATTTTTCTCCCTGCTCTGCCTCTGCGAGAGTTATCTTGATCTGCTGGCATCACGGAGACATTATTCAAGCAGGGTCTCAGATATCTAGAGTCCAACTCCCGCTTGCATCTGCGAGATTTGTCTCTGACCTTCATGATCACGCAGGTCTCTGTTTTCCATCTTCTAATTACTCCGTAATATTTTTGCATATGAATGAAAATCACAAGTTATCTAAAGTTGTTCTAAGGAATATATTTTGGTATATATATATATATATATATATATATATATATATATATATATATATATATATATATATATATATATATATATATATATATATATATGTCACATATAGGTAAAGGTGGGACCAGCGTACGTGGGTTGATAACCCACTTTCCCCCACCCTTATATTACATTGTATGCAATCGGTTATATAGTTGGGCGGCGGGGTCATGGTCACCGAAAACACTGCTATTTTTTTAATATTTATTGTTTAATCGTTGGGATAGGGGCGAGGGTCATGGCCCACTCCTATTTTTTTATTTTTTATTTTTTGTTTTTCAATAACATAATACATTATTAATTTCAACGATTTTTTACCATAGGGGACATTTTAAGTGTCCCACAATTTCGCCCAAAATTCAGTCGGAGCTGGCTAGAATCCAGCAGTCGGGTTTCTACGAAATTGTGTCCCCCTTAAGCCTGCCACCTCATCATGTCAACTCATAAACTTTGACTGCCTCTAACTTTTGCATACCAGCTCGGTTTGACGAGCTGTTCAAGCCGTTGCGATCAGGACGACGAGATCTTCAACTTGACACCGTGATTGCCACATTTTTGGCACTTTGATTTTTCAGCCTTCTCCTTAAGCCACTTGTACTTTGGACCTATACGATCCTCCTAGATCATTCCTCCCCACTAAGGAGCTTTTGGACCACCAAAATAATTAACACACCTAGCACACTGCTTGTCCGTTCAAAACCACACTTTCAATCACCTGCACGAAAATCTGTTACATCATTTGCAACCATGTACATACCACACATGACTCAACAAGGCCTCACTTGCCAGGAGTTTATAGCACACACTCATTGGCAAGGATTACATAATAGAAACAATACCTCAACTATTCATAAAGAAAAGGTGAAAAACATCATCGTTTCATTTCGAAGCGATGGAAAACACACCATCACTTTTTCATTTATTCGCAACTTATGATTTACAAATGTGGCCATAACACTAAGACCTCTAAAAGAACCATATTTTACTTAATAAAGTAAATGTTTCATCCCACTATGGTGGATTTTCCTGTGGAATAGCTTCGAGGACTGAAATTTGCATGGGTGCTCTTTGGTCTTGACGTGTTTGACATCCAGGTTTATGGGGTTCATTCTGGTTGTGATGATTCTTCCTCCTCCATACCTTCTGTATTATCTTGGAACGCCTCCTCCTGATGTGCCTCTGAGAAGTGCGCATGAATCCATCACTGTCACTGAGATGTGAGGAGGTCGCTAGCTATTTTGGAGCTTTCTCCCACTTCCATCCTGGTGTATCCGAGTCCTGCATGATGCGGTAATTCCTCGACTTCGATGGGGTTTACGATGCCTTGGCAATTGATGCCAAGGCCCTTTCCTTGATACCACATATTCTTCAGTAGTTTAGATTTGATCCCTATAGTATGTTTTTCAAAAGTAGTGAATTCATCATCATGAAAAGTACATGAAATTGAAGGGTTTATTTTTACCTCGGGTTGTTTATGTAGCAATTTTTCCGAGGCCTCATCCTTAGCTTGCAACTGACGTAGTAACCTTTATTTTTCTTCCTTTGCTTCCTTTAAGAGCCTCCTTAGCTTAGTATTCTCTTCTTGGATGCTTTGGTTGATCTCTTCAAGTTCTTGGAACCCTGTCATAGTGAGTGTCCTTTTCATCTTTGGTACTACGTTTGTTCAAATTTTTGTTTCATAGCCTGAATCAGAACCAAAGTCTATGGGACCTTCTTTTGCGATCCCAAAGGCTGCAAGCTTCATTTCATTGTCGGAATCATACCCCATGTCAATTGGTCTTCCTCGTGCAAATCCTGCAGTTGTGACCTTCTCATCTTCCTCTGATTCAAAATCTTGGTTCTATTGCACGATGGTAGTGGTATTCTGCTTCCATTTTTTTTTCATTCCTCTGAGGTCTCAAATCAGGGTGCAACTTTCAACAACTTTCTTCGTCATGTCCCTCTTTCTCACAATGTGTACAAGAGGGCTTTGCTCCCCTTCTCTTGGCTGCTGCAGTTCTTCTTGGGTGGTCATTTTGTTCATTTGTTCCCCTGCTTTCTAGATGCATGGCCTTCACACTGGCCTCATCGATGGTAGGAGGCTCAAACAAAAATAATGAATGTCTTATGTAATTATGCTGAGAACCAATATACTTGGTTACAATCTCTGATGAGTATAATGGAATGTCTAAATTCAATGCTTGTTTTCTAAATTATTTAGTGAAGTCTTGTACATTTTGACCTCTCCTTTACCTTAGGTGTTGTCATTCCATTAATGCCTTTTTCTTATAACTCAAAGGGTAAAATTGGTTTCTCAATGCAGAAAAAAAATTTGACCATGAGGAGAGAAGGTTATCCAAATTTTGGCTGCCTTGCAATTTTCTCTCCCACCAGACAAGAGCGGCGTCATTCAGTCGAAGAGAATCCAACTGGATATTTTCCTCATCCTCATCAATCTATTGATTCCTACAGTAGATTCAATCTGCCTAATCCAATTGTTAAGCTCTTCTGCATTACCGTCACTAGTATACATGGGAAGATCAAATTTGACATCTAATTTAAAGAAAGGTTTCTTAGATGCATTTCTCGAATTCCTATGACGATGGTGAGAAGAAGAAGAGGAACTTCCACTCGTGGAAGGAGAAGGAGGTGGATCCCCTCCATCATCTCCATGTGCTGAACCTTGTCCTTTTAGAGCATTTTCCCCTGCACTTTCTAGTTTCTCAAGCCTTGAGAACAACTTCTCGACTCGATCTGCCATTGTGTAGAATTTTTTGCGGAAATTGAGCTCCTCCTCATTTCTAGCTTCGTCATCCATGTTTCTTCTTCGATGTGCACGTCCCGCTTCGAGATCAAAAGAGTTTAGTTTGCCTTCGCCTCTTCGTAGCTTGTTTTTCGTTAGCATACAAACATGCAATTCACATCTACAAAGAACTGCTCTAATACCACTTGATCCAAAATATTTTTCTTTGAGATGGATTAAAGAATTACATGTAAAATTGCATCTTAACCATGAAACTTAAAAGTCATGAACATAAGAAGAGAGAATCACATAAAAGCATGCAAAGAAGACAATAAATTGATATCGGAGTTCGTCCAAGAGGGACTACATCTCTGGGCCCTGTTAAATCAGTGGGGAGGCCCTCTTTTATTAAGTGGCAAATAAAATGAAAATACAAGCATCAATGCAAAAATATACCATTATACCTCCATAGTTGAGAGTGCTCGAAAATTAGAGACATATAATGAAGAAATGGACAACACCGTTGGAATCGTGTTGCCGAGAGGTGCAGAATCCATATAACATTTTCTTGATTCTGATGTCGGACAAATTTGGGCCCTCTGGAAATGAGCTTAGTTCTTGGTTCTTCCCCCCCTCCTGCAAGGTGCTCATGGTTCCACTCTGTCTTGGGAAGCTTTTTGCTCCAGGTCTGCCTAGACGTACTTCTAAATTGTAGGTTTATATATCATAAGGCGGGCAAACTTCACCAAGTCCATCGTTGCCTAAATTGGTTGAGATCCGCAGTTTGAGGGAGGGGGTCGGGTGGTCAAACCCTGCCCCCTCCATAAAAAGGCGACATTTTTCTTTTTTAAAAACACAATGCAATATTTAATCCAAAAATTTTAATTAATGCCGGGGTGGGAGAGAATCGCATTAGGCAGCTCGCCTACCACACCTCCACCAGAATCACACACACACACAGATATATATATTTATTTATTTATTTATTTCATATATAGGTAAGGTGGGTAGGGGCGGCGGAGTTGACAGCTCGTGCCCCACCCTTGTATAACATTGTATGCAATCAGTTATACGGTTGGGGCAGCGGGGTCATGGCTGCCGACCCCACCACTATTTTTTTAATATTTATTATTTAATCGTTGGGATAAGGGCGGGGATCATGGCCCGACCCTATTTTATATATATATATATAGATATATATATATTGTTTTTTCAGTCACAGAATACATTTTTTTTTAAACACATGGTGAATCGGTAATTCTTTAGAGTAATATAGGGGAGACCCAGGATCAATCCTCATGGTCACCAATATAACACCAGGATATATCCAACAGCCTACAAGTTAGATATACTAGATCTTATGATTCAGCAAGAGCCGAGACCCCTCTAGGAAGGGGGAGCCTACTCCTTGAGCCAAGATCATAGCAAGCCACATACTCAATGAGATTTGAACTGCGGTCTCTTGGGTTTCACCCAAGGAAATTTTTCGTCAAACCACACATCACTGTATAATCACAGAATACATTTTTAATTTCAACAATTTTTTTTATCGTAGGGGACATTTTAAGTGTCCCACAATTTCGCCTGGAATCTTTCCGGAGCTGGTCGAAATTTGGCAGCCGGGTTTCTACAAAATTATGTCCTCTTTAATCCTGCGACCTCATCAAGTCAACCCATAAAATTTGATTGCCTCTAACTTTTTCACACGAGCTTGTTTTGACGAACCATTCACACCATTGTGATCAAGACGACGGGATCTTCAACTTGACACTGAGTTTGCCATATTCCTGACACTTTGATTTTTGAGCCTTCTCCTTAAGCCACTTTTACTTTGGATCTATATGATCCTCCTGGATCATTTTTAGTCTCAAAGGGAAAGTATACATTTGGTGGGAAGATGCGAAGTGGGCCAGAGACATCAGGACAGAGAATTTGAGTTGGCATGAGTTCAAAAATATTTTTCGAAAGAAGTACTTGTCAAAGAGGTAGTATGATAGTAAATCTAAGGAGTTATATGAGATGAATATCAGATTTATGACAAATGAGGAGTACCTGAATAAGTTATTGTATTTGTTGAGGTATGCTTTGTATCTTAAGGATAAGAAGGCCAAAGTTGAGATATTTGTCTGTGGATTACCATTAGCATTTAAGGATCATATTGAGTATGATGAGCCTTGGTTAGTTTAAGAAGTAATTATAAAATTGAAATAATTTTATGAGCAATAAAGGCGTAAATGGCCACTGAAGAAAACAAGACCTCAGGATGTAAGTGAGAAAGAGAACATTGTTCCTTACAAGAATTTGAATGTAGTTGGAAAGGCACATTGATCAGAACCTCGAGGGAAGCATAATAAAGGTGAGGGTAAGGGATAATTCTAGTGTTGGATATGTGGAAAGGAGCATATCAAGAAGGATTTTCTATCGTATAAGGGTGGCAGGTCTCAAATATACAGTGTAGAGGAAGCGCAAACAATTGGGGATGTTGGACAAAGCATTCCTCGGATCTATGCAACATTGGATAATAGGAAGACAGATCACCATGCATCTATTATCGAGATGAAAGGTAAGCTTTTTGATCAAGGAATTTCTATTTTGATTAACCCCATATCTAATTATAGCTATGTTAACCATGACCAGGTGGATAAGTGTGGTTTGAGAAAAAAGTGCATGCAGAATCTTGGTTAGTGCATTTGGCTACAAGTACTAAGAAGAGAGTTCATCATTGGGAAAGATCTTGTGAATTTGAGTTAAATGGTATACCTACATAATTTCATTTGAATGTACTTCCATTGGGATCATACAATATGCTTCTATGTATGGATTGGTTGTACCTTCACAGGAACAAATTAGATTTTTATGACAAGGTCGTTAAGTCATTAGGGGAATTTTGAGGTCTAAAATGGGCCTCCTAAGAAAATTATAAAATAATAGTGGAAAAAATCAAATAAGATTTGATGACATCATCAAATTTTAGAGGGAAAAATGAAAAAACTACTTTTTCAATTCATATTTTCAACTTATTCCCAAATTTTTATCGAAATTTTATGAGCAATGTGAATTTAATTCCTCATCCAAGGAGTACCCATGTTGCATACTTTCGATGGGTCCTACTACACGAAAAATGAGAAATACATAAAAGAACGTGATTACAATCACGTTTTTTATGTATTTCTAATTTTTCGTGTAGTAGAGTTCATCGAAAGTATGCAACATGGGTACTCCTTGGATGAGGAAATAAATTCCACATCCAACGAGTACTCCCGCTCGAAATTTGAGTAAAAATTTTGGGAGATAAGTTTAAAATACGAATTGAAAAAGTAGTTTTATTATTTTATTATTTTTTAATATTTTTACTTTTTTACTCCAAAAATGGTGAATCATCCCTTATGGGATGAATCTGTCATCTTGAACTTGGCTTACTTGCAAAGTTTATTTTGGTTGTACATTTTTCTTAGGAGGCCCATTTTAGACCTCAAAACTCCCCTAATGGCTTGGATGAGAATGGAGAACATATAATTTTGTAGGGTAAGAAGAAGGCTACATCGGTTACAATGGTTATATCTATGCAAGACAAGTGCAACCATAGGAAAGGGTGTGTATTGTGTGCAGTGCATATAACCAATGATAAAGGTAAGGATGTTGAGGATGCACAATTCTTGAAGAGGTACCCATTCTTGCAGTAGTTTTAGGATGTGTTCCCAGCAGATATTTTAGAGTTTTCTCCTCATAGGGAAGTGGATTTTTCTATTGATTTGGTACCAGGGGAAACACCAACACCAAAGAAACATTACAGGATGAGCACACTAGAGTTAGCAGAATTGAATTTTTCATTGAAGTAAATGATTGACAAGGGATACATCAGCCCAAGTGAACCAGTACTTGTAGGCTCCACACTTCATTCCAGTGAAGTCTACTTATTCAACTACTGGTGTAGCATAGGTCTTCATCAGGGAGATAGTGAAGTTGCATGGTGTTCCGAAGAAGATTGTGTCAGAAAAATATGCTAAGTTCACTTCCAGGTTTCGGAAGGAGTTATTTGTAGGTTTGGGACGTACAAAGTTGGTATTCAGTACAATTTATCATCCACAAATAGATGAACGGACAGAGAGGTTCTGTAGAAATTATATAACTTATGTGTTATATGTCCAAGATTATCCTGATCCCACACTATTTTAACTTCATGCAAAATACATAATCTATTCCACCATTGATTATTTTCGGAAATTAAATCAAGATTGCAATGCACACATGAAACAATAAAAATTCACACAAATTAACACAGTTGTTTAACGAGAAAGCCTGAAGATGAAATCCCCAACTATATGTATATAATATATTTCATAGAGATCATGTAACAATCCTCATACAAATCTGATCATATCAAGCTTCAAGAAGATAATAAATCATTAAGGCACTAATCAAGTCCATCCAAAACGAAAATCGATTCGCCACCGCCAGCCTCACCTTCTCCCATCGCGCAATCCTCTCTCTACTACGCAATCCCTGTTGAAGAATGGCTCTGAATGAGTTCTAATTTCTCCAGGATTGACTGCGCAATCCTCCTTGGCATCTCCACTGAGTGTTGGATGCAATCAATGCATCACTATAGTCACAACTGATAGCCACACTTGCTCTTTCACCTATCTCTCCACTGGTCTCCACTGAAACTGCCATGCACTGTAGTTAACTGATGTATTCTTCAGTTGATTAATGAGTTATTATTTATTGAATTAATTAAATAATTAATTCACACCATTCTCACTAGTGTATCAATCAGTTAGACTAGATACAACTAGCTCAACTGAGTCTAACAGAGTTAAACTAAATACAACTCCACCAACTACTTCTCCAACTCCACCAAACTATGTCACATGAGTTCTAACTGAAGTCCTCTATGAAATAACTCCAGTAAACCCTCAGAAATAGCGTAATTCCTTATGTCAGTTGCTGTGCCACATCTGTGCACTTAACTGAAGTGCTCCAAGAGAATAAGATAATGTTTAGAGTCCAAATATTATTAAGAGCTAATAATATTCGACATATCTATTTTTAGACTGGCAATCTAAAAATAGACTCTGCCCAATATGTCTAAAAATAGAAGTCCATCTATTTTCCCAAGTTTACCAACCATCCACAAATAGCATCCTGCAACTCATAGAATATGATCGACATGTCTAAAAATAGACATAGTCTAAAAATAGACTTTGCGCCAAAAATAGCCTGCGGGCCCACTTAGTGAAGGCGACTCTTTTCACTAAGCTCATCATCTTGTTGAATCTCAACACTCCCTCTCAACAAGATAGGGATTATCTGCCACCCTGATCCTGTCTCTATGGTATTCGAATTTGCTCCTGGTGAGTGCCTTCGTCAAAATATCTGCATCCCAATCCTCCGTAGGAATGTAAGAAAGCAACATGATCTTCTATTGCACACAATCTCTGATATGATGGTACCGGATGTTAATATGTTTAGATCTATCATGAAATACTAGATTAACCGAGATTTTAATACAACTTTGATTGTCACAATATATCACAGTAGGATCTAAATGAAAACCGAACAAACTGACCAGGATCTTCCTCATCCATATAGCCTCGCATGCAGCCAAACTTGCTGCCATGTACTCGGCCTCCGCTGAACTAAGTGCCACGGATCTTTGTTTCCTGTTGTACCAAGAAACTGCTATAGATATGATACTGAAAAGCCCTCCAGATGTGTTCTTTCTGTCCGTTGGCTCTCGCTCAATCTAGATCCGCCAGCTTGCAACTTCACCCCATCCGACCGGTTCTGTCACAACCATACCATATGTGCCCCTGAGATATCTCAGGACATGCTTGCCTGCCTTCCAAAAGAGCTTGGTAGGCTTCACCATCGCTTATGAAAGCTGGTTCACAGCATAACATATGTCTGTTCATGTATTGACTAAATACATGAGCGAACCAACCAACTGTCGATAAACAGTGGCATCCACTACCTCTGCCGATGTAGCATCCTCTTTCCTCCAACCACCAAGAAGAAGAGTGTCGATAGGCTTGCATCCTTGCATGTGAAACTTCTCCAGTATCTCCCAGGCATACTTGCCTTGAGACACAAAAAGTTCACCTTTCTGCTACCAAATTTCCAATCCCAGGAAATAATGGAGGCCCAAGTCCTTCATCTCAAACTCTTTTGCAAGATCTGCCTTGCATGAGTGTATCAACAGTTCATCACTTGTTAGTATTAAATCATCTACATAAAGCACAATGATCAAAAGCTTACCCTCCACCACAATCTGGTATAGGTTAGGATTCGCCTCACTCTTGGTGAAACCAAGTCTGGTGAAATAACTGTCTATCCGTGTGTACCAAGTACGAGGTGCTTGTTTTAGCCCATACAATACTCTTTTGAGCCTGCACACATGCGACTCATTGCTGAAGATTTCGAATCCTTCAGGCTGCTCAATGTACACCTCCTCCTCAATGATTCCGTTGAGGAACACAGTCTTCACATCCATCTGATGAATGTGCCAACCCATCTGCGTTGAGAGAAAAAGGATGGTCCGTATGGAAGAATACCTTGCGACAGGTGCAAAGGTTTCTTCATAGTCGATCCCCTCGATCTGTGAGAAGACCCAGGAAACAAATCTTGCCTTATACTTCTCGACGCTCCCATCAGCAGCTTGCTTCACTTTGTAGATCCATCTCGAACCTACCACTGATTTCCCTTTCAGCCTTGGGACAATCTCCCATGCACTGTTTCTGACAATCGAATCATACTCTTCCACCATGGAATCTACCCATGTGTGATCCTCCACAGCTTCCTCGAAAGAGGATGGCTCCGTCACAATACACTCGCTCATCAGAGCCATGTATCCAGTAAATCAGTCAGGTGACTATCTCTGTCTACGCTGTGATGTAGGAGCTCCTACATTCTACACTACATCAAGATTCAGTCGCTCAGCTTCTATAGTGCGCTTCCGCCCTCTAATGTTTGGCACTGCATGAGTGGTTTCTTCCACTCCATGAACCTCCTCTTGTGACTGATCCACATCTTGAGGCTCATCTTTAGGAACAAGTAGCTCCTCTTCTGCATGCAAGTGTAGCTCCCTCTCAAGCAACAACTTCATGGCTTTCTCCTCATGAAATTTGATATCCCGTCGCACGACAGTCATCCGACTGTCTGGAAAATACACATGATAATTGTGGGGTGTTTCTGTGTACCCCAAAAATATCCCAACCTCTACGGTTGGCTCCAGCTTCTTCCTGGCATCCTTCATCACATGAACGTAAATAGGTGAGCCAAAAATCTTCAAATGAGAAATATCAGGCTTCTTACCAGAAAACGCCTCTTCGAGTGTACTCATGCCAAGTACTCTGTGAGGACAATGGTTTTGCACATAAACCGCAGTGTTGCATGCCTCAGCCCACAAGTGTATGGGAAGGCCCTGATCATGCAACATCACCCGTGCAACACCCACGATCGTTATGTTCTTCCTCTTCATGACCCCATTCTGCTGTGGGTTATGAGGCGCTATGAGTTCTCTTCGAATTCCTTCTTTGCTGCAGAATTCTTTGAATTCACCAGAGATGTATTCACCACCATTATCACTCCTTAGAGCTTTCACCTGCTTCCCCGACTCTTTCTCAACCAGTGCCTTGAACTCACAGAAATTTGAGTATGTCTCTCTCTTCTTCTGCATGAAAAAGATCCAGCACTTACGAGAAAATTCATCAACAAATATCACATAATACCTATGCTTTGTTGTTGAAGCAACCGAGAAAGGTCCACGCACGTCTGTGTGAATTCTCTCAAGCATCGTCATGGTGTGACTATCCTTCTCATGAAAGTTGGTCTTCACAAATTTTCCCAAAGTACATCCCTTGCATCATCCTTAATTAAGTGTAACGTTCGTAGTTCTAAGAGAAATCTATCGCAAATTTTCAGCGTTACAGAATATGGCCCAATATCCTGTGCCACAATTCACCCTCATCCCGGCTCACCACTCCTTCTGCTTTGCCTGCCATTGCTGCACAGCCATATACCTACAATTGATAAATTTTCTTAACTCGAATCCCTATCCTCCTGGTTTGAACAGTTGTTTTATGGCACAGAAAATATTTTCCCTCGCTAAAAACAACATCATAACCCTTGTCTTCCAACATCGCCACATAGATTAGATTTGTCTTCAATCCTGGAACATGCATGAAATCCTTCAAGATGAAAGGTTTACCAGACTCAATCTCAAAGGAAATGGCCTCGATACCAGTCACACTGTATCTACCATCATCGTCCATCTTGATGTGCACTCCAAGATCCTTTTCATCCAGATCACTAAAAAAATCTTTGTCTCTGGTCATATGGAAAGACGCACCACTATGAAGAAACCACACCGATCCCATCACACTTGAAACCAAGCATGCGATCAAAGAAAAATCCAGCTCAAACTGTAAGGCTAAGGCCTCTCCAGCTGCAGATCCAGCAGCCTGCTTATTTTTCTTCTTATGTGGGTAATTAGTGGCGAAATGCCTGTGCTAGTGACAGTGAAAACACTTCACCCTGGACAAGTCCTGCTTCTTTCCTTTAGCTTCGGATTTGGAAGATTTCTTCCCCTTTCCTTTTCGAGCTTTGGTAGCCAAAGCACAATTTTCTTCATCTTCATTCTTCGATGAAGATCCATCCCTGGTACCCCGCCTTATCTCCTCCTACACAAGATCTGACCAAAGTCGCTCCCATCCTGGCAGTTTCTCTCGTCCATTGACAGAGTCTTCGTAGCTATGCCAAATCTTCAGAAGCCCAAGGAGAGCCAAGCTCACCAAGTATTCTTCATAAACAGTAACCCCCACAAGTTTCCCAGTCTATCCTCATGAATAAAATTTATAGTTTGGCATATCACGGCCTTTCCGCTCTCATTTTTCTCCAGCTTGTCTACTCAACTCTCCTCTGTCACTTCTTGCTTTCTAACACCACCCTAAGCCTCATACGAAGAATGGAGTGACCACCATGAGGGCCGGATACAATGTGGTCCTCTGCACCTCACTGCACTTTCGACACTTTTCACCTTCTTTTTCCACATAAAAGTGTACACATCGTTTGAAGTAAGGTTTTTAACACGCAACTATGAACCTTTAACTCACAACACATTATCATCCAAGACCACCTCCATCCCGTCTTCCATGCAATATAGAAATATATAATCTGCTGCCATACATACACTTAATCAAGAATTGTTGAAATAGCTTCATCAGTTTTAAATTCACACTTTATTAAAAAACATGCTGTTAAATTTAATCTCCACCTGCACAAAACTCAATCGCTTCAATAATTGAAATCTCTTCCAATGATCAATTGCTCTGATACCATGTATAAATAATATAATTTATGTGTTATATGTCCAAGATTCTCTTGATCTTACACTATTTTAACTTCATGGAAAATACAGAATCTATTCCACCATTGATCATTTGCGGAAATTAAATCATGATTACAATGCACACATGAAAAAATAAAAATTCACACACATTAACACAGTTGTTTAACGAGAAAGCCTGGAGCTAAAAACCCAAACTATATGTATATAATATATGTCATAGAGATCATGTAACAATCCTCATATAAAGCTAATCATATCAAGCTCTTAGTACAATACAATCGCTACACAATAATCAAGCTCAATCTTGCAAATCCATGCACCGATCATTGCCACCTGCTAGCCTACCTCTACTGCACAATCCCTGTTGAATAATGGCTCTGAATGAGTTCAAATTTCTCTAGGATTGACTGCGCAATCCTCATTGGCATCTCCATTGAGTGTTGGATGTAATCAATGCATCAATATAGTCACACTTGCTCTTTCACCTATCTCTCCACTGGTCTCCATTGAAACTGCCATGCACTGTAGTTAACCGATGTATTATTTAGTTGATTAATGAGTTATTATTTAGTGAATTAATTAACTAATTAATTCACACGATACAACTAGCTCACCTGAGTCTAACTGAGTTAAACTAAATAAAACTCCACCAACTACTTCTCCAACTCCACCAAACTCTGTCACATGAGTTCTAATTGAATTCCTCCATGCAATAGCTCCAGTAAACCCTCAGGAATAGCATAATTCCTTCTGTCAGCTGCTATGCCACATTTGTGCACTTAACTGAAGTGCTCCAAGAGAATAAGATAATGTTTAGAGTCCAAATATTATTAAGAGCTAATAATATTCGACATATCTATTTTTAGACTGGCAATCTAAAAATAGACTCCGCCCAATATGTCTAAAAATAGAAGTCCATCTATTTTTCCAACTTGACCAACCATCCACAAATAGCATCTGCAACTCATAAAATATGATCGAAATGTCTAAAAATAGAATTTGTGCCAAAAATAGCTCGTGGGCCCACTTAGTGAAGGCAACTCTTTTCACTAAGCTCATCATCTTGTTGAATCTCAACAGGTTCAATAGGATTTTAGAGGACATGTTGATAATGTATGTTATACACTAGAAACAAAAGTGGGAAGAGTATCTTCCACTGGTATAGTTACAAAAATGGGTATTAGGATTCACTGAGGATGAGTCCATTTGAGGCACTTTATGGGCAATGTTGCAATACTTCTATCAACTAGAGTGATCTAGCGAACATGGTTTTGATAGGACCAGATATGTTGGAAGAGATGGAACCAGAAATGAAGGTTATTAAGAAGAATATAAAATAAAAAAAAATATAGTTAAAAGAGTTATTTAGACTAGCATAGATAATTTAAGCAGTTTCAGGTTGGGGAACATGTGTATTTGCGCATCAGGCCCAAGAAGAGCTCCTTGAGGATTGGGTCATGTGCAAATTTGGCACCTTGGTATTGCGAGGCTTTCAAGATCCTTGAGATGATTTGACCACTGGCCTACAAAATTTCACTTCCTCTAACAGTGAAATTCCATGATGTTTTCCATGTTTCATTACTTAATATATATGTAAAACATGTTGATCATGTTATTGATTAGTCTGTATTGCAGTTGGATCTAGAAGGATAATTCCAACTGGGACCTCAATGCATTTTTCAATAGAAACAACTCATCCTCCATAATCATGCAATCAAGCAAGTTAAAGTTCAGTGGAAGCACTTTGGGCCCGATGGATCTACATGGGAGATGGTTGATCAAATGCAGGATATGCATCCTTAATCATTTGTCAGTGAAGGAAAATTAGTTTTGGTATATGCACATATTTATTTGTGGTTTTCATTGTAAATACCATAATGAGTTGTGTTACAAAGCTACAATAAGCGGTATGCGTGTCATGTTGTTATGTTTGTCATGTTGGTTTAATTTTCAGTAGGAGGATATTGTAAATAATGCATTAAGCTAAGTTATAAAAATCGAAGGAAAGTGCGTTGGTGTTCAATGGTCTTACTAGTTGTAGGTCTCATTGAACACTGAGGACTGGTGTTTCCCTAAGGGGGAGGGGTATGTAATATCCACAGGTTAATTTCATGTAATAAATTTACTAAAGGAAAAAATAAGACCAAGGTCATGGGACATGTATTTCAAGATGAATGTTGGGAAAGACATCCTAGTGGGTTTCATTCGATTTATTATAGCTAAGGAAATTGGTAAAGGCAATGGCAAAGGCTTTGAAAAGGAAAAGAGGCATTAATTGACACTTTATTTACGAAAATAAAGGAAATTGGGAGAAAAAGGAGGTGAAAGGTCATAGGTTGCATGTGAGGATGAAATTGAAGGAAAATTATTTGAAATTGAAGAAAATAGAGGCCTCATTGATAAAATTCTTCTAAGGATCAGTTCACAGATTTTGTCAGTTCATTTTTGGAGCTCTCTCTCTATTCTATCTCTATCATACTCTTGAACACTTAGAGAATTCTTGGAGAACTCTAGTATTGGAGAAAGGGAGACAAAGGAAGGACATGAAAGCAAAGGGAAGCAAAGATTAAACAATGAAGATTTGGATATGTTAGCCCCCTTTAAATTCCTTGACAAGCAAGCAAGGGGCTAATTTGTTTCATGAGCCTTCAAGGAATGCATTTCTTTGAAAAACACATCATCCTTGAAACCTCTTCAGGTTCCTTTCCCTTTGATCAGTTCCCTCTGCTGTTCTTGAGTCAATAAGCCTCACTGATTGCAAAAAATTGTGCTCCAAAAGGCCTTTATTTACCCATTGTATCCCTGCAAAATGTCCTATTTTACCCTTTTTTTCCCCTTTGTAAAAGTCCCCTTTACACCCTCTAAATCCCCCCAAAATCCCCTTTAAATCCTATTTTTCCCCCTTGTTTGGTTTGACTCCCCTTTCTTCCCTCTATCGTTACCCCTCTTTGGCCTCGAAATACACTTAAATGGGGTCAAAAACCCACTTTTAAACTTATATTAAGGGCCTAGCCCCTTTGCCGCCAGCTCCCTGAACCACTTCCCCACGTAACCGACACCCAGAACCAAGCGCTAAAGGCCCCGAGCACTAATTGCAATCTCAACCATCGGGCAAGCATTTTCTGTGTTAATCAAAAAAGTTCCAATGCGATTGGGTTTTGTTATGAAGACCCGCGATGAAATCTCCACTGTTGATATTCCGTTTGATCAGACGACCTTGTGTCGATCGTACCCCCGCCCCGATCGCAATCGCAATTTTCACCGTGTCACGCTTTGTTCTGCCCTGATTGCAATTCGCCGATCCAATCTCAGTCGTCCATTTAATCCACGATCCGACGACCATCGCACTCCCGCTCCAATCGCAATCGCAAATTCCAACCGATGCCACTTTCCTCCCCTTGCGATTGCGATCCCCCGATTGAATCCAAACCGTCCATCCGATGCAAATCCAGTGGCCCAGCGCTAATCGCTTCACGCCCGTTGCTCCTCCCCTTTCGCCCCTCTGATCAGATCTCCACCGTTGATCTTCTTGTTAATCCAATGGCCATCGCATCGTCACTCCAATCACAATCACGATTTTCAATCGCTACCACTCTTCGCCCTTTGCGATTACAATCTGCGGATTTGATCCTGGCCATCCATTTATTCAGATCAGACGGCTATGATCTAATCGTGCCCCCCATCATTTTTCTCCATCGGATGCCCTTATTAACTTCAACTTTCAATCTCCGCCGTCGATCTCCTCCTGAGATCCGACGGTCCAAAACTAATCGCCCTCCGCCACGGTCAGGTCCCACCACATACGATCATTTTCGTTACATTTTCGTTCATTTTAATGCATTCCACCTATTTTCATAAACCATTCCACAGATTAATCTTCGTCGTCGATCTTTGTCACCAAACCATGATCTGACGGTCTACGCTCATTTCTCCACCAAAACCCTATTTGTCACTGTTTACGCCATATTATTGCATTATCCACCATTGTTTGATATAAAGCCACCACCGCCGCGCTATCACTCGCTCCGCCCTCCATAGCCTTCGGCATGGATTTCATAACTGAGTTTTGTGTTTTGCAGGGTTATCAGGTGGTGAAAGCCACCATGATTACAAAATTTTAATACAACAGCAGAACGACAGGGCTCGCATTAAAGGAAAAATGTTTAAACTCTGTGAAGTTCTCCCCAGAGTCATTAAAGCATTGATTTCGCAGTCAGAGGCAAGCGTGGAAGCGACAAAGAGTATCAGTGGGAAAACTGAGTGTTTAAGGCCTATCATTGAAAATTTCGGGCCTAATCTATTGATTTGAAGGCAGAGTACCAGATCAAAGACATTATGGATCTCTCAGAAGGCCCAGCGCACAGAAAATTATGCCATCAGGGTAGCTAAATCAGCAGAACATCCCTACTTGTGAAAGGACAAAGCGCCCATATTGTTTCCTCTATTTACGGTGTCCCTGAAGAACATTCAGCCTTGACCGCGGTCCTAAGCTATCAGAGCATTTATTATGCAGCATGGCGCACTTCATGGTCATTCATTTTCATTTTTTGTTTATTCACCAAAAGTACTACAGAGTACTACAACCAGAGTGCATCAGAGCCATACCAGAGTAATGGAAACATGAAGAAGATCATTCTTTCGTCCAAGGAACACCAGAGATAAATGCACAGGCGTTAAAACAGAATGGGCTTCGACCCTCTTTCTTTTCTGAGATTAATGCTTCATTTAGTGTTTCACCTACCTCCTCTGCTCTCTTCAGCTATAAAATGCAAGAGGAAAATCATTGTAAAGGTTGTTGTTGATCTATTATCAGAGAACTGCAAGGAGTTTCTTTTGAGACATAGTCTCTGTGTAAAGTTGTAAGATAGGCTGAGGAAGATGTTTTCAGATTGAATACCAAGCCATTGGTAATGTTGTACCTGACTGGTGTTTTTTTTTAATATGACAAGCACATTTCTTTGGATCCTGATTTAAAGCAGCTGGTGATGTTTTTCTATCTCTGTGTTTATTTCATTTCATTACATTTCTACTGGCTTGCATCAGAAACTTGGCATAGGATTTACCCTTGTTAGGTACCCTATGTTTCTGCTCTCCTTGCCTTTAATGTTTTCTACTAAATGTGTTATCTAAGGTTTGATTTCAATTGATTTAACCAATGTAGTGGTTCCATATGCTGCTAGCTGATGTGTGAATTAATGAAATCTAATTTTAGATGTTCTTGTTAGGATTTAATTGAATGAATTGGGAACACTGGGAGGTCTAGAACTCTGTCTTTATCTCACTAGGATCCTTTTCAATTAATTGAGCCTATCTAAGATCCCTCAAGCTGGAGGCCGAAGCATTGAGAGTTCAAAGTCTCTCTCTGATCTCAGGTTTTCAACTTTGTGTTCTAAATCTTTAATGTTTCCTTGCTCTTACCTTCCCTCTTGCCTCTCCTACCACACTATCATCTTTAAGATCTAATGCTTTCGATGACTAGCCCAATTGAAAGCCTGCATATTGATTAGCAAGCAAATACTTTCCTGACTCCATTGCCCAATGGTCTTGAATGTTCCCTGCAATTATCTCTCCTTTGCCTAAAATCCTCTTTGCTCATCCTTGTCTTATATTGAACCCTTCTTTCCTGATTCTCAACAAACAAACATACAATTAAACAAACAAACCCCAAGCCTTATAACTAGCCTAACACCTTAACTTTGAGCTTCAAATACATACACCTTTGACAATCATAGAGAGATCCCTCTCTGGACCTAGGAGGGATAGATCCTAGGGTCTGAAAGTGGTTTGATGTTGTCTCATCTTTTGGTATTGCCAACCTTGCCAAAACATGGGAACCCCAAATGGATAAAGTGGATACAATGAGATTACTTTGCAGGTATTGAGTTGCATGTATGATTTCCTTGCTAGATTTGGCATGGATGGTACATGCATGTGTTTATTTTGTTCTCTTGTTGTCATTGGAATGGTTTTTTCCAAGTGTGATAGTGTTTTTAACCTTGCCTTGCCATTTATAGATAACCATGGTGTGATGGAGTTCTCTCTTTGGTTGATATTGTAATTCTAGATGGTTTTGGAACCAAGTGAGGCAGTCTCAAGAAATTTCCCAAGGGCCTAGAAATCCCTTGACCGGTAATGGAGGGATACATGGTAAAGCCTAGGGGTGGAGATGGGAAAATTCCTTAAGGTATTTGTGACGAAATTTGGAGGCATCCATGCTTGTTTAGGGCCTAGTGATCCCTTGACTAGTTTTGGCGGGATTGTAGTAAATCCTCATAGTGTATGTTTCTTTAATTTGGCCTAGGAATCCCTTGACTGATAATGACGGGATTGCGGTAAATCCTAGTTGGGTAGGTTCTTTCTTCAGACATATAAATACCTTAACCAGTAATGGCGGGATATGTGGTAAAACATGCAGAAGACATAGTTGTTTTGTTGTGATTCCCACATTCATGCTTGGAATATGGCATGAGGGTGATTAGATGAAAGAAATATTTGGTTCAATACAATCTATTTTCGAGTGGTACATGGAGGTCCCTAACCTGGTTGGATTTTGCATATGTTAATAAGAGATATTTTCCTCTTTTTTTTCATGAGTATTCATACTTTTTTATTATGTGGCTTGATGGTTGTTCTATCACTATTATTATTCTAGTTATATGATCATTATAAGCATGATTTATGACAAACCTTAGTTATGCCTTTCATCATGTTTCTATTAGTGAATGAATGGTTAATGAACGCATGACCTAATAGATGTTACTTCAGCTATTATGATAGGGCATCAGACCTTCTTGATGATTTTAAGATAAGTATGAGACCCCTATGTTTAGATATGGATTTATGATTTGTAGATTACATGTTTACAATGTGTTTCATGGAATGTTTGTCATGTTTAGGCCTGGCTAGGCCAGGTTCTTGTCTAAGTTTTGTGTTAATTGTTTTTTTTTGTGTCATTCATCATTTTGGAAAGTTTTGTCAAATTATAGGTGTTGGAGCAGGGTTCCCCGAGGCACAATTTCTGATGTCATTTTGTATAATTTGGTATGTGCGGGCTGCGAAATGGAGTCAAGGGGCTTTGGGGTGGGTAAAAGTCCCCAATTTTAATGTAAATGGGTTTAAGGATAAACTGTGGGCCTCAAACCATGGTTTGAGACTATAGTATCTATGCGCTAGGTGAATATAAATAGATAGTTGAAAGGCTCCTTCAGGTTGTGTGCACGAAGACCTATTCTTGGCTGTGTGTGGACTCTGTTGGCTTTGTGCACAGAAGGGTTTCTAAGGGAAAGTTGATGTATTAAATAGATTTGAAGCTAATAGAAAGGACATATTTTGGAAAACTTATTATGTTATGAATCTGAGTGGATTGCTATTTATGTTATGTTAAGATCACACTGTTTTCTGTTGATTATTGCGCAAGGATATATGTTATGATTATGAATGCTTATTGATGGTTGATATATATGTTTAAGTATTTGCATTGTTTAAGATCTAGATATGGTTTTGTTTATCGACGCTAAGGCGAAAAATGACTCTGTGTTATTCTATTAAAGATTGTGCATTCTCTATTATTTCGATGTATATTGCTACGTGCATCTGTTTACAATTGGTATAATTTTTCCTTTGGTTTGTTGAGGACCACTTCATTATTTTCTCCCTCAGGGTGAGGAAACCTCGTTCCAACACCTCCCCATACTGCTTTGGGTGAGACTTTGATTTGCAAGAAGGTAAGTGCTGAAAGGGATAGTAGTTGGAGGGTTTGTTGGTTTATCCATAAACCCTGAACCTGGATTAAGATCCCTCAAGCCAACAAATTGTTCCATTTCTGGGACCGAGATCATTTTGAGGGAGATTTGATGTTGTGGCATCCATCACGAAATGAATTACAAGATTGGCTTGATAGAAAGATCCTTGAATTTTCACTCAAAGAGAATAGAAGTACTAAGTTATCTGACGAGCAGTGAGTACATAAATATATTTATACAAAATTGCATGAAATATTCTTTTGTTCCTTTGTGCATGAGCTATAGGAGTGGTTGTCATGCTTAGCTGAATTCCATCACTGCATAAGAGATGACGTAGTCACTTAGTGGACTCCTGAATTGATCTAGCAAGTAGAGAAGTTTGATAACAAGATAACCCGTGTGATAGATCATTGGATCGACGGCCTCTTGGGAGGATTTGTGACTAAATTTTCCACTGATCAATTCTTGTCCCTTTCTAAATCAGAAAGAAGGATTTTCGAAGGTCCTAAAGGTAAGTTCCTGTGCTCATTGAAATTATTGCTGAAAATGATATTGTGTGAATGGGGTTGTCTGTGCGAACATATTTCTTGAATGCATAAAATAGGTCCAACTATGGGCAGTGGAATAATTTTCCGCGAATATTATGAAATATTTATTTATAGCCCTCTGAAGCCTAGATCTGATAGTGAACCTGAACCAGACACTACTAGCTCAAGTTACTCTAAAGAAGAAAGTTCATCCCATCAGAAACCATTGAGTCTGTTTCCAACCCCATCCACTCTACTTCTTCATTTACATCATAGATCACCTAATACACCACATAGTCCATCTCCACCACCACCTCCACCTCCCCCTTAAGTAGATATGGTTGCATCAATGAAGTTACCTAATTTCAGAGGCATTGGAAATTAGGATACTGATTATTTCTGGTTTGTGACCGAGGCCATATGGCAGGCTCAACAAATTAACAATATTGATATTAGAAAATCACAACTGGCTACTAATTTCCAAGCTCGCGCATTACATTGGTACATTAGGTATTCTCAAGAAAACCCTAATTCTACCTTGGAAGAAATTAAAGCAGCCCTAAAAGAGAAGTTTAAGAAACCTAAGTCATACGCGCAACTGGTGACAGAAATGAAGGATATTCGTCAGGAGGATAATGAATCTGTATGGGAGGCCAATCAAAGGTTGAAGCGTACCATGAGAGATGGTGGGTTTATTATTGAGGATACTCAGCATAAGGAATAGTTCATTGTTATGTTGCTTCCACATCTGCGGCAATCCTTAGGTCTGAAAAATATTTCCACACAAGCTGAGGATGTGGAGGTCACAATGAAATTGGAGGCTACCCGAACACCTATTGCGCTGTGAACTCAACAGATTTAGAATCAGTTGGAGGCCATGCATCTAGAAATTAAATGTCTATGCAAAGACAAGGGCAAGGAGGTGTACAAAGAGGTCTAATGTATAAAATTTAAAGCTTCTCGGAACCATAAAGACCAGTGTCCCATCTTTAACAATTATTTGAATGTTGGAGGTCCTAGTCCATTGAAGAATCCAGTGTGATGCTATATCTATCAAATTGATGGATTACATGACATAGATTCTTGCCCAAGGATCAGAAAGTATCAGCCTGAATTGAAGCAGTTATTTTTCAAATTCTGTTCATCATTAGGGCATTATCAACAACACTATCATACCTATGATATGATGCTAGATAAAGTTGAAATATATAGAATGAAGGTTGAGCCTACAACACCAACATCTCTTTCTGGGCATGTTACACTAAAATTTGTCACCATGACATTTTAGTACTCCCTTAGAAGTCTATAATATCCAAGTTCCTAAAATTCAAACCTTGAAACTAAGAGAAAAGCTCATAAAAGCCTTAAAACTATGGTTCCGCACTTTCTCTTAGTATTGTCTGCGGTCCCGCACTTTTTGGCTATAAATCATGCGTAGCCAAATGCACTTTCTGTTTATTAATAGAGCAGACCCCAGTAAAAGATTGAAAAAGGCACAAGTAAAATCTAGAAGCTCTGTTAAAGTCATTTTTGGAAGCTTCTAGAAACATTCATGTGGTGGGAGGTCCACTCCTTTCATGTTCATGCATCCCATCCAATAAGGAGCTAACCCCTTGATGTAAGAAGATAATCCATTTGAAGGAGGATTCTATCCCTTCTTGTATGGTGCTATAACTTCCTCTCTTTCACTATAAAAATAGGCATAGGGTAGCCTCAAGGGGTTACAATTGATGAGATGAAGTTTTTAGTATTATTCGAGTCGAAGTGCTGTTGAAACTCAGACTCTTTTAGCTGAGATTTTATGTGGGAAGGATTACATACCTGTATGTATATCGGTTGGAAGAGTTCAAGGCTTGTCAAATTAAAGGAAACACCTGTTCTGGACCCCAGGAAGACCTGTACAACATCAAGGTGGAAACGGTTGTAAGGCTCTTCTTATTCAAAGTTAATACAAGTAAATTTGTTTTTCTCAATAAATTGTCAATTGATTAGTTTATTTTATGGATTCCTTGATCACCATAATAGATATGATTTATGAATATATGCTATGCAAGTGTTATTTGATGTTTGCTTGTTTGTGATTGCAGATCTTCGAAGGCAACTCTTTCAGGAAACTGAAGGATTACTACTACTAACAAGCATTGGATCAAAGGTAGGATCGTTAAGCCTTTATAACATTTAATTATAAATCACAATATATCTATAGAAAGATATATTTAGTAGTCTGTTTGTTGCTAGCTGTCCGTAGGACACTTGGGAGGTTTGTCTTGTCTGCAAGAACAACTTATCCGTCCAACAGGGCGCGGAGGATTCCAAGGTAGAGGAAGAGGCCAAGGAGGTGGATCAACTGGCCGAGGAAGAGGAAAAGTCATTTGTTATAATTGTGGAGATTTTGGTCATTATGCGTGTGATGGTTCAAATCTTGCACATTGATCCTGTAGGTACTATAGAAAATTTGATCATGTCATAGAATATTTTCCTGTCTTGATTTCTAAAATACAGGAAAATAAGACGTAGAGCCCAACACAAAATCTTCAGATGTTTTGCACAGAAACTCGTGAATAAGATCCCAATGTGAATGTGGTTAGTAGAATTGGTGTAGCCACCAATGAAGATAAAGGAAAGAAACCAACCATTGATGTATGGAACCGTAAAGAACCTGAAAACAAAGAAGGATTTAATCTTCAGCGCGCAAAAGAGACCTTCATTGAAAAACATAAAGAATTTGTAAAATGAAGTGTGTGAACATCAGGAAGAACAATGAAGGAAGCGGGAGGAGATGATGAGATCAAACCATTTATACAAGCATGTATATAGTTACTACGCAACAAGAAAGCAGTTAAAAATCTGCAGGTGCTGACAGATAATTGCACAGAGAAAGAATAAGCCATGGTAGAACAACGAACGGTCAACAAAATTTATAAGAACAAGAAGAGAATGTATAGGGAGATGTGTATGACCACGCAAATTGGTGCTTATGAAATGGACCAAGTTATTCTAGATCTAGGATCAGATTCTAATGTTCTACCTAAGAAAACATGGCAGTGCATGGGAGAGCCAAAGTTAGAATAATATACCATTCATTTGCACATTTGAATTTGAAAGAAATGGAGTTAAGGTAATCATTCCTCTATATCATGCAGAAGGCCAAAGATATACTGAACCAATGCGCGCTGAGGACAAGATCAATCAAATCTATAATTTGAATTTGCATGAGGGAGATTGGATTAATATAACAACAGATGGGAATCTTAAGTGGGAGAAGGATAACTCTTGTTTTTCAAACTTTGATGAAGAACTAGAAAATTGGCAGAACAAATTGCATGAGGTGTCTGTGTTGCGCTATAATCACGTCACCCGATCTCTACAACGTATAACATATGAGGTACGTGATTTTACACACTATGATGGCTCAACTAATGTGAACATGTTTATAGGAGAGCTTGAGAGGATTGTCCCTGAAGGACAAAAATTCCATGCTTTGGATCTTGGCTTGCACGCTACTCCAACAAGATGGTGGGAAAATCATAAGGACAATATGGGTAACTAGGAGGAATGTGCGTGCATGATGAGGCTGCAGTTTGAATGCCCAGTTATTAAAATGGAAGATGTATACTTTGGAAAATAGGATCCATGCAAACATTTGGAAAAATGGAATCAGGTCTGGGTATAGAACCAAGACTTGAATGGGTCCATATGTTTATTCACACGTTGAAAAAGGTGCCTACTGAATGGTACTTGGAGACAGAGTTGCGCAGAGGCACTAGTGAATGGTCTGCGATGATAGAGAGATTTATTCTTACATTTATCTCAGAACATTATGGCCAAGATTTGATTAAAGAAATCATTAATGCGCCGATAACAAAGAATGTGAATTTCAAACAATTGGCACTTGTGGAAGTTAGGTAACTGTGTGTGGTCGATGGAGCCCCGATCCCCTCGCCTATGAATGTTAGACAAGTGCACTCCATGATGAGTCTTGTTGGATATTACAAGAAGCGCATTCCAAATTATGAGCTGATAACTACGCCTATGGCCAGATTACTCAAAATAAGTGTGACATTCCATTGGGATGACAAATGTGAGAGAATTTTTCAATTGTTAAGGGATGTGACAGACACCACTCGATATTCTTTGAATTACCTGGTCAACAAGCCTATGTTGGGGGGCACGGCATGTAGGTGGTTATCATTAGATTTGGATTATACATGCAGTAATGTGCGATGCACACCCATTAGCTGCGCGAGGAGGTTGAATGGGTCAAAGAAGTGTCAAAAATAGACGTTTGAAGAGTAAAAATGGAAAAGATAGATTTATTATCATTTTTGGGAGCGGCTAGGATGCATTTAAGGAAGGTATTTTTCTAGATTTTGGATTGTTTTGTCAGTAATGGAGCCTCATTTATGCACAAGGATCCGTTGAAGACGTGCCACAAGTATAAATATGACCTATGGGGTCGCAATTGTTCCCTTTTCTATTTGAGTGATTTTTGTGCTTTGAGCTCTTTGATTTCCACCACATTTTCTATGTATATGTCTGGTTTGGATCCAGGGTTTGAGGATACATTGCATTGAGAAGGGATAAGTTACGTTATTCCTAAAAATATGACAGCCACAAGACTAGGTGATGAACCTGTTGTGCCTGAAGTGCCAATTATGCAAATGCTTGCACCCTCTAAGACTAATAAGGGGAAATATTTTGGAACGCGCAAATATCCCCGAGGGAAGACCCCAAGGCTGTGAACTTCAGCGGGTGAGAAGATGAAACGACCTATGTTAGAGGTCCTAGAAACCATTGAAGAAGAAGAGGAAGATGTGGTCGAAGTGGCCCCATTCTCGTGGTTGCCAAGCTATATTGCGCCATGCAAACCATCTATCAGAGAAACTAAGGGCCTGAACAAGGTGCATGTGGGTATTCAAATACACCTGATCCCTGAGAATGTTACGATATAAGGGGAGATGTTCGCAAAGATTCTGCATTTCCGATTTGATGATTGGGACATTGTCGATGTCAATAAGTTCACAAAGTTTGTGGCAGAGATATACCTGAACCAAATTACCTATGAAGGAGGCATTGTGCACCTCGAGCCTAAGAGATAGGTGCTAGGCCTTCACAAGGCAGAGCTGCTCAATTTTATCCAGATCCCTCATTTTGGGCGCAGTTCCATAAATGATATATGTGTCAGACAATTGTTGGCTTTAGCACACGATGACACACTCTCGTTGGGAGAGCGCATTCCCATTGACGCTCAGTTAATCCACAGAATCACGGGTTTTCATACTAAGGGAGCTAACACTATAGATGATTTTGGTGGTAAGGCACAAGAGAAAGGAGTTTCTAATGAAATTAAGAAGAGATACAATGTCACAAGGAAGAGTTGGTGATTTGTGGTGGATGAAATAAATGACCCTGCTGTGCACTTTGGAGCAATCATCTTGGCCTGCAAGATGATGCGTAAATGCATACCCAAGGAGGTGCCTATGCATGTCATTGTGCTCGCGGGACAATGTGAAAAAGGCGTGATTTATAATTGGTGCAGTTACCTGTGAAAATGTAATATTCCCAATTAGCCATGAGCTAGTTGGAATATTAATTTTTGTTTTTGCTTCTTTGTTTGATGAATAGGAGGGTATGGAGACCCATAAATATCCTTAGTAAGAAAATAATAATTGCTAATGTGAATGGAGATCATTCTAGTAGCTTAATTTAGAACCCTTATGTGTGGAAAGGGGATGGAGCATGTAGACTGGGTCAACTTTGACCAAATCAACAACGTTGTCATGGAGTAGTGGCATTCATTGATGGACAACGCAGTTTTAGTTGGAGACTCTTTGCATGGAAGTAGTGTCTTAAATGAGTGGGGCCAAGGGCGAGGAAGCACACCACTTATATAAGGAAGAGGATGGAAGCCATGGAAATTATGTTTATGATTTGATTTTTTAGATTCTATGGTTTGTTTAGACTTGTTGCTCTCTTCAACTGTTTAGCTAACATTGTAGTGATGTTTAGCATAGGGTGTTCTCGAGCGGGAATCCCACCTCTATCCTTGTGGAGATTCTATTGTCCACTGAGGAAGAGTATTTGCACTATATTTCCACATTTAGGCATCAAGACAACCTCCATCTTATTCTACAATACAGTTTTTGTTGAGAGATGTGCTGAAGTTGCAGGATGCAACAGTGGAGTATACATCTGGGTGATTTCTGGTCTAGATTTCCTTGGAGGAAGGTTTCCTTCCATTGGGAGGCTAGTAAGGAAGGCCCTTGAGATTTATTGCAGCATTTGGCATCAGGCCACATCATCATTTTCCCCTACAATGTAGTTTCTGACTGCATTATTTTAGGGAGGAGTTGCAGGGGAGGTTTTAGTACACCATTTGGGGAGGAGGTTTTTTAGTGAAGGGACCAGCCTTTCATCTAGAGATTCTAATGGAGGAGGCTATATTTCTTGCTACATCAGATCATCCACATCCTTCTAGTTCTATTGTTGCAGTGAATATTTAGCCTTAGGGCTTGGGTTCCCATCTTGTATATTGGTGTATTTTTGAAAAACCCTCTTGGGTTCTTTGTTGGACGTTGTATAGAGCCTTGATCTTCATTGTATATTATCTTTGAGGCATATATTAGCCATTTCATATTTTGTATATTCATTTGCTATAGCAATGCTCCTATGACTATGCTATAGCAGTCTTCCGACATTTTTGATATAGTAGCAACACCTCATTCTTGAGGGATTTACTCAATGGAGGATTGTGGGCTTGTATTGTATTATTTGTGCCTCATTATATTATATTATTTTCTGTTGTTATAACTAATGAGAAGACTCCATATTTGTCTCATATTTTGATGTGATGTTATACATTTCTATTTCCTTGTTTATGCACTATATTCCTGCTTGTCCCATTTGGGAATATTACAGTGGTATAAGAGCATAATATTGGCTCAACCTGTGCATCTTAAGCCAATATGTCATCCGAAGAAGGATATCCTCTCACAGATAGAGAGAGAAGGTATCTCAGAAGGAATCGGAAGTATGAATATACATATGATAAAGAAAACAAGGGTAAAACCCCTTTATCAGGAGAAGAGGATGACAAAGAGTTTCCTAAGCTTCTTCTTCGAACTATGCAAGACATTGCTAGAGGAATAAAGGATATGAGGATGGATGGACACAAGGAATCCCCTAAAGTGTTTCTACATGGAGAAGGCTCATGCATTTCTCATCACGGGAGTGATCAACCAGTGAAGTAGCAAGCTTCCCAACGCTCTACAATTCCTACAGTTTTGGCAGTGGGAAATGGAGGGTTTCAAGAACAAGAAACACTCGAAGACTAATTCATGGAGTATGAGTCTCAATCTCAGAGATTCAAGGAACATTTGATTTTTCAAGAATTTTGTCAAATCAAGGACAATAGGAGACCCCTTCATCACAATAGAGGTGGAGGATTCATACATAATTATAATCTACACCAAATTATGGGAATATTTTTCTTACCCAACTTTGATGAGTCATCAAAATACATTGCCAAATAATTGGTAGAGAAGCTAGACATCTACTTCCAACTGAACCAAGTACCAGAGATGGAGGCCATCAAAATAGCAGCGCTGCACCTTGAGGGTGAAGCACATGATTGACTGTTTCATGGGATTTCTACATTGGGTCATGCCAATGTTACTTCTTATTTAGAGTTCACAAGGAGGTTGGTGGAGAGGTTTGATCAAAGAGATCTGGAGGCACCTTTCATAGGGCTAGAAAAGATAAAACAATCAGGCAATCCAGAAAATTATATTTCTGAATTTCTAAAACTTCCTATTATGGTTCCTGATTTATCTACAGAAAGGAGGGCCTATATGTTTATTGATGGGCTAGCAGAACCTCTTCATGGGTTGGTTAAATCTACCAAACCCATTACCCTTCAAGATGTCGTTGAAAGGGCTAGAGATCTATAAGATGCCTTGCTAAAAGCAAAGGCCACATTTCAACAAAAGCCCACTTTTCCATCAAAGGGAAAAGAAGAGAAGGCTCCTTTTTCTAAAGAGAGCCAAAACAAAGTACCTCTTAGTGATGATGTCTGAAGAGACTTGAGGAGAAGGAAGCTTTGCTTCACATGCCAGGAATCATGGGCACCCGGACATAGATGTGTAGTAGGAAAGGCACACTATTTTGGGGTCTATGTAATTTAGGAGAGTGGCAAGACTAAACACTGCACAACTTACATTTGAACCACTTTGGGATTCTAGGATCTAGCCCTCCTGAATCCAGAGAGGGATCTCTCTATAAGTTTCAAAGATTGATTCATCTTTAAGGCTTTTTAGTGTGATCTTAGGCTAGTTATTAAGAACAAGGGTTTTGTTTGTTTGGTTGGGTGTGATCTTTAATTGAGTGGAAAATCCTGAAAATGAAAGAGTTTTAGAGGGGTGAAGGTGTGAATAATCAAACAAGGTTCAAATGATAGGATAGGTATGGAACAACACTTAATCCATTGGGCTATGGAGTCACAAAAGGTTTTAATTGCACAACAGTTTTCAAGAGTGGTCCATCGGGCAAGTCATCTATATCAAAAGATCCTTTAGATTAAATAATGGAGTGGAACATTAAAAGTGTTGAGAAAGTGGAAAAAGCCAATAATTTCAACAAGGATTTATCAACTTACCATACAAGAAAAGCATTTTTAAGCAACTGTTTGAAACCAACCAAAGGACAGGGCTAACCATAGACTTCTTTGGATTAACTTGTATTAAAGCTAACTTATCAGATAACAATCCAATAATCCCCTTGACTACTTTCAGAAAAGATGAAAACAGATAAGAAAACAAAGTGTAGCTTAAGATCAAGTAAGGACTTTGAACCTATCCTACTTTCAGCATACTCTTAAGGGAAACTTTAAACAACCTTTGGAGAAAAAACTAGAAGATAGGGCAAACCATAGACTTTCCTAGTTTAACTCTACTTAGCATGTAATGAAAATATCATTCAAAAACAATGTTTAGAGTTTTAGACAGTAAGACATGGACTCACCAACATTCCTTAACGGGTTTAGATTGTACTAAATCATTCTTAAATACACAATTGGAGGAAAACATAAAGATAAAGCTTATCAGTGAGAGTAGGGTACTTCTAAGAGTAAATCCTAGCTCTATGTTTGTTGTTCTTTATCAGAGAAAAATGGACAATTTTATGGAAAACATAAGAAGGAAAACAGGTAAAATGAGAGGTACATCACCAATGGTATAGACCAAGATCCCATGAATCAGCTTGTATATTGATGTCAATCCAGTTACAAAATTCAAGTCCAATGTTTCAGTACAGCAACAACTTCTCTTCTCAGCCTAACTTCTTCTATTACAAATAGAGCTTCAACAGCCTCTGAGGACTATTTACATGCAGAAAGTTTTGAGCAGCAAGTATTACATCAACCACCAACAACCAACCAACTTCTTCAGAAGTATTTATAGAAGAAAGAGGAGGTGGAAGAGTTCTAGGGTTAGATATCATTAAATCCATACTAAATGCAACTCCTAGCCTTGAAAACCATGCAAGGCATAAGGGAGGAAAGCATTCAATTTACAACTTTGTTTCATTAACTCTGTTTTCTGATTTTTAGGCTTTGTGGGTGAAAAAGATTGACTTTAAGGCTCTTTTTATCTTTTACAATAACTTTACTGACAGTTAAAAATGCGTTCTTTTGTTTGTAATAAATTTCAGCTACCGTTGGCCTTAATGTTTCTGACTGAGCTTTAATCTGTGTATTCCTTTGAGGCAGAAGGCTGCAAGGTGTCAATTTGGTAGCTGGGGAATTCAATTAGCCCCTGTGATGTGGCATTCGAGGCTTCCTTCGACTGATCTGATTCTCTATTTCGTAAACACAGTGAGTTATCTTTGGATCTATGTTTAGGCTCGATTAAGCCATAATCTTCATCTTTGACACTGATACTTTTTCATTAATTTATGCTGACTGTGTTTGCTATTTCGCAGGTGCGCAGAGGGTTTGCTTGAGTGGAGGGTTTCGTTTAATGGATCGATAATCATGATCTATCAACTGAGACTGTGGAATTGAAAACTCATTAGATCCCTTCCTGTACTGAAGGTTTGGAATCGTCATCCCTGGCCTTCGTGTTATCTTTATATCTGTGGGAAAACCCCATAGAACCTGCACAAAACAAACGAAAAATTATATAAATCCTGCGAAGACAGGTTTAAAACTTCTTTGGAGGATTTATGGAAGCGGTCGGAGTTGTGAGGATAAATGGATGCAGCAGCGTAAGGAGAAAAATAGTGGCGAAAAACGATACAGGGGTTTAAATTTGAATTAGGGCGCGAATTGAGAATGGTTTTGGGAAAACCATTAATGGTTTTCGCGCAGCATTTGGTGGGGTAGGCGGTATTAAATTTTGGAATGCGATTCCATTCATCGCTCGACACCTGGAAAATGAAAACCACTTTTATCGGGCGGAAGTAGCGCACTGTGGAACGAGGCCAAAAATTGCGCGATATGGATTCTGGTCCATTGGAGGATCGGCGATATATTTGACGGTGCGGGTGAAACGCGATCAATCAAAAGATGCGCGGAGAATGTATGATGGGACCGATGATTGCGTCAGTGCTTTTGTCGCGTAGCGGACGGGTGCAATGGGTTATCAGGTTAAGTCCCGATTGTTGGATCTCTGAAATGGACGGTGGAGATTTAAAGATGAAGCGGAAAGTTTGAAAAAAAGGGAAGAAGCCAAGGCAGATGGTGATGTGGAGAACGGGTAACCCGATGGTCGTTGATCTGCAGAGATCAATGGTCCACATTTATTTAAAATTGAAATGTTGGGGATGGAAAAATAAAGGAAAAGAAAGGTTTTGGCACGGAGGCTAATGTATTTTAAGCGCCCGATTGCGGGGCTTAGGTTATATGAGACGGGGGGCTAAAGGATATAAGCCCTTAGGGGCCTAATAATTTATAAGGTAAAAAGATTGTTTTTAAGGCCAAAAACAGGGTTTTTAAGGCTAAGTAAGGGTTCCGATAGGAAAAAGGAGGGGATTTTAAACCAAATAAAGGGAAATATAAGGTTTGAAAAGGGGGGGTTTTAAAATGATTTGGAGGTTAAAATGAAAGGCTTATGGAGGGATTTTGCGAAGGAGATATGGGCGAAAATGGAGAAGTGAAATGATGGAAAATGGAGCCTCATGAATAGTTTTTCTCTTGGTAAACAGAAAGTTCCTTGAGGGCTAATAGTGAAACAGCAGTGAAGATTAATACCAAGGATAAAGAACATCATAAGACTTCAAGAACTTACAATTTGAAAATGAATAGTTTCTTGAAGGCTAAAAAGATTTAGCCACCATTTGGTATGACAAATTTTTATAGGTGGCTAACAGTGGCTCCACATGGGGATGGAATCTTCTTGAAGGTGTCAAGAACTTCAGACAAGTTATCTCTAGATGCTGATTAGTGCCTTGCATTTTGATAATATTTTTTATCAGCTGCTAACAAAAATGACTTAGAACTTGATATATCAACAGAAAAGTATTTCCCAAACATCTACCTACACAACCTATTTCCTAACATTTTTTATTCAGAAGGTGCACTTGGACTTGCAAACCTTTTTCATCAATATTTTATTGTTTTTTATTGAAAACATAAAGCTAGTCTAAGTCTACTCTTATTTCTCCATGAGTTCAGATTAAGCAGTTGAACTCATAATTTTCTCTACCTAACTATTATCTATCAGGATTAGACTGTCTGAAAGATTTCATTCTCTATTTTCTAAAACAGAAATTTAAAAGCAGCCAAGTCAGGATTAAGCAGTCTGGCTTGTTGCAAATCTATGGCATAAAAACAAGTTGCACATAGGTTGAAATTTGTAGAAAATTAAAACAAAATTGTGAAGGGTTAAGATCTGAAAATCAAAAACATCCTTCATTACTCTTCAGCTCTGGTTTTGATTTTGTTTGAGCTGCTTCCTCTTTCTTTTCTGGTTCAAGTTTTGAGCCTTTTAGAATTAGTTCTTCATCAATCTCATAGGTTCAAGATTTGAGCTTGTTTGAACCTTTATTTTTCTATCCTAATCTACCTTACTGATAAGCCAAGATTAATCTGTTTGGAAAATCTGATTCACTAACCTATCAGCAGTAAATTTAAACTTATCCAATCATGATTTTACTGTATGATTGAATAGAAAGTGTTTCTTGTGGTAGTGGCATTTGAGCTTGCACACTTTCAGATTTTATTTCTCTTTTTGATATGGGGATGTACCTTTCTTGTTTTCATTCTGCCCTCTCTTCTATTTTTATTGTTTTTGTATTTTTTCTTTTTCTAAATTTGAAAGCAGTGACAGATATGATAATTACAATGAGGGAAAAGGAAAAAGCTTCAAACTGGTATAGGTAAGAAAAATAATGTTTGAGAATCCTGCCATTGACAAGACCTCCAAAAATTTCAGTTCCATTCACTTCCTGCAATAAATAAGCATTGTTACCAGCAGTAGAATGAATGAGATAAAGGCCTAGCCATAAGTTATCAAATTTCCCATGTTTTCCCTTATCCTCTCTCCTGGAATCCCACTTCAAAACTTTGTCACCAATGCTGAAATCACTGGCCTTTGTCCTTTTATCAAACAACTTCTTGATGTTGTCTTGCTTGTGTAGTGCTCTGTTGTAGACTTCCTCCCTGGTTTTTTGAAGGTGTATAGTATGATTGATTCTTCTTGTCATATCATTATCCTCAGACTGTATTTCTTGGATCAGCTTCACGACTGGCACTCCTAGACTGGTTGAAAAAATTGCATCTGATACATAAATTAGCTGGTAGGGTGACATTGCAATTGATTTCTTAAGTGTTAATCTATCAGCCCATAGTGCATGTACTAGCTTTGTGTGCCATGATTTCTTATTGTCTTCCAACAACTTCTTGATTATATTTACCAAACTCTTATTTGAGGATTCTGCTAACCCATTACCTTGTGGGTAATAAGTAGTAGAATGGCCCAATGTAATCTGATATTTATGAAAAAATTCAACCATGTTTTTGGATCCAAATGCAGCAGCATTATCAGTGATAATATTTCTAGGACAGTCAAATCTAGATAGGATGTGATTTTCAAGGAATTTTATGATGACAGAGTCAGTGGCTTGTCTAGAAGGGATGGCTTTTATCCATTTGGTGAAGTAGTTTGTTGCAGTGAGGATCCATCTATGTTGGGAAGATGAAGGTGGATGGATTTCCCCAATGCAGTCTAAACCCCACTGCTGAAAAGGAGCTTCAACAGTGATTGGATGCAAGGGTAAGGGAAGAAGTTTTATTTTTCCTTCAAAGAGTTGGCATTTGTGACAGGCAATAATCATTTTGTGGACATCTTGAAAGAGGGTGGGCCAATAGTAACCAGCTCTAAGGATTTTATTGGCAGTTGTCTTCCAATAGAGGTGGCCTCCACATTCTCCTTCATGGAACCCATGCTTGATCTTATCTGCATCATTCTCAGGCAAACATTTAAGCAGTAATCCACTAGCATTTTTCCAATATAGACATTTATCCAAAATGCGGTAATTAACAGCTTTCAACTTTAAAAATCTTGCCTTCGTTTTAGACAAACCAGGAGGTGTATTTCAATTGAGCAAAACATATAAAATATCAGCATACCAAGATGAAAACAGAAAATGATCTTCAACAATAGGAGTTGACAACTCCTCCTGTTCATCTAATACATCTAACACGTTTATATCAAGAGCTTCAAAATTGGACTCAACCATTAATCTTGCTAGTCCTTGACCTTTTATGAGCTTAGTGGGCTTGATTTCTAAATCATATTCAAGTATCACAACAATCCACTTTCCTCTTTTTCCATCTGGATCCTGGGTTAAAATGTCTTTTACAACTAAATTTGGCACTGATGCAATTATGTGGGAATGTAAAATGTAAACTCTAAAGTCTTTTAAGGCTTTGACTAAGGCAAAGGCTTGTTTTTCCATGATATTGTACTTTAGAGGTGCATCTCTTAATGCCTTACTAAAGAATGCAATTGGCTGCTCTTGTCCCTTCAATTTTTTCTGTAATAGGACAGCAGCCACTGTGTATTCTGATGCAAATGAAAAAAAATGAAGAAATCCTTTGTAAAATCAGGACTTATTAGAACTGGTGTTTTGGTCAATGTTTGTTTACCAGCTCAAATGATCTCTTTGCTTCTAAGGTCCATTTAACTCCTTCTTCTCTTTTAAACATATTGGTCATGTTTCTAAGGAGTTCAGCTAGATTGGGTATGAACCTTCTCAAAAAATTTATCTTCCCAATGCAAGATTGAAGTTCCTTGATGTTTTTAGGATGGTTGATTTTAAATATACCATCAATCCTCTTTGGGTCTATCTTTATCCCTTCTTCTGATGTGATGTGTCCAAGTAGTTTTCCCTCTTGGAGACCAAACATTGTTTTCTTTGGATTTAAAGATAACCCATATTTTATGCATTTCTCAAAGAATTTTCTCAAGTGTTCTAGGTGTTCTTCATTTATTTTGGAAAAAATAGTGATGTCATCAAGGTAAATAATGATGAAGAAGTCCAATTATTCTGAGAATTTAATATCCATGGCTCTCTGAAATGTAGCACCAACATTCATTAAACCAAAGGGCATTTTCACATACATGAAAGTACCCCAAGGTGTGGTAAAGGCTGTTTTGAGTTGATCATCAGGATGTACTAATATTTGATTGTAACCTGAGAAGCCATCTAGCAAAGAAATTCTTCTAGAACCAACTACCTTTTGTAAAATGTGATCCATCTTGGGTAAAGGGTAGTTGTCCTTTAATGAGGTTCTGTTTAAGTTTCTAAAATCAATACAAAGCCTTATTTCTCCTGTTTTCTTCCTAACTGACACAAGATTAGACACCCACTCTGAGTATCTAACAGGGACAATAATTCTAGCATCATACATTTTCTTAATTTCTTTCTCAACCAAGGGTAATTGAATAGGGTTTATTCTGCCCAATTTTTGTCTGTAGGGCTTCTGGTTTTCCTTGAGGGGTATCTTATGCTGAATTATTTTTGTGTCATATGATTTAAGATCTTCATAACTCCATGCAAATACATCAGAGAACTCTTTCAATAGCTCAATAAATTTCAGTTTAATGTGAGCTGGCAATGTTTTAGACAGTTTAATCATTTTTGGCTTTAGTTCACTGCCTATGTTACATTCTTCTACTTCAGTTTCAACAGGTTCCAGTTTTGGTTTTCCGGCAACATCATTGAAATCAAACAACTCTTCTAATGGGACCAGTACTTTTGGCAAGGTTTGAGTGCTAGATTGCAGCATTTCTAAATCTTCTTTTTCTAAATCTGCACTAACTTCTATTGTATGTTCAAGTTTATCAGATAACAGATTTATCTCAGCAATCTCTGGAGACCTTACTTCTTTATCAAGTAAATTTTCTTCCATAGGATAGTCTTGTTCATAATCTGAATCTGAACTTGGTAGCTCAAATTCATTTCTGGACTGTAGGAAGTCTTCTATTTGTTTATTTCCCTCAAATACATACCAGTATTTTTCATTGTCTGGGACAGCTGGTCTGTATTTCTCTTGAATTGTGTGTTGTTTGCTTTCACAAGGCCTTTTACAAGTACTAGCAGAAATGGCTAGTGCATTGGCTAGCATATTTTGGTTTCTGGGGACAAATGTAAGTTCATACTCATCAAAAGTTTCGAGTAAATCCAGGGTATCATTCCTATAGGCTCTCAATCTAGGATGTTTTGCAGTGTATTCCCCATTAATTTGCCTAATTATTAGTTCGGAATCTCCATGAACAATTAACCTTCTGGCTCCTAATTTTTTCAATAAATGCAAGCCTAGAAGGAGTGCCTCATATTCAGCTATGTTATTAGTGCATTGAAAGTTCAATTTTTATGAGTGTCCTTCAGCATGATTGTTCTTTGCGTTGTGAAGCCACACTCCTGCACCTGCACTATTCTTACTGTGAGAACCATCAAAACTCATACTCCAAAGAGGACTAGTTTCAGATTTACTAGTTTGACTACCTTCCTCTTTATCTTGTGTGCTTTTAGATTGTTCTTGTAAGCCAGTATTATGTTGAATTTGATTTAGTTCCTCATGTTCTTCAAGATGTTGAGGATTCTTCTCTTGACTCTCAAAGTTGACAACCAATGGATGACTGTTTTGTAGCCCTAGACCTGTGATTAGTTTCTTGTAATTTTCTGATTTGGCAAACTGTCTTGAAACTTTTGTCTTGTCTTCCTTCTTTTTTGAGTCTGCCACTATGTTACAGTGAGGGGTGGCCACTAATTCAGTTAAGTTTTCTTGCTCATTAAATGTTTCATGATTGAAAAGAATAAATGAGTCAAGGCCTATATGTATAGAATAAAGAGGAGAATTCTCTTGGCTACTAACCATGTATTGCATGTGAGATTCCCTATAAAGTATTATAGTTCGATTAAAAACAGGGATGGTAGCATATGTCATATCCATTTGCATTGTTCCTTGTAACTTAGCTCCCCATGATCTTGATAACAACATACCATATTTGGGGGGTACATCAGCCACCACAATATCCATCACTAAACACTTGGCTGGTATTTTAGCTAAGTTTACACAAATATTTTTGATCAAACCTAAGCATTTCACTCTACTAGAGTCAAAGGAATATAGATCTTTATATGGTCTGGTGATTTCAAGGCCAAGACTCTCCATTACTTCTTTGGGCATTAAGTTGTGAGAGGCCCCTGAGTCATGCATAGCATTGTGTAAAATTTTGTCATGAATTTTCAAACTAACATAAAATGGAGGAACTGGCCCTTCTTGGTATCTTTCCTCAATCTTAGGACCAAATAAGAGCTCTGGTTGGTCATCATTGAGGTTTACAGTGTCATTATTTTCTCCTATGCTGAAGGCTTTCAAAATTTGTGATCTATAGACATATTGGGTGACTAATTCAGTAAGGGGAACAAAGATCTTGATCTTGGAAATTTCTTGTTCCAAACTAAAAGGCATCTGATTTTTTACAATGTTTGTTTCAGCCTTGTTAATCACCACTCTATCAGCAAAATTAGCTTGTTGATTTCCTCTATTTACATTGGTCAAAATTGTTTTAATAGGAGCACTAGCTGAAGTACTAACACCGCTAAGGTCTGCACTCTGTTTTTCATTAATTTGAGTGCCTTTCTCTTTGGTTTGATCAGAATTTATAGCCACTATTTTGTCCTTTTGTTTAATGTTTTTGGGTTTTCTCACAGGGTTGTTTTTTGTATAATTGTCAGAGGTTTTATTCTTGGGAGCTTCCTAATTCATTTTACTCCTAAGGTCATATTTTTTTGGGGTTTCTATGATGACATTTTCCAGCTCTTGAAAATAATGTTCATCTTTTGTTCTTCCATCATCATAGGGTGTATATAAACCTTGTTTTCTATTAATAAGAAATCAAAGTGGTCACTATCTACTCCCAGCATGTTTATGTCATCTTCCTCTATTTTTTCAATTGTTTCTTCAACCTCACCTACATAGTTTTCTTGGAAAGGAGGTCTGATATGTTGATCATCCTCTCTTTGTCTATTTTGAGGTTGATTTCTCCTAAAGTTCTGATTTTGATTTTGAGATTGATTTCTGTTTTGGGGAGCTGATTGGTTTTCTCTATATTGTGTTCTCTCAAGTATGCTCATCTTTTTCATCATCTCTTCCATCATCCTTTCCATTTTCGAGCTAGATGTGGAGAGTGTAGATACTTCCCTAAATGATACTTTCTTTTCATTCCTCATTCTCGCTCTTTTATCTATCAGATTTACTTCCACAGCAAGAGCTCCCTTTTGCATGTCTTCCAAAGTCAAGGGATCTCTTTCTCTTAGCTAATATGCCATTTCGGGATCAAATCCTTTAGGAAATTTGGCCAAAGCTGAGCCTTGTGGAGGTTTCAAATCCAGGGGCAGGGCATTATAAACACTATTGAACCTAGTGCAATAATTTTGAACACTTTCCCCAGTGTTTCTTTTGAGGTTGTTGTAATCTGAAAGTATTTGGAGAGGATTTTTTCTAACTTCCCACTTGTTTAGGAATGACTGATGAAGGGCTTGGAGGTCATTAATATTATTAGGGGTTAATATTTTGAACCATTTTCTTGCTTCTCCCCCTAGAATTTGAGCAAACAATCTGAGTTTGACAATTTCATCATCAATCTCATTTCTGTCAAAATAGTCTTTCATCTTGTCCACATGCTGTGAAGCAGTAGTAGCACTACTGGCATCATATAATGGTATCTTGGACTGATAGTCCTATGGCAGATTGACTAAAGGTAAAGGAAGGACTAGAGGGGCATACCATGTTGCCATGATAAGAGGTTGTGGGAAAAATTGGGGGTTTACAGGTGGAGGATGTAAGAAGGGGGGTAGTTAGTGGAATGGGGTGGTTTGAATAGTGGGTGTATGGATAACAGAAGTGGATGGATCAGCAAGAGACTGTTGAGCAGATCTTGGATGAGAGAAACCAAAACTATGAACGATATGGAAATCAGGAGGGGTAGTTTCTCTGCTACCAGGATTTTCACCTCTATCTTGGGATGAAGGTGGGGACTCAAATCTTATCTGATCTATATCATCAAGTGACCTAGTTCTGAATGGGTTTCTTAAGTCAACTTGTGAATCTTGTAGAGTTGTAAGGTTTTCAGGAACAGAATTAGCACTATGGACTGGCCGGACAACAGTTGAAGATTGAGCCTTAGGAGATTTCCTAAGTATAATTTTAGGATTATCAACTATCTCAGGAGGATTTGGGTCAGGATGGCTCCTAGTATGAATTCTTTTTGAAGCCACAATGTTCTGTTTTAGACCCACTATCAAGAAAATTTTAACCAAATATGACAATCTTTAATCGGCTAACTGATCTTTTAGCAAGAAAACTTTAATCCTCAAAGTCTTCTTTACTGAGTTTTAAATGATGTTATGATAAAGGGCTTCCCAATGGAGTCTTTGGAAAACCAAGGAAACTCAGCAAGCCTACTAATGTTTAGTGGAGTCACCAGGTGAAGGGTTGTTACTTGATTTCAGGGTTTGAAATTTGTTCACCATCAACAATCAAAAACCACTCTAGGCAGACACTTGGTTCATTAGTTAAAATGGGATTATTTTAGTTGTGAAGTTATCTATTACTTCAGACTCCCCATTATGGTCGCTAGAAATGTTGGGGTCTCCGTAATTTAGGAGAGTGGCAAGACTAAACGTTGCAGAGTCTACATTTGAACCACTTTGGGATTCTAGGATCTAGCCCTCCTGAATCTAGAGAGGGATCTCTCTATAAGTTTCAAAGATTTATTTATCTTTAAGGCTTTTTAGTGTAATCTTAGGCTAGTTATTAAGAACAAGGGTTTTTTTTGTTTGGTTGGGTGTGACCTTTAATTGAGTGGAAAATCCTGAAAATGAAAGAGTTTTAGAGGGGTGAAGGTGTGAATAATCAAACAAGGTTCAGCTGATAGGATAGGTATGGAACAACACTTAATCCATTGGGCTATGGAGTCACAAAAGGTTTTAATTGCACAACAGTTTTCAAGAGTGGTCCATGGGGAAAGTCATCTACATCAAAATATCCTTTAGATTAAATGATGGAGTGGAACATTAAAAGTGTTGAGAAAGTGAAAAAAGCCAATAATTTCAACAAGGATTTATCAACTTACCATACAAGAAAAGCCTTTTTAAGCAACTGTTTGAAACCAACCAAAGGATAGGGCTAACCATAGACTTCTTTGGATAAGCTTGTATTAAAGCTAACTTATTAGACAATAATCCAGTAATCCCCTTGACTACTTTCAGAAAAGATGAAAACAGATAAGAAAACAAAGTGTAGCTTAAGATCAAGTAAGGAATTTGAACCTATCCTGCTTTCAGCATACTCTTAAGGGAAAATTTCAAACAACCTTTGGCGAAAAAACTAGAAGACAAGGCAAACCATAGACTTTCCTAGTTTAACTCTACTTAGCATGTAATGAAAATATCATTCAAGAAAAATGTTTAGAGTTTTAGACAGTAAGACATGGGCTCACCAACATTCCTTAACGGGTTTAGACTGTACTAAATCATTCTTAAATACACAATTGGAGGAAAACATAAAGATAAAGCTTATCAGTGAGAGTAGGGTACTTCTAAGAGTAAATCCTAGCTCTATATTTGTTGTTCTTTATCAGAGAAAAATGGACAATTTTATGGAAAACATAAGAAGGAAAACAAGTACAATGAGAGGTACATCACCAATGGTATAGACCAGGATCCCATGAATCAGCTTGTATATTGATGTCAATCTAGTTACAATCTTCAAGTCCAATGTTTTAGTACAAAAACAACTTCTCTTCTCACCCTAACTTCTTCGATTACAAACAGAGCTTCAACAGCCTCTGAGAACTATTTACATGAAGAAAGATTCGAGCAGCAAGTATTACATCAACCACCAACAACCAACCCTTTACAATGTGCTCCTCAAGGAGATTTTATAAGAAAACGAGGAGGTGGAAGAGTTTCTAAGGCTAGATATCATTAATTCTATACTAAATGTAATTCCTAGCCTTGAAAACCATGCAAGGTATAAGGCAGGAAAACATTGAATTACAACTCTATTTCATTAACTTTGTTTTCTGTTTTTTAGGCTTTGTGGGTGAAAAATATTGACTTTAAGGCTCTTTTTATCTTTAACAATAAATTTACTGATAGCTAAAACTGTGTTCTTTTGTTTGTAATAACTGTCAGCTACCTTTAGTCTTAATGTTTCTGACTGAGCTTTAATCTGCGTATTCCTTTGAGGCAGAAGGATGCAAGGTGTCAATTTGGTAGATGGGGAATTTAATTAGCCCCTGTGATGTGGCATTCGAGGCTTCCTTCGACTGATCTGATTCTTTGTTTCATAAACATAGTGATTTATCTTTGGATCTATGTTTAGGCTTGATTAAGCCATAATCTTCATCTTTGACACCGATACTTTTTCATTAATTGATGCTGACTGTGTTTGCTATTTCACAGGTGCACAGAGGGTTTGCTTGTTGGGGTTTCATTGTGGGATTGATAATCTGATCTAATGGCCAGAGAGCGTAATTAGCTCATAAAAATACTTCCTGTCCCCAGTGTTTGGAATCGTCATCCTAGCCTTAGTATTTATCTTTATAACGCTGTGGAAAACCCCCATAAAACACACACAAAACAAATGAAAATTATATAAATCACAGAAGACGGAGTTTAAAACCTACTGGACGGTTGCTCAGAGTATGATGAATATGAGGATAAGAATTGATGCCACAATGTAAAGACAACTGGTTGAAAAACAATACGAGGGGTGTTTAGATTGAATTAGGGCGCGAATTGGAAAAATTAGTTTGGAAAACCATTAATAGTTTTAAACGCATTGAAATTGTGTGTCACTTTTGACCGTTCATTCAGTTCTCGACCGTGGAAAATATCCTTTTATCGCGTGGAAGTAGCGCCTTTGTGGAGCATGAGCCAAAATTCTTTGCGTAATTTTAATCAGACAGGAGAGGATTTATACAATAGATCAGCCAGATACGGTAGAAAATAACAATCAATCAAAAGATGCGCAGAGAATGTATGGTGGGACCGACGATTGCGTCAGTGCTTTTGTCACATAGTGGACGGGAGCAATGGGTTATGTCCCGATCGTTGGATCTCCGAAATGGACGGTGGAGATTTAAAGATGAAGCAGAAAGTTTGAAAAAAAGGGAAGAAGCCAAGGTAGATGGTGATGTGGAGAACGGGTAACTCGATGGCCGTTGATTTGTAGAGATCAATGGTCCACATTTATTTACAATTGAAATGTCGGGGATGGAAAAATAAAGGAAAATAAAGGTTTTGGCACGAAGGCTAATGTATTTTAAGTGCCCGATTGCGGGGCTTACGTTATATGAGACGGGGGGCTAAAGGATATAAGCCCTTGGGGGCTTAATAATTTATAAGGTAAAAAGATTGTTTTTAAGGCCAAACACAGGGTTTTTAAGGCTAAGTAAGGGTTCCGATAGGCAAAAGGAGGGATTTTAAAACCAAATAAAGGGAAATATAAAGTTTGAAAAGGGGGGTTTTGAAATGATTTGGAGGTTAAAATGAAAGGCTTATGGAGGGATTTTGTGAAGGAAATATGGGCGAAAATGGAGAAGTGAAATGATAGAAAATGGAGCCTCATGAACATTTTTTCTCTTGGTAAACAACAAGGTCCTTGAGGGCTAGTAGTGAAACAACAGTGAAGATTAATACCAAGGATAAAGAACATCATAAGAATTAAAAAACTCATAATTTGAAAATGAATAGTTTCTTGAAGGCTAAAAAGATTTAGCCACCATTTTGTATGACAAATTTTTATAGGTAGCTAACACACTATATAGAGGTCTTCTCAGAAGATGAGGAGGAAGGAGAAGAAGAACCAGAATGAGGTAATAGCGTTGGAATAACAGGATACGATCCACCACCACCAGAAGATGGGAAGGGAGAATTTTCTCCAACTAGAGGGACTCTTGCCTGATTGAGAGTAGTACCAAAGTATCAGAAAACTTCCACACAAAAAATATGGTTGGATTTTTTCAGTGGAAGAAAGGACCTAATAGTCCCATATGTTATGCATATGACTCGGGCCCATGAGACATTACCGTTTTGTGGCAAACAACTTGCGAGGCCACCTGATCAGGATTTAATGAGGGATGTCTTACAACATGTTGCACCACTCATAGACCCAGGAGGAGTGGGAGCATTAGGAGATCATTATACAGCGCAAAGAGCCTTGGGTAGACTCAAGGAGGAGGGAGACATTCTCCCACTATCATCATTACCCACTCTCACACCACATCTTGCGCTGAGAGAGGATGCTACAAGGTTGAAGGATGGAACCATCATGGTGCAAGGAGACTATTTCTTGACTTTGGAGGCTCAGAAGATGTTCTCACTTGGGGAAAAATCTTCCACACATGGTAGAGGATGGTGGCCACTCGTGCATACATTGGCCAAACTCATAAAGTTTTGGATATGTGATAGCTTCCCATGGAAGAATAACCTCCAAAAGCTTCAACCTTTACTTGAGCATGGCTAGCTAAAAGAGGAGCAAAAGGGGAAGGATAGCAGCATCTCGGCATGTAACTTTGAAATGGGAGATGTCAAAGAAGGGGGCAGCAACATGACAGATGTTTTACATGACAGATCATCGACGCTGTCACTATGGACAGTAGCTCCTTATTGGAAATCCCAGCTGTTGGTGGATTATTCCAAGGATCTTTTTACATGGATGATGCTTGATGACCAGCTATTAGAGGAAGGATATTCAGTCAAATATGGGGTCATATACTATCATAGTAGGATCTTCTTATCTAGAGCATCCAAGCTCAAGGATAAGTTACTACAAATAGCATATGCATATTTTCTCTTCAGCCACACTTATTCCATGAGAGCATATTGTACCATCATTGAGGGATACACTTGGGAAGGCTGTGAAGAGGAGATATATCAGCATTTGAAAAGATGCATGGGTTTTGTGGATATGGAGGAGATAAATAAATCTTTGAAGGAGTTATCTCAACCACCTCTTTCCTCTTTGGGAATGAGAGGGGATCTATCTATGAGCCACTCCATTAATATGATTGAAGCATATGGTAAGGATCATGTTTTTATGCATAATGATTTACTTAATGAGTATTTGCATTCCTTTACCATACATGTGCGGGCCATTGTTCCAAGGTGGAGAATTCTTCCTTATAAAATTCATGGTCAACTTTGGGCCATAAAAAATGTTGAGCATGGCCACTCCCTAGGAGGATATAGGGAGATGACATATCATTCCAGGTGTGCACAAAAGGCACCAAACATTACTCACCTTCTCAAAACTTTTGAGAAGACTATGGTAGTAAGTAAGTGGTGGGGAAACCACTTACCATATCATTATCTGAGGTAGTCAGGAGATATAATGTGCTGGTTCCACATGTGGGACTATGATCCACCTCCATTATTGCATATAACAACTTATGTATCCTTGGTTTTGATCCCATACATTGATGATGTTCTTATTCTCATTGTGTGGATGTTTGGAGGGAGGATGGGAGGAATGAACATGCCCTTTGGGAGAGATATTATCCATGTTTATTATGCTTCATGTTTGAGGGAGAACATTGGGAAAACCATGATTGCTTCATTGGGTCTTTTACTTCCTTGTGGGATGAGTCATTTACATCTCATGAGAACTTGGGAGGAGCATGTCATGGAGGGATTGATTGGGAGAAAATTGGTAAATGAGGAAAGCTTATCACATGGAGGTGTCACCAAGGAAGGAGGAGAAGAGTTGCAACACTCGCATTTAAAGTTGCTTAAGGACAAGCAACATTTGGGAGGGGAGGACTTTAATATTCCCAATTAGCCATGAGCTAGTTGGAATATTAATTTTTGTTTCTGCTTCTTTGTTTGATGAATAAGAGGGTATGGAGACCCAGAAATATCCTTAGTAGGAATAAAATCACTCCTAATGTGAATGGAGATCATTATAGTAGCTTAATTGAGCACCCTTATGTGTGGAAAGGGGTTGGAGCATGTAGACTAGGTCAACTTTGACCAAATCAACAACGTTGTCATGGAGTAGTGGCATTCATTGAGGGAAATCACAATTTTAGTTGGAGACCCTTTGCATGGAAGTAGTGTCTTAAATGAGTGGGGCCAAGGGTGAGGAAGCTCACCACTTATATAAGGAAGAGGATGGCGGCCATAGAAATTATTTTTATGATTTTATGTTTTAGATTTTATGGTCTTTTTAGACTTGTTGCTCTCTTCAGCTATTTAGCTAAGATTGCAGTGCTGTTTAGCACCGGGTGTTCGTGAGAAGGAACCCCACCTCTATCTTTGGGTAAATTATAGTGTCCACTCAGGAAGATTATTTTTAATATATTTCTACATTCAGGCATCAAGTCAAGCTCCATCTTATTCTACAATGCAGTTTCTGTTGAGAGATGTGCTGGAGTTGCAGGATGCAGTAGTGGAGAATACATCTGGGCGATTTCTGATCTAGATTTCCTTAGAGGAATGTTTCCTTCCATTGGGAGGATAGTAAGGAAGGCCCTTGAGCCTTATTACAACATTTGACATCAAGCCACATCATCATTTTCCCCTACAGTGTAGTTTCTGTCTTGGACTGTGTTATTTTAGGGAGGAGTTGCAGGGGAGGTTTCAGTACACCATTTGGGGAGGAGGTTTTATAGTGAAGGGATCAACCTTTCATCTAGAGATTATAATGGATGAGGCTATATTTCTTGCTACATCAGATCAGCCACATCCTTCCAGTTCTATTGTTGCAGTGAATCTTTAGCCCTAGGGCTTGGGTTCCCATCTTGTATATTGGTGTATTTCTGAAAAACCTCTTGGGTTCTTTGTTGGACGTTGTATAGAGCCTTGATCTTCATTGTATATTATCTTTGAGGAATATCTCAACCATTTCATATTTTTTATATTCATTTGCTATAGTAGTGATCCTATGATTGCATTGTAGCAGTCTTCTGACATTTTTGATATAGTAGCAACACCTCATTCTTGAGGGATTTACTCATTAGAGGCTTGTGGGCTTATATTGTATTATTTGTGCCTCATTATATTATATTATTTTATACTGTTATAAATAATGAGAAGAATCCATATTGGTCTCATATTTTGATGTGATTTTATACACTATTATTTCCTTGTTTATGCACTATATTCCTGCTTGTCCCATTTGGGAATATTACAACAAACAATTTTTAGAAAATGTGCGTGAGAAACAGGAGGAAGGCAAGCACTTCCAGTACGCTTGGCTTCTATTATGATCATGCTCAATGGGTGGCAGACTCGAGAAGACACTCCGTTCCCAAAAATTGAGCCGAAGATGTGCGAAGCTGCGTGCTACGCAACAATGTGGAACTCCTCAGACCTAGTGCATGCAAAATAAAAAAATATTTTTTGGGTTCTATATAATGCTACCTTGAATCAAGCGGTGCAATCAAAGCCATGACTGTCACTTACCTTATATTACCAATACAAGATGGTCGCGGATTTTAAAGCTACACTCCATAATATACATATCCACACAAACTGCGTCGTAGAGGGAGTATGTTATGAGCTACCATACCTAGTGACTGAAGATGATTTTCTTAGTGACAACAGAATGGTCGGCGGCCTGGTTGACACCAGCCACCCCAACGAAGCCCTACACTCCGATAGGGAAATCAACCGAGAAAGCAACCATGACAGTCACTGAGAAGGTCACAGAGAAAGTAACAAAAAAAGAAGCGACCCCCACAACCATTTTCAAGACTATAGAAATAGGAACAGTGCTAGAAAAGAATGGATCTATGCCAAAGGAGACAGGGGAAGCTAAAAATTATAAAGGAACCAAGCGCGATTCTCAGCCTGCTAGAGGATCGCGGAAAAAGTATAAAGGTTTCAAAAAGGCAAGACAGGAAGTCCTGATGCTGACAGAAGACGATTTAAATGAGATAGAAAACACTGTCAGGTTTGAGACTGAGGATCGCTGGACAAACATGGAGGTTTAGTACAAGTCCACGGTAGAACTTGTACAAGTATGGAATATAACAGTTAAAGGTACATACAAGCTAGATTCAAGAGAGTGTAGCTCATAAGAGATGGACCAGCGCGCAAATCACGAGAACACAACCATTAGACATTGCTATACCAACCTTATGGGATGACTGCTTTGTCCATATCCTCTTGCTATCCATTCAGATGGATGCCAACTAGTGTATCAAATTTAGAGGATCAGGTGATGTGCACATTAACCTTTCTGTGTTACCTGCAGGTAAGTTACATCTTATGCACTCAATGATCGTGGACGAGCTTCAATATAGAGAGGCTACTGCACATATGCAGAAAAGTGAAGCACAAAAATAGGCCGAGAAAGCACATCAACATTAGAAAAAAGTAGAAGCAACTTTCCGAGATGGAGAAGCTCAACGTGCTACGCTGGAGGCAAAAATTCACCAAGTATGCCAAGAAATTCCAACTGTCCTAGCCACAACTATGCCCAAAGATAAGTTATAAGGATTGGCTGTTGTGGTGAAAGAAGCACCCGCGGAGGTGCAAACAGTAAGAACAGAATATGAGCAGCAGATTGCAGACCTTCAAACAAAGTTACAACCGAAGATGCCACTAGAGGTTCACGCATAGAGATCAGCTGAAGTGAAGCAGGCCCGAGATAGTATTACTACTGCGATCACCTAATGTGACAATTTGTTAGATGAAGCTATGAGTGTTTGGACCTCAGTCCAAAATGATGCAGTCGTGTAGTAGTTGCACGACACCCTCCACCAAAAAGAGTATAAGTTCGAGTAAATCAAGACAATGGCACCCACATTGATTATTTCTTAGTGCCTCACTCATCTGCAAGAGTGCATAAACATTCAAATAGAAATTGCAGATCTGTGTCGGAAGTAACAAATACTGAAAGAACACATGCAACAATGGGTAGAAGAAGCACTTCAATTGTCGCAGACACTGGAAAACACATTGAAGACCATCAAAAAAACTTAGTGCAACATCGAGATGGCCACTAAAGGGCCTACCACATGAAAGCTGGTTCATCAAGCGTAGGGCGCTGCAACGCAGATTTTAGAGTTAGTGCTCCCTCTTGAAACTTCTGTCAGCATGCTTCACACTAAGATCAAGGAACAAGCACCTCAGTGACTTGGGACGAGTCACATGTTTGTGTTCGGGGCCTATTGGAGCAGGGTCCCCTGAGGCACAATTTTTGAAGTTATTTTGTATAATTTTGAATGTGCACGTTGCACAATGGAGTCAAGGGTCTTTGGGTTGGGTCAAAGTCCCGAATTGTGATGTAAATGGGTTTAAGGAAAAAATGTGCGCCTCAAACCATGGTTTGAAACCATAGTATCTATGCGCTAGGTGAAGATAAATAGATAGATCATGTTTAATCTAGTTAGTACTAAGTAGGTTCATGATAGTGATGTTTATGCGTCTATAATATAATGTAAGTGTTGTTTGGGTTGGGTCGAAAGGCTCCTGCTGGATGTGTGTGAGGAGACCTAGTCCTGGCTATGTGTCGAATCCACTGGCTGTGTGTGTGGAAGGTTTTGTAAGGGAAATTTGATGTATTGAAAGTATGATGTATTGAACAAATATGAAGCTAATAGAAAGGACAAATTTTGGAAAAATTCTTATGTTATGAATCTGAGTTGATTGCTATGTATGTTCTGTTAAGATCACATTGTTTTCTGTTGATTATCGTGGAAGGATATATGTTATGATTATGAATGCTTATTGATGGTTGATAATCTGTTTAAGTATTTGCATTGTTTAAGATCTGGATCTAGTTCTGTTTATCTGTGCTAAGGCAAACAACGACTCTGTGTTATTATATTAAAGATTGCACATTCTCTGTGATTCTGTTGTATATTGTTGCGTGCATCTATTTACAATTGGTGTAATTTTTCCTTTGGTTTGTTGAGCACCACTTCATTATTTTCTCCCTCTGGGTGTGGAAGCCTGGTTCCAGCACCCCCCCATACTGATTTGGGTGAGAATTTTATCTACGCAAGCAGGTCATTACCGAAAGGGCCAGTAGTTGGAGGGTTTTTTTGGTTTATCCATAAACTCTGAACCTGGGTTAGGACCCCTCAAGCCAACACTTGGCATAGGTCTGGATCCTAGCCTGAAAAAGTGGCTCAAATTTCAAGATCGCATGCATAGAACTGAGTAAAATAGACTGCAGTCACTGGGAGGAAGGGCCATCCCTATGACTGGAGGGTTACAATCAAGTTTAGGCAATGTTATTCCTACGTCTGGGAGTCCATATCAGTGAAAAATAAAGTTAACTCATTGTTTGGGCACCAAGGAGTGTTTGATTCGATCCTAGGGGTACTGTAGCTCTTGAGGAAGGTTAGTATAGTTTTGGTTTGTCGATTCAAATTACCTAACTATAATTAGGAGGTTGATTCATATCATAGTAATTCTTCATCACATACTTACCTAGCTATATCGATGAGCCTGGGTAAGTGTGGGAGGAGGGAGTTACACATGTTGAGCTTGTAATGACTATATTACTATAATGGATTTGAAACTTTTCATTTACCAACCTTGTGCCCTAAATATTATAGGGTTTTCTCTAGGTACCATCCTTGAAATGAGGGGATGTATTTTGGGTTTTACCTAGGAAACGTAACTTGGAAGAAAAAATTATGATTATGAAAGTGAAAATTGAGTACCCATCAATTGGTATCAACAAAATGAAGCAATTAATTTTATGGAATTTTCTAGTTGTTGATCACAAGGATTGGTCAAAATATCAAAGATATCATTTTAGGAAACAAATTCCCCCTCTCATTTTATAGAGTTGGTTTTAATATTTAACAAATAATATCAATTTAAAAGAAAATACATAAAATAAAGGGCTTGATATATTCAAAAAGACATGAATAAATTTGAACATCATTAATTTCCAACATGGCTATTAGTAAAGAATCACACATTTGTATAGTAAAAAATAATAATGGTATGCATTATCAGAGAAATTTAAAAGATAATTGCATTCAAAATCATAGGGATGAAAAGAGTTACACACTTGCAATCTTAAGTCTAAAACTCAAAGTCAAAAGATTACTTTAGGCATGAACTCTTGTTAGTTATATGAGGAACCTTTAAAGAAATACATATGTTCATATAAAATTTCATAAAAACTGACAAATTAAAATGTATTTATACATTTAAGGATAGGGATAGGGCTCCCACGAACCATATAAATAATAACAAACCTAGAAGAGAAAATAAACTACAACTAGGAATCGAACTTAATACTTGGAGAACTCCAAAATTGTGAAGGATGAATGATTTATAAATGAGAAGAAAAAGTTTAAGGCCCAAAAGTAGATAACTTACTTATGATGCTAGAAAAAAAAAAGACCATATTTGTGTTGAATATTTCCTCATTTAAATATTGGATGCATGTTGAAGACCTAACCATCGAAATTTTTAATGAGTCATATTGAAGTCATTACATTTTCTATAGAATATTTGAGCCATTCTTCATTGTAATCTCACTATGTTGCTACAATCACTTCTTTCTTTACTCAAAATTCAAATAAATATTCTTCCATGTTGTTTAAATCATAGTCACTCGAACGTACTATCTCTGATAAGTCTTGATTTTTGTTGATGAAATGAACTAACCATTTTTCAATGTCTTATTTCAAAAAATAAACAAGCTTGTTGAATTCATTTCCCAATATATATATATATATATATATATATAGACAAGTTTGATTATGATATATTATCAGAAAAAGAGGGGAGGAAGGGAACTTCCTCGATACAAAGTCACTCCATACAAGTTCGATTACGATATATTATCAAAAAAAGAGGGGAGGAAGGGAACTTCCTCGATAAAAACTCACTCCACACAGCTTACAAAATATATTTAGATGTTGGGAGTGCATTGCTACTAGAGTACTACTGTTACTACTACTTCTAACAAGCTTGTCTGAAATGGAGACTATTGCATTTGTACTATACTGTCTTACAAATTGTTCTTATAGCAAGAGAATGCATTTTGTTTTAATATTTAACTAGATTTGCACCTAATGACGTGTAGACAAGACACAGAGAGACAGAGGGAGGGAATTCATTTGTTGATTGCATTTTCGCCGTCTCTATGGCCATTCCCTTGGTCCATAGAGTTGGATCCTCGCTCATATATTTTTGTGAGGACATCTTGCTAATAATTGATAGTCCCTTCCAGGTGGGTGCAAAAAATTTTCACCTCCAGTAAGTCCTTGTTGCATGTGTTCCATTGCTGTCAGAGGAGGTCCATTTCCTCTTTAATGCGTACTTTGTCCTGAAGCATCTGGTTCTTCAAAATTTCAATAAGCAATCTATGTGATTTACAGAAAGAACAAGGATGGTTTTTATCATCAGAGGAGTCCATGAGATTGTCGATGGAAAGAGAAAATTTATTGTTGCATTTTCTTTGAGGAGTAAATGGCACTGTTTTGTAATTGACAACAGTGGAACCTTGTCTGTTAAATGTATTTCTAATAGAATTTGTGAAGGACAAGATAGTGGATTTGCACAAGTGGAGAGGAGCTGATGGGAGAGGGAAGAATATGTAGGGAGGAGTAGAAGAGGTGAAGTCAGAATGAAAATGTTGAAAAGAGAGGCAGAATGCCAATGCCCTGTTCAAAATCTGTGAATAACATATGCACCTGCAATTGAGAAAGATGTCGTTGTGGAGGTAGATCGTGCTTGAGAGCGGGGACAAGGTGGAACCAAGCTACTGGGGAAGAGGCAGCCTTGGATTCCAAACGAAAGATATAGATGTGGAGATTTGAGGACCGAGAAACAAATTTAAGAAGAGAGGAGCGATGTAATTATGATGCGTCACGGGAGGGATGCAGAGGTTATGAATTTGGGTACTCTAAAGAAAGATGTGAAAAATCTTTGAAGGATTTCGAATAAGAGATTCAAGGATATTTTTGCAAGTGAAATCAGAGGATCAGGTCATATCATGTCTGTAGAGATGTTGTCCTTTGTATGGATATTAAGGAATCATAGTAAAGGGAGTGAGAATTTCCATCAAGGGATAGGGAGGAGGGTGATCTGCCCATCAATTTTATCTTGCCCAATGTTTCTGTGGACTCCTTCATTAGCCTGAATGTTAGCTTTCTTATTATTGCTTCTTAAGATATGATAATAGTCTATCTTCATAATCAGTTTTTCATATTGTTTAGCTCTATTTAATATTTGGCATAGAGCTTCATTTTTTGGGAAACTTCCACTCACCATTACATGGATGATAATAGAGGAGTCCCCAAGAATGATTGCATTGTGAATTTTCCTATGTTTTAGAATTTTCATGCCTAGAAGTAGGCCATAAGCCTCCACTCTGTTATTTGACATTGTCCCCATCCCCCAATTAAATTGAATATGGCAGGAGTTGTCTCCTTGGGATATTACTCCACCAGCTCCAGCTTTTCCTAGGTTCTTCTTTAAGGCTCCGTCGAAGAAGAGGCAGGGCCTATTGAGTGAATTAATCTACCTTTGAAATTCTTCCTCATCCTTTCTGATTTTCCAGGTTGGGTGTGCCTTTGTGACTTTTTCCATTTGGTGAATTGTGATCTTGTCAAGTGCAAAGTTGATCCAGATTCTTTCATCATGGTGCAATTGACTCATATCAATTCCATTTAACCATTTTGTTGAGAAAAACTCTATTATCTGTCCCCATGAATTTGAAGTCACTGTGTTCATTGCTGGGTTTTTGTTTTTGAATACTTTCCCATTCCTAGCAAGCCAGATTTTCCAACATAGGAAGGATGGGATGTTGGCCCAGAACCTTTGAATTGTGGTTTTTTTTTTAAAGGTGTGGGGATAGTTGCTCCTCCATTTACTTATGAATTGATTTAGAGGGAGTTTGTAATTCAAATTTACATAAACTAGAGACACAGTTTTCTCCCAACACTCTCTAGAGAATGAGTAGTCTAGGAAGAGATGTTGAATGGTTTCTTCATCCTGCAAGAAAAGTGGACATTGAGATGGTCCATAGATTCCTTTTTTTTATTAATTCTCCGCTGTGAGAGATTTGATATGAAGGAGGGTCCATAGGAAAATCTTGATTTTTGGGAGAGTTTCCACCTTCCAAGCGTACTTCCAGTACTTCCATTCTTGCTGCCTCTAATGTTATTGAATCTTTGCATAGCCTAACTTTACTGAATAGTCTCCTCCTGTAGGTACCCAAAATAGGTGTCTTGAATATTTTTGGCTATAGGAGCAGCTCCCAGTAAGAGAGAAATCATGTAGTTCCATTGATCATTGAGGTCAATAGGAAAGTTGGGTTTGTACCATTGTTTCCAACTTCCATCATTCTCCCATTTTGATATGTCCCCCAATTTTGTGTAGCCTTCCACTATCATCCAAGTATTTAAATCATGAATATCCAGGTTGCTGCCCAAGGGAGGGTTTCTCGTGATTTTATCTATCCACAAGCTGATTCTTCCTCCATTCCATGGCCTTGTTGATATGTTTTCATTGATCAATGAGATTGTGCCAGAGATGCACAGTCTTATGGGAGGGCTTCCTTCCAATAGGGAAATTCTTGGGGCATTGAGATATTTTTCCTATAAGGCCACTTTCCACCAACATCTTTTACAGTGAGAAATGTCCTTCCTAGAGCCAGATTCATAGTCCCAGGATTTTTAATGGATAGAACTCCATTTTTGTAATGGGCAGTAACTTGGTTCCAATTGACAAGACTGAACTTTTTGTTTCAGATTTACCTCCCTGCCATATGAAGCTTCTAATGATGATTTTGATTTGCTTGTGTATGCTTGATGGAGTTGCTATTAAGGAAAACTGATATAGTGGCAGAGATGAAAGTATTGATTTGATGAGAATGATTCTCCCTACTTGGTTTAACCCAATCATCCTCCATGCTTGGATTTTTTTTTCATTTTCTCAACATACTTGCTCCATATCTTAGTTTTTAAGTTTTTCTTTATGATTGGCAGCCCGAGGTATTGGAAGTGGCTCCAATTATTCTGGAAGGTAATTTCTAGAATTTGTGACATTCATTGGAGAGTTCTTGGAGGGGTATTCGAGCTATATATACAACTTTTCCCATTGTTAATTATCCCTCTCGAGACATCCATGAAATTGTCTAGGACCCTATCCAGAATCTCCCTTTTGTTTGTTCTTAGGATTTTTTCTTGCAGCGTTAGGAGGATTATTACGATTCTCTTGGTCATATGACCCACGCGACTGAGCCTAAGAAGGTTGCATGAAGTTCACCGGCACATTGTTTTGCGGTGGTGGGTTTTGTGGAGGGGAAAGAGAATATTGGTTTCCCTGTCCCTGGTTGGTGTATGGTTGTTGGGGGAAATCTCTTCCATTAGCATTCCTAGCTGAGTACTAGGTCCCCTGTGAGGGAGGGTACGATCTTCCCTATTGATTGTGGTATGATGACACCATATTCGTCATGTTCTGCAATGGTGAAGATTGACTTTGGTGGTAGCCATGTTGCATGATGTTCTGGTTATAATCATACAAGTAACCTGGGTACTGGATACTGTTGCCTAGGTGACCTTGGGTCAGTCACCCAATCAAGCCATCTGTAGTATTCGATGCATTTGGAAATTATCTATAAGTTTGCAGGTGTGGAGCGTTAGGCAAGACATTGTAAATGTATCATGACTAGGTATAGATAAGTTCGAGCTGTTGGGCTTTTCAAATGCATCCTCCCTGGAGGTAGGTCCTTGTGTCGCCACATCTTTTGAGATATATGCTGTCGGAGAGTTTTCAAAAACAATTCCAGTAAATATATCGTCAAGTTTGGCTTTTCACAAACTACAACGTCACCGCCATTCGTGGAGATGGTCTGAGATATGGACAACTGGCGTTTGCCTAAAATGAGTCAACAACTCCATCCATAAATCATGGTGGATGGGTAGTTGAAAATAAGTGAGGAACGCAATAGTGAGGGCGCTAAAGGTTCCATGCGAAGCAGAAGACTGAACTCTTGGGTTTCCATGGGTGTGGTGTTGGGTGACCCTTGGGGGTTTCCAACTAAAGATGCCCCAATAAAGGATGAAACAATAATGGTGGTTGTGTGTCGTCTTTGAAGCCTAAATGACGAAATACCTGGCACTCCTCCCTCTAATGGGGGGAGGTCCAAAAAACATCAAGATCGGCGAGGTCCTGTTGGGTCTGTTATGGTGTCAACTAGGTTAATTTTGGAAATATTTTTTCATTTTTATGAGAGAAGGAATATTATTACCAAAGAAAATATGATCACATACATAAAAAAACGCAAAAAATAAAAGGTAAGTTTGACTTTAGATTAATATTATGTGATCAAGAAAACAAAAAATATGGTTTGGTTATTTGGCATATGATACTCAAAAGCCTAAAAAGACCTAATCGTCCTCACACTTTCAAAAGTAACTAGGCCTTGCGAAGATGTCTTCTGATACGTACTGAGGCTAACGTCCTGAAGGAACTGGCGATGCCTTCTAGCAACCAAAGAATCGACCGAGGTAAAGGGATGAGGATCTAGTGTTGCCTGCACTGTCACCTATAGGGAATGATGCCCTAGATTTGGCCACTAGAGTACTGTCGTCCCACATGAGCGTTCAAGTCTTGAGCTTCTTGGTATTCATATACAAGTATCGAGCACTACATGGGTCAAAGAGTACCACACGCACTGGGCCTAAGCTTAATGCCCTTTGAAACGAGCCTATGTAACGCTTGGATATTATGTTCCATGGGCAGATAGATGGGTTTTAAGCTCCCTAAAGAGTCAACATCTATGTTTCAAAATGTAGAATGACCCACAGGGTCTTCACTAGGGAAGTAATACCATACCACGTGAGTTCATATTGGGGGATATATATTGACGAAAAATTGAATTAATATATTGGGAGATATATAGGGGGTAAAGGATTTTTATATTGGGAGGTATAGAAAATGGAGCTCAAAGTTAATGAAAAAATATAAATGGGTATAAAAAATGTTAATGAAAAATTGGATATCTACAATATCTAGTGAAAGTAGGGGTTTTTTAAATTAGGGTGGTGTATTGGGTTCATATTGGTAGGGGGTTAAATAATGTGATTTTTATAGGTATTTTACAATATGTAGTCAAATTAGGGGTATTGTTTAGTATGCCATGAACACAGATGATATGTGAGAGGTTCAATGAGTGAAGCCCCTGTGGAATGACCATGGCATCTTATTGGATGCCTACCCCTGATGGTCCTAACCTGAACTATAATTTATTTTATGGCCCATATGGGGAGAATTTAGTGAGTTCAATTAGTGGTTAGTTTTATAGAGTCTTAATTTTCTTAAGGTGTGCCTTAGTGAAGCAACTGTAAGAGGAGGACAAAGGTCCCAACACACTAGGTGCCTATGTAACAATAGCTACACAATTCAGCAAAGAAAACATACATCATGCTTATTCTTTGCAATTCAATCCACAACAACATCCTTCAAAGGGTGCAATTGTAGCCAAAAATATGCAAATTCTCAAGTGTAATCAGCACGCACATTCAAACTTACGGTGGCTTTTCCTAAAGTAGCAAATGGATCACTAGGATCTGGAGCATATCCTGAACAAGAAAAGAAGACATGAGCATACACACTCCCATTATTATTTACAGCCTGGAAATAAATACAAAAATTACACCATTATACTTCAATATGCTAAAACCTGTTCTAGCCTCCACCAAGTATGTCAACCAATTCAAGTGTTTTATATTAACAGCTTATATGCCAACTGATATTCAAATCAAATAGTCCAAAATCTAATATGGTAGAAAGTAAGATCACATTACAAGTATTAATAGAAAAACAGTTATATATACCAAAACCAAAATCTACATTGAATTATCTCAAATACCTCTGAAGGATGGTAAACTATTGTATGTTTTCAAACACTGTTTGGGCCCCAGACTGCAAAAGGTACATTGGTTTCTTGCCAGACAAGAGCTGCTTCATCGCTAAAATCATAGAACCTCTCATTTCATCGCTAAAATCATAGAACCTCTCATTCTCAGATAGATAGAGCCACATATCCTGAATCATTTACAAAGTACGGAAAAATTAGGCTGGAGTTCACAAATTCATGACAACCACAATGTGAACCACACGATAGTACATAAAATAAGCCCCAATTAATGGTAGTTGGGTTTTAACATTGTTACCAGGAAAATCTAACAAGATGATGCAGAGGCTTCCCACGCAACGATCGCATCTCTTTAATGCTTTGCTTATGATTTATTTTTGACCTGCAATTTGGGACACGCCAAAGAGGGGAGGTTCTGTTCTAATGAGGGGCGTCCTTATAATTTAATTAGCAGATTTTGTGTAGTGTTCGGTTGCTCTAGAATCTGGCAGAGATGAGTGTGAAGGACCGTCCAGGCATGGATCGACATTACTCAGACAGGACCAGCAGGATGTACAGCAGAAATCCCAATTCCAAAATGATTTCAGACCCAAAAACACTTATCAAACACCTAAGCATAGAAAAAGAAACTAGAAGTTCTCGATTAATGCCTAAAAGTGAGATCCAAGATTGGACAAAATCAGTGACAGATAACAGTGTTAGCAATTTTGAATCTTTTAAACATGGAAACACTGAAGACGACAATCAGGTTTCAAACTTCAAAGAAAATGTGAAGGGTGAAAAAGATTTTGAACATATTCATGAACAAAAATTTCCTAATGACAAAGATCATGTGCTTTCTACATCTGTGACTGAAGAGAATGAAGTTAGGGCAGTATCAAACACTTTTTGCATCAGAATTAAATTCTAAAGAAAAAAAGGAAATCTCTTGAAGAAACATAATTCAGGATTATCAACACCACCGCCGAGATATGAAGATCAAACAAAGATAAATACTTGCACAGAAGAAGATAATTTTCTTGAATTATTACCAGGGGTAGATCATCGAAAGAAACGAACACAGATTAAGGGAAGGAAACATAAACTCAACTTTGATGAATATCCACATTTGGTAAAAAGGGAAAGAGTTGATGCTGAAGATGAAACCAAAAAAATTGTAGAAGGTTCCAGTAAAGGAGGCATGATAAGTGCCTTTGACAATACAGGAGAAAATAATGCAGCAGATAATGCATTTATGTTAAAGGAATGCCATTTGAGAACTTGTAATGTCACAAGTTCAAAGTCTTGAAACTGAAGGAGATTTGCCACATGGGCAGGTGCCTTCAATTTTAATGGAAAGGGCTACATGTTTGCCACCAAAGGCTGATAAATATCATCTGCGAAGTAGCTTACTAAGTGATGAAGCAGCCCTACTCCCCTCTAAACGACATCACCAGGCTCAGGAAGCTATGTCTGCATGTGTTGCAGAAGCTTCTACTGCTTCAGTGGAGCCAATGACAACTGGTGTTGCTGGACAGGATGGCGCATGTTGGAGTTCTGCAGATGAAAGGTCTTACACTAAATGCTTCGAGAATGATAAGAAGGCAGTTAAGGGAAATGAGGAATGTGTCAAAGTAGACATGTTGATTCCAAAATCAGCAAATGAAATAGGATGCAGCAAGAAACCTCTAGCATCTTCAGATTCAAATCAATCCTTTATGAGGTTTCCTTCAGAACTGGTCATTTGGGTAGAGGAGAAGCAGGTGAATCCATTGTTTCAAGATTCAAAGACCTATAAGCACGTAGATAAACAAAAGAATGGAGATAAGGATGAGAGGAATGCAAACACAAAAATTCCTAGTGAATCATCACTGTTTGATTATAAATTGGAAGAACAAAAGAAACACAGCATGACTGCACCAGTGCTATTTTCTCCAAAGAAGCAAGATGGTGCAAATTTAGCTTCAAGACAAGGAAATTCAATCAGCACACCTCTGAACAAGGCTCATGTTGCACTAAAGGGTGAGGCTGAACAATGTGAATACAAGTCAAAGATCATCAGGGTGAAGAAATCTTGCATGACCCCAGCAAAGAAAAATAGCAGAGGCCTTAAGAAAGATCGTGGGAATTCTGGGTCAGAGAAGCTTAACCAAGGGCAATTACCTAAGCAATTGGCTGTTCGCAAGCATGAGTAAGTTTCCCCTATAAAATCTGGCATTGAACCTCCCGCAGAAAAAGTCACAGCTCCTTCAAAATGTAAAGTGAAGATAAATGGTACTACAACAATGAAATTGGATGGTGTGTCACATCCTACAGAGTTGCATTTAGAAAAAGTAACCAAGCTCAGACAAGTGTATGATGCTGCAAAAGAAATAAAACTCAGAAATGTGCCAAATGATTCTGATATGGCAACTCCATCTACATCTCTGAAGAATCTTATAGAAGCTGCACAAGCTAAGCGAGAACAAGCTCGTTCAGCACCTCTGCCACATCCCTTTTTAATTGAAGAAACTGAGAATTATATTCCTTTTATTTCTAGTCCTTCGCCAATCTGAGGGAGTAGTTCAGAACACATTTCACCTATTCAACTTCACTTTGATGGTGAGGCAACTGAGGATACAAAGGATTCCATTGCCCATGTGGAACCAAGAAGTCCCAGAGTTAATGCACAGCAGTGGGGCCTGGAAAATATGATGGATCTGGAATCAAGTGAAGAAGGTAAAATAGACTCAGAGCGAAAATCAGTTGGAGGGACACTTAGCAGGGATACAGAAGCATCAATTTCCAGGGACACCTTTGAAGGAATACTTGAGATATTGTCAAGGACAAAGGAAATTATTGGCAGAGCATCGCACCATGCTATTGACTCTGCAAAATATGGCATTTTTGGGGAGGTTGTAGAGCTTATTGTTCATAGGCTGGAAAATGAATCGAGTTTCCATCGGAGGATAGACTTGTTCTTTTTGGTGGATTCAATAACTCAATGTTCACACACATAAAAAGGTATGGCTGGAGATACATATCTTCCTGCTGTATAGAGTGCTCTTCCACACTTGTTGGGTGCAGCTGCTCCACAAGGTAGCATTGCACGTGAGAATCGTCATCAGTGTCTTAAGGTTTTGAGGCTTTAGCTTGAACGGAGAATTCTTCCAGAACCTGTTCTGCATCGTTACATGAATGAGATTGGATCTTCAAATGATGATAAAGCTGGTGTTATCTCATCAAGGCGTCCCTCTAGAGTACAGTGTGCTGTTGATGACCCATTGAGGGAAATTGAAGGGATGCTTGATGAATATGGCAGTAATACAACCTTTCAGTTACTAGGATTCTTGATGCCACATATATTTGAAGATGACGAGGAACCAAGTGCAAATGACTTGAAGAAATATGAGGATAATTCACCCATTGAAGCTGTTAAAGTGCAAGAAGAGCCAGAGAGCTCTGTTGATCCTATGGAAAGACATCGGCACATCTTGGAGGATGTTGATGGTGTGCTTGAAATGCAAGTCAAAAATAAATCAGAAGCAAAGCATTAAAGAGATGTGATCGTTGCGGGGGCAGCCTCTGCATCATTCGCCTCTGGTTGGAAACAACGCAGCTCCTGCAATTTGCTGTGCTCAAATAGTTGCCATTGAACAGGGTCCAAGGTCTGCAATTCCTGCTCTGTGATCCATGTACTCTCTTTTGGTGCGAAGTCTTCCCACTGTACCAAGTACCAGTTATATTTTCCTTGGCGAGTCTGAGCAATCTTCTTATCTAGTATGCACACGATCTGTTCCTTTTTTCTGTGTGGAATGGTTTGTTGCCAATCCACCTCTTGCAGAAACGGTGGGGAAAATAAAATAAAATAAAATAAATGTCCGCAAGCAACCACACCAAACCCCATTAATTAAATGTCTACTGTACATACTGCTGGTCCTGTCCGAGTAATTTCGATCCATGCCTGGATGGCCCTTGACACTCATCTCTGCCAGATTCTAGAGCAACCGACCACTACAAGAAATCTGTTAATTAAATTATAAGGACACCCCTCATTAGAACAGAACCTCCCCTCTTTGGTGTGTCCCAAATTGCAGGTAAAAAATAAATAAGAAGCAAATCATTAAAGAAATGTGATCGTTGCGTGGGCATCCTCTGCATCACAAGACACTCTCTAATGACAGTGACACTTTAATATAATAATAATAAAAGGATACTAGAATAGTGTTCCATTCCAGATAAATAATCTAGTTTTGCATATCTAAATGGAATTAATGTCCATTAAGTGTATCGTCGTATATTCCCTCAATTGGCATAATAATAAATGCAGTTAGCATAACAAGGCTTAACTGTGTGCACAGTAAACATTCGAAGAGGTTTAGTTGCATCTGATAAATGTTGCAAAAGGCTTAGTTATATGTTCAATGCATTGCAAGGAAGTTAGGTTTTATCAATTTCATTTATATCTAAGCCTTAAGGATATTCATTTCCTTGCACGGGACTTGGGCATATTCCCCCTGGTAGATATATTATGCTAAGTTAACTTAGCAGCTAATCCATCAGCTTTTAATTTTGCACTGCAATCTCTTAGGAAATTCTATTAAATTTAATTCATAGAAGTCAAACCAGAATGGAACTGAAATTGGCCAAATCATTAAAAAAAGGTCATAACCTGTTTTAAGCAAGTTTCTGGAGTTAAGTTACTTCATTCTGACCAAAAATACAGAGTTGAAACATCTGGCAGAATCAGCAAAGAAAAGACCCTCACCCTATAAAATTGATCGGTTGCGGCATTTCTCTATCTAGAGAGATGAAATCAGTTAACAAGCCTGAAGAGATCTAGATCTCCTTAACTTACAACTAGTCTCTTTGGATTTGTGTGCAACTTTCATGTGTGCTAGACTATAGCATGCAGCATAATAGTCCAATCCTCCAGTGGTATATTCCATATTAGAATGTTGGCAAATTGATTACATTAATAACTATGCTATTATAATACTTGTAAAAAGCAAAGTAAATATCAATCTACATGTTTATCCAGGTCATAGATAATGCATAAAATTCTAATCTGAAGTTTGCAAAAGCTGTAAGTGTTTCCTTGAAAACTCTGTATGAATAGGAGACTCCAACTGATTCTCTGCCTCCTTCAACCAGATCATAGCAATTTCATCCCAGTGGTGAACGACCCCAAACACAAAGCAGACCAGGCATGTAGGGCACACCATGAACACCACCACAACTGACCTCACAGCCAACCCAATCAGCCCCTGAATGGCAAGTTTCCAATGCTGTCTATGGGAATCTTAGATGCCAAACAACCACAACGGCAGAAAATTATGGATGGGAAGTTAATACTCCAAAACCCTACTGAGACCAAAGGCTGGGAAGGTATGTGACACAATAAAAAAAACAATTCTCCAGCTACTAGAAGAGCTCGGTTGGTACATGATATTCAACTCTATAATATTTTTTGGTAAAGTCTATCATGTTTGCAACTTTCCATTGCCATGATGGAATTATTGTATTTCGGATACCTGAGTTCCTTTATTGATGCCAGCTGGCACTACAATTTTTTTTCCTTAGATTTAATTTGGAAATTAGTCTAATTGTAAAAAAGATAACAAAGGCTAGCCATCCTGGAGTGAGTCAAAGGGATTGTGTATATGTATGCAATCAAACTATTAGAACCATGGGAATTCATAGCACAAGGAAAAACCCACAAAAATATTGCAGAAGGCAGGCCAAAGAATCATAGAATTGATGATATCAAATCAATATCTCGATTCATGGAGTGACGCTAAGTGTAGGAACATTATAGGTTTTCCTTTTGTGAAGCCTGTCATCACATGGGTAGATATTATCTGATGAATAACCAAAGAATTAAGCTCCATATGTTGTCAGTGAGTGGGTAGATGCCAAGAGAGATGTCAAAATGTATAGCTTTTCTTCATGGTAGAGCCACTGAATCAAAGTGATTAAGCCACCAAAAGAGAAGCCAACATGTAGCAGAGGATAACAAAGAACATTGATAGCTATCATACAAATTTTAACTAGTCACCACCTAGAAAATTTGTGAAATTGAGCTGCCAGAGCTGCCAAATAGAAGATGTAGTTATGAGGCATTTAATATGGTATTAAATGTGGTTGTTGTTAGTTAGGTATTTGGTAGATATGAAATGTACTACTCTTCTCCTAATATGTAATGACTTAATCAGACATTGCATCATCTAATGAATTAATGAATCCACTCTTTCTCATTCTACTGTGTATTCATGTCCACATACATGTGTGCAAAAAAATACTTTTTAGAAATGCAAGTGTGGATTTGTGCAGACTATTTCTAGAGAAAGGATGGGTACTCATTTATGTTGAGTGCAGTGATTCTTATAATATTTTAATATTTTCACTCCCACCAGAAGACTTCATTGTTTTAACTAATGATGGAGATGTTCATTAGTGGACTCATGTTATACCAAATCCCGTGGCTGGAGTATATAATGTGCCAGCTACCCCATTGTATGGACATGGTCCTTTCATTCCACATGGTGATAAGTTGAGCCAGGTATCCATTGGAGCTGGTATGTGTGCGGGAATTACTGATGGTGGTCGAGTCCATACTTGGAGGATTGCGATGAAGGGTGGGCTTATAGGCATCATAGTTCGAGAGAAGGAAGCTTTGACACCACTTGTCCATGAAGAATGCCACAAGGATACTGTGATTCTTAATCTAGGTATGTAACTTGGTTTCTGCAAAGCACAATCTCTGTATTAGATTTATTGGTTTTATTCTTTTTGGTTTATATTTTAATGTTTGTATACTTTCTTTTATACTCTCTTAAGGAAGTGTAAATACTAAGAGGTTTTTGCTTACCATTATCTTTTTGGGGTAGTAGACATGAAAGATGTTGGCTTTGCTACAACTATGTTTTCTATGTGCTAGGGGTTTAGATTGTACAGTCCGAGCTTTTTCATTGCAGATGGGCAATGTTGGGGGCAGCTGGAATCTTCATTCAAGAGCTGTTAACTAAGTTGCAGATCCTCAACACCCCTTCCTGGTACACTGCAGGAGAGCTGGAGTATTTCACAGATAAAACAAATCTCTTTGTGGTGGAGATGTTATTCCTTGGATGGGTCGAGGGCCGCAGATGGGCAGATATACTTAAGCCCGGCTCAGTCAACACCGATCCAATCTTCCCCAACAATTTCCATTTTTTTGAAAATTGATTCGCCCAAATTTTATAGTATAAAATTATTTTACCCTAAAAGTCGCCAAAATTTTATATATACTAACATAAAATAATTAGAAACCTAAATATTTTTACAAAAATATGATTAAAATTTTTACAATTTGCATATTGGGGACTAGTAAGATTCGCCAAGGTTTCGTGGTTTTTTTGCCGCTGAGCCCACGCTCTGCCCTCCGCTGTGCTTAGGGTTTCTGGTTCTGCATCAGGGTGGTGCCATCGGGGTGCTCACCTTGGCTTGGGCTCGGTCCAATGGCAGATTCTCAGGACCCTCCTCCACCTCTGCCTCCTCCTCCTCCTCCACTTGAGATCGAGGCGTTCAAGCTCCTAATCGCTTCCCAACCAGAGAAGAAGAAGTAACTCTCCTCCAAGTTTGTCAAGCGGCTGGATGAGATCCCCTCGGTGGCACTCCCACCTAAGGGTCCGATGCGAGTGGCCCTTTCCCTTGCAAATCAAGCTCTGGTTGGTCAGTTCATGGGCTTATGGCCCTCACCAAAAACAATCGAGGCCTAGATCACTCGCAATTGGAAGCCCCTTATTGCCAATAGCGTCACCTCATACTTCCTAGGGCGGGGTTATTTCGATTTCGAATTCAACATGAAGGAAGACAAGGACTTGATTTTCAGAAGCGAACCCTATTTCATGGGGCCTCAAGGGCTGTACCTAAATCGCTGGACTCCTTACTTCGATCCCTCGGAGGATGTCCCATCTGTCGTTCTAGTCTGGGTCCGGCTCCCAAACTTACCGGTTCACTGCTGGAACTGGGAATAATTGCAACAAATTGGCAATGCACTTGGGAAATTCATAGACAGAACAAACAACAAGGACCAATACAACTGTGCCAAAATCTGTGGAGGTGGATCTTGAAGTTGGGCTACTATAAGCCATTAAGCTAACGGTGGGGAACTGGTCCCATCTGCAGAAACTATATTACGAATAGTTGTCGTTCAAATGCCGCAGATGTCATGAGTATGGCCACTTCGCCAAGAACTGTCCCAAAAATGCAGCCCCAGAAAAGGAGAAAGAAGAAGGATGGCAGCAAGCCAAGAAATCTAAAATGAGCCCCCAAGTCAAGGCAAACGGAAAAAGGAAAGGGAAGCTCAACTCCCACGAGGAGTATTCTTAAAGCCAAACCCTCCCAGAAAGGCCAAGAGAATAGTTTTGCGGCCTTGAGCTCAGAGACAGAGAAAGTCCAAGAAATTGACCACAGATCATGCAAAAGGATATTCAAATGCAAGAAACCCTAGCACAACTAAAGATTGGTGAATATCCTAGAGGAACGAAAGAGGTTGTCTCTGAGGGGGAAGATCTGGATTCGGAGGAGTCAGAGGAAGAAGGAGAAATTGGGGACTCCCAAAATTCGGTTAGAAGATCTACCAGGGGACAGAAATCCTCCAGAGAAAAAAGAAAACAAGAAACCTATAAGGAGAAACTGCAGGGGACCCAGCCAACCCTAGAAAAGATGTTGGCAAAAAACCCTAAAGCACACAGAAATCAAAGTCGGGGCTCTAAGGGAGCCCTCTCAGCTCAAAAAAGGAAGTAATGAAGATCGTCTCCTAGAACTGCAGAGGGATGGGGAGCAACCTAAAAGAAGAAGCAATGAAAAGTCTAGAAATGTTGGAAAGGCCCGACATTCTTCTCATCCAAGAGACCAAAATGGAGGAAAAGGACTTTCTCCATAAAAGCAAACAGTTTTGGGAAAAGGAGGAGGTGTCGCAGTCTCCTCTAGAGGCACCTAAGGAGGGTTGGGAATCCTATGGGACGAGACATGCTTTGAGAAAATGCTGGTTAAACTTAACTCAAACTGGATTTTTGCTCAGTTTTTGCATCTCCACACCAAAGAAACTGTGAGTCTATTCAACATTTATGCTCCGACCCTTCTGGGAGACAAAAAATCCTGTTGGGAATCCATTAGGGACCTAGCAAATGAGATTCAGATGATTAATGTCATTCTCGCTGGAGACATGAACATTACTCTAAGCCAAGAGGAGAAGCGAGGGGGTAGCATTGTAAGGTATCCAGTCAAGAAATGGGTGGAGGAGCTCATTCAGGACTGGGATTTGTTGGACATTAAGCCTCCCAAGGGCAAATATACATGGACCAACAGAAGAACGGGTCCAGGCCACATTGCTGCAAGGTTAGATCGTTTCTTCATTCAAAGCTCCTTCTTACTCTTAGGTCTTGATGTTTTTTCTACTATTCTTTCTTCGTCGGTCTCTGATCACAAGCCCATTAGGCTTGAGTATAAGCCACACATGAATCTGGGGCCTATTCCCTTCCGTTTCAGTGCCCTCTGGGTGCAGCAACCTGACTTTTTGGACAAAGTTGAGGAAGTATGGAGTCAACCTGTCAATGGTTCCCCCTTATTTGTGTGGGAAGAAAAACTGAGGAGAGTGAAGAAACCCCTCAAAAGCTGGGCTAAAGCCCTCCCCTCTCCATCTGAGTCAAGGCGGGCTTCCCAGGCCTGTTTGGAAAGCCACCAAAAACAAATGAAAGATATGGACATCTCGAAGGACAACCTTATCCTCGAAGAGGAGCTCCAGGCTAATCTCCATAAGGCCTGTATTCGAGAGGAGGAATTCTAGAGACTTAAATCTCGCAGTCTGTGGCTACAAGCTGGGGATAGAAACACCTTCTTCTTCCATAAGAAGTCTCAAGCCAAAAGAAACTTTAACTCTATAGTGGAGATAAAATCTGGAGATCAATCCTTCTCCAACCCTAGTAGCATCAAACAAGCTGCCCATTAGCACTTCAAAGAATTGTACTCAGTGGACAAGCAAGAAAATCTCAGCTCCAATCTGCTCGAGTTGGTCTCTCCAAAGGTCAATGCCCAACTAAGAAATCGGATTCATCCCCCAGAAGCTTCGAATCCCGAATTCGGCGAATCCGATACGATTCAACAGGATTCGTACCTGATTCACGAGATACGGCCGTATCCGTACAGGGTACGGCGAATCCCGACTGTACCCTGTACGGATACAGCCGGATTCGCTGTCTAAAAAAACTGCAATTTTGCTTTATAAAATACCGAATCCGAATTCCTTCTTTGACTGGTTCATGGAGTTAGTTAGATTAATAATACTTGTTTATGCATTCCTTGAATAAATCTAGGTCTTTGGAATGGATATTATTATTCTATTGGAGGTTTTTAAATCTGCATCTATATAAGGTGAGCTCCTCATATTGTAATGGTTGTTGAAAGTTTGTGGAGACACACTATACTACTATAGTTGTTTACTTTGGGGGCATAAAGCTTATGATTTTGGAACTCAAATGCTGAATACAAAGGATGTAACTTCTACCACATCAAATTGTCTATAATGAGCTGGGTATAACATTTCCTTGATTATGAGAGTTTCTGGATAGACTATTGCCTCTTGAAATTCATGTGTTATTATTAGCTGAAAATAGTGGAAAAGTAAATTTTCATGCATAAAAATTGCTTAAAACAACTCATTTTCAGCTATAGACATTCCTCTCTCTCAACTTGATGCATTTTCCATTATTAGGATTGAGAAATAAGTTCTAGAATTTATAAACAGCAGCAAGTAATTGGCTGTAGCATGTTTTTTGTCACTGTAAACAGCCCTACATCCAGAGATATAAGCTCACTTTGACCTTATCTTTAAGACCAATGGTAGAAGGAATTGACCAACACATACACACACAAGCTTGTAGTCTTGGAGACTATAGTTTTTTTGTATTTTCTATTTCTATTTGCCATTGGCAGTGTACTTATGTAACACTTTTTGATTCTGATGACTTAATGAGAAAACTACAATATCTTACTATCTTGTCTTTCTGAGTAAATTTGACAATTGTATGATGTATCAATGTATCATGTATGAGTATCTAAGATCTTAAATCTATGTTTGAATCAATGAATTTGTATGAATTTGTGTAAAAAATATCTAATTTTTAATATATATATATATATATATATATATATAACGTATCGTATCCCAGAAGTGTCCTGTTCCGGGGGTCACCGTATCCCGAATCCGATTCTCGAATCCTCGTATCCCCATATCCCCGTATCAGGTGACTTAGATGCCCAAATGAATGCCATGTTGACTGCTCCTGTGACCGTCATTGAAATCAAGCAAGCCCTTGATGATATGGTTTCGGACAAGGTTCCTGGGCCAGATGGATTCATTGCTCGATTCATCAAAACTTGTTGGAACATTGTCAAAAATGATCTCCACAAAATGATCTTAAAGTCCCAGACCTACCACAAGCTTGGGGGCAACACCAACTCTGCCTTCTTGGCTCTTATTCCAAAATAGAAAGGTGCAAACTCTTTCAACAAATTCAGGCCAATTTCTCTCTGCAATATTGGCTACAAGCTTATCACTAAAGTCATGGTCAATAGACTGAAAGGCCTTCTTCCGGAGATCATTCCTGACAATCAAGGGGGATTTGTCAAAGGTAGGCAGATAACTGATAATTTCGTTCTAGTTCAGGAAGTGATCCATTCAAGTATCCAAAGAAGAGAAAAAAGTATGGCTATCAAGCTGGACCTGGCTAGTGCATTTTACAGAGTTAGGCACAAATTTCTATTTGGGGTCATGCAACAATTTGGGTTTGACTGCCGCTTTATAAGCTGGGTCAAGGCCTGCATTGCGGAACCATGGATTGCTCCTCTCGTCAATGGGCGTGCTGCGGAATTCTTCAAGGCTAGTCGTGGGATAAAGATGGGATGCCCTTTATCCCCTCTTCTGTTTGTTATTCAAGTCTCTGTCCTCAGTTTTATGTTGGAGAAAAGACAAATTGAGCAAGGGCTTATGGGTCTTCGGATCGCCAGGGGAGTCAGAGACATAAATCACGATCTATTTGTTGATGACTCCATTCTCCTGAGGGGTGCTTCCGCTGTATTGGCCTCCCGATTCTAACTGGAGCTGGATAGCTACTGCCTCGAGTATGGGAGTGAACTTAATATGGGAAAATGCTTCATCTACACTTGGAACCTATCTGGCCTCAAGCTAAGCACGATCACTAGGATTCTGGGTTTCCAAGGATCCACAGAATGGGGGTCTTTCAAATATCTTGGATTGTCGATCTTTCAAGGACGTCTGAGTGGGAGAGACTGGCTCCCCTTGCTAGACAAATTCAAGCTCAAAATGCAAGCCTGGGGCATGTCGTGGCTCAATTTGGCAGGTAAGACCGTCCTTATTAAGTCTATACTTAACAGTCCTCCAATTTTTCAGATGTCTCTATTGTTGGCTCCTGTGGGCATCCTTCACAGGATGGAGAAAGCTATTTGTTCCTTATTCTGGAAGGGAGGGAAGAACAACCATACGAGAATTCCGCTGATCGGTTGGAATAAGATCGCTTTGCCACTGCTGGAAGGTGGTCTTCACATAAAATATCTTAGGGAGCACAACATCGCCCTGGGAGCCAAGATCTTATGGCGGTAGGATGCAAGGAATCCTGGATGAGCACAAATCACTTTGTGTAAAAAATACAGCTTTGGAAGGCATCTTCACAGCCTAAAGAACTTCCAAACTAATTGTCAGGGCTCCCAGATTCATCAACTGTGTAAACTTGCCCTCCCGCTCTTGTGTGACCACCTGTTTTGGCTTCCAGGCAATGGGAAGCAGATCAGACTATGGTAGGACAGAATCATGAACGCAAAAGCAATTTGGGAGGATCTTGAGTTGCTGGAACTAAAAACGTGGATGATCGCATATGGTCGTTGCACGCTGTGGGACATCTCAGATTGGGAAAACAACAACTGGGAAGGGTGGCAGAAAATAGAGATACCTGCTCATCTGGAGCAAGCTTGGGCCAAATTCATGGTGGAGCTAGCTGGGAAAGCCCCTCTAAACACCAGGAAAAAAGACAGAAGGAGTTGGGGCTCCACGAAGGGATGCTACTCCGCAGCTGAATGTTACAGATGTATTAAAGCCATCCCCTTTGTTCCCCGCAACCCTGCGATTTGGAAAGGGATTTGGCAGGTCAAAAGCATCTTGAAGATCGACATGTTCACTTGGAAGCTAGGGCACAGTAGCATCCTCACTGTTGAAAATTTGCAGCGCCACAGCTTCCACGACCCCTCTCGGTGCTCGCTCTGTCAGCAGCAAAAGTATCCTCAGTTCACATTTTCCTCGAGTGCAACTATGCTCGGGACATATGGAACAAACATCTGCCAATCTGGAACAACAGCCCCAACCTCCCATCCAACACCACGAACTTGTTGTCTTTTTGGGGAGACCTGTTCCCTAAGTCCTTCCCCGGGCGAGGTTGGCCCTTCGTGGGATGGATGATTATCCCAAAGCTTATTTGCTATAAGATATGGCTTGAAAGAAACAAACGGATATTTCAAGAGAAGGCCCTAAACCAGCAGCAAACCGGTGTGAAAATTAAAAGCCTCTTCAAAGAAATAATGCAGGCCAAGGTGAACCAGAAGCAGGGTTGGTGGCTTAAATAAAAAATGCAGGGAGTGGTGTCAGCAGTTGGGGATAAATCTTCCCATGGGACAAAATATGGAGAAGAGCAGAGAAGAATGGAAAATCATGTTAGAGGATGAGGACTTCGACAAATGGAGAAGCAGATCAGATATCCACACTATGTTTTTTGACGGCGCAGCAAAGGGTAATTCGGGGAAGGCCAGAGGCAGAGGAATTATCCGTTGCCCTTCAGCCCAAATCATCTCCCACTTTTCTTGGGGTTTGGGGCTTTCCTCGAACAATCAAGCGCAAGCCATGGCCCTCCTACAAGGCTTGAAACAGCTACAAAAACATGGTATCAAGGAGGCTCGAGTCATTGGAGATTTACAAAATCTTATTGGCCTAATTGTGACAAAATAAGTCCCTAAAGACCTCCACTTGCAACGGATGTTCGATCGTATTAAGAAGTTGATCGGGTCATTTGAGAGACTTCAGTTCTTTCACGTCCTACGGAAAAATAACACAGAAGCGGACCTTGAGGCCAACATTGTTGTCTCTTTTCATGCGGAATCCCTCCTCTGCGATGAGGGGGAATCATGGGACACTTTGCCTTAGCCTGTCATGTATTTTTGCCTCTTGCTACAGCAATTTGTTTTCATTAGAAGGTTTTCTAGTCATTGGGAAATTGCTAGACTGAATGTAAGAAATAGAGTAGGCGAATTTTTCTTATTCGGAAACACCCTAGACATTGGGTCCCCAGTTGTACAATCACCGAGCATAAGCCTCAGATCCTTTTTGAATTAATATAAACATACCTGCTTCTGTAAAAAAATTATAAAAAAATCGCCAAGGTTTCTAAATTTGAAGATAAACTTTTATCCTTAAAATTTTCCCCGCCCTGGTGGGTTGTGGTTTGACCCTCTTGGCTGGGGCTCTGGCTCTCCTACGAAAATCAAGGAGCTGAGGACCAAGGAAATCAAGAATGGCCGATTGGCCATGCTGGCTATCATGGAAGCTTGGTTCCAAGCAGAGTACATTGGCACTGGTCCCATTGACAACTTATTGGCTCACCTCGCAGACCCTGGACATGCCACTGTATTTGTGGTATTAATGAGCACTCATCTCTGAAATTCTAGTTGTAGAATGTCCTTTGAGCATTACAACTTGCCTATGAAAGCTAACAGTAATTTTCCTTTATTGTATTCTCTGTGCAGGCCTTCTCATCTAAATGAACTTACATGGCTTCTGGAATTCCATCTGTAACATGATTTCATCTAAAACTCCTTAGGAAAAATTGTCTGTATAGTTTCCCAAAGACTAATGCTAAAAGAGCATCATTGTTATTTGGTTGTTATTTTAAAGCTATTTGTGTGGAGAATAATTTTTCTTTGTGTGTTAGTATGATGTAAAAGTAGCTTTCTGATTGGATTTTGTCTTGGAAGATTCTGACTACAAAGTTCAGTTATGGAATAGAATGGGGAACATGATGGAGAAGGGCAAACAATGATGAATACAATGTTTGAAATTTTACCTAAGAAAGCATCCATATTCTCTTGCAGTTTATGAAACCATCAACTAAACTGAGGTTGGCAACCTCAGTTTTCTTCAGAAATCCTGCAATGGTGTTCATTCGCATGTACAAATATTAACAGGCAACTTCATCTCCAACAATTTTATACAAAATATTAACAGCCAACTTTATCTCTAACACTTGTATAGTTGAATAACTGTGCATATTTGATTTTTTCCCAAGCATGTGATTTTTTTGATAGTCACTCCCCAAAAATATAGGTGATTGATAATCAATTTTGGAAAATATTCATTCTGTTGCAGGTCTCAAGATTGCCACGAAAGTAATACGTGTAGAAGGATCCCTGATAGTAGTTTTCAAGAAGAAAACCAGAGGTCGAATGGGACCAAGGAAGAAACCAGTGAAATCTAGCAACGAATCAGAAATAGAAGGGCATCATTGAATATTCAACTACAGTTCCATTTGGTTACAAATCTATTAAGACTTCTATATGTGGATTCTCATTTTTGTAAACCACCCTTATCAACTTATGGCTAATGTACAACTTTGTAAATGATATTCATCTGTATATTGTATCAATGAATTTTGAACTGATCCACTCCTGTTATGAAGCAATGGTAAGAGGCTTCCTTGCAAGCATTTGTAGGCAACATGCAGGTCCTTTTATCTGTTTCGAGATACTTGCAAAGAACATTTCTGCTTACAGTCTCTAAAGGGTACAGAGTGTAAGAATCGTTTTATACTGACTTTTGCACATTCTTGGTTGAATTTTGAAGGCATTTCTGATTTTGACATTAACTACATGTAGAATGTCAGTTATGCTTACATTCTCTAAAGGGTGCAAGGATCGTTTTATACTGCCTTTTGCACATTCTTGGTTGAATTTTGAAGGAATTTCTGATTTTGACATTAGCTACATGTAGAATTTGGAGCATGTACCCAGTTTAACTAATAACTCACTACCCCGATTTCCAAAAGGAGGATGCTATTGAAATTGTAATGATGAATTGCAGTGGGTAAGACACACTTCTATGCTCCATAATTTAAAGAAAATATTGTAGCTTGAAATGTAGGATGGAGCCATTTAGATCTCGTATAGAAGCGTTGAAATATGGTCAGAATATTGACAAACAATCATCTGTTAGAATCCTATGCCTCTTGGAATTGTTTGTTGGTTTGTCTAAAATATATAGTAGGTTTCTTTTGAATGGATTGGTTGACATCTTTTTAGAGATTTGAGGCTCTATTGCAATTCATATTTCTTCTCTATGTGATCTGACCAAATATGGCTTCTAATTTGTCACATGCAATTTTTAGTGGAAGCAAGCGAAGATGAATTTCACAGTCACATACAATTAGTACTCCCTCATTTAGACATCTCATCAAAATATTGGCGTGCCAATTTTATTTTTCCACATTTGGCATACATATCTTTGAGAGCAATCCCCACTAAAATATCAGACAAAAATCCTATTTTAATATTATAAGAATGAATCCACTTACCCCATTGCACAGCTGCTAACTGAGCACAAGCTGGAAGTACGTTCACCATGGTGACAGAGTGAGGTTTAATGCATACCAGTTGCATTCATCTAAGCAACATCAAAGCTTCATTTGCAATCTCATTGACCACATTTCCAATAATCAAATCATGGCATTCCAAAAGACCACATCCCTTTCAAGCATTTTATAAAACACAACACACACAATATCTATACTCCTACACTTTTCATGCATATCAATGAGTGAAGTTCCAACAAAAATCATCTAATTCAAACCCACTTCTAGTTATGTAATCATCGATCCACGTGACTTTTTGTAGAGCTATTAAATGGGTGCAAGCATGGATGACACTCACCGTCGTAAACCAATCAGGCACAACATATTCTTTTCGCATTTCATCAAACAGTATTTTTTGACGCCCTCTGCCAGAAGCCGGGCCAAACCCTTCAAACCCTCCTGCACCCGAGCTTCATGAAGTCGTAGGGATAGATCCGCGAATTCATCGTTCTGCTGCAGAACTAACTAGACAAAAAACCCCCAAAACCTCAGTAAATTCAATCTCATTACTCACTAGACAAAAATTCCCAAAAACTCAGCAAATACAATCTCATTTAGTTTAAAAACCAAAGACGGAGAGAAAATGGCTCCAAATCCCACAGAACGAGTGGAATTTTGATGCATAAATTTACATTGACAGGTTGCCAACGAAGATACGATCGTGTCTGAATCATCATAGCAAATTCACTCTGCATAATTCACTTTCACCAGACACTGCAATTCAGGTCAGGCTATGAATGCCAAGTCTCAGAAAATGACCTCGATGTCATTTACCCTGCTAAATATCTCTATTGTTTCATCCTTCAAGCCATCCTCAGTGACAGAATCCCTTTCCAGAATTTCATTTGGGAAGTTACTAATAGCCTGAAAGTTGCCATCTTTACAAAGTCCCTTAACCAATGCACTGTGAGTACAAACGTCTGGGAGAATAGCTTTATCCACCATCCCATTGTATAGTTTTAGAGCCTCCTGCAAATTATCTTTGTTGCGATTTTCACCGATTAAAGAAGTGTATGTATATTTATTGGAAGACACTCCTTTATCTTGCATCTCATTAAATAGTCTATATACCCATTCAATTTCCCCCTCGTTACAGAGACCATGTATTAAAGAATTATAATATACTACATTAGGTTGCAAACCTTTTTCAATCATTTCATTGAAGAGCTTAAAAGTTGTGTTTATTCTACCTTCCTTACCCTGTCCATGAATGAGAATGCTGTAAGTAACACAGGATGGGTCTAAACCCCTCCTTTGCATTTCAGTAAAGAGCTCCCTGGCTTCTCGAATGTTGCCCTTTTTACAATGTGCATCAATTAATGAGGTGAAAGTCACTTCATCAAGAACTAGTCCATCATCCACCATCTTATGCAAAAGACCGTATGCCTATTTTATCTTCCCTGCTTTGCAAAGGCCATCAATTAAAGCATTGTAAGTAACCACATTTGGAATTAAAGCATTGTAAGTAACCACATTTGGTGCAGTTCCTCTGCTTACCATTTCAGTATGCAGCTTGAAAGCCTCCTCGACGTTTCCTGACTTACACTCTCCATCAATGACAGTAGTGTAGTTAAAACAATCTGGAAACAAACCTTTATCAACCAGAAACAAACCCTTATCGATCATTTCAACCATGAACTTATGAGCCTCTTCCATGTTTCCCCTCCTACAATACCCATAAATGAGCATATTGTAAGTTACCGCAGTGGGCACAAGACTGCCAGCAACCATTTCATTACGCAACTTCAGAGCATCGATCATATTGCCATCTTTGCGGTATCCATAAATCATTATATTGTACGAAATAACATTTGGGACTAGACCTCTCTTCCACATTTCATCAAACTGTTCATTTTCTTCCTTCACCTTGCCCATTTTGCACAACCCATGAATCGGCGTATTATATGTCGAAACAGTAGGCAAAAGACCCTTCTCTGCCATCTCATCCCTCAAGCGAAAAGCTTCAACCATGTTGCCTTTCTTGCTATGTCCATCAATCAAAGGATTGTAAGTGAAATCTAAAACAGTCAAGCCTGTATTCTGCATTTTTTGCATCAGCTACTTGGCTTTATCCAATTTCCCATCCTTGCAGAGACCACTTATAAGCACATTGTATGTCACGTCATTAGGCGAAGATCCCTTCATCTCCATCTCGACCAACAAATCCAGAGTCTCTTGCACTTTCCCCTCTTTACAGAAAACATCCAACATCGTATTAAACGTTACAATACTTCGAAAAATGCCATTGTCGAGCATCTGCCGGTATATTTCCCCTCTCTCTCTCTGTTTGGTTTACAATAATCGAATTGTGTGGCGGTAACAGCAAAAGGAATTTGGAAATTCAATATATCCTTGATATTTCAGTTTTTTAAGTTTTTCATTTATTTTTCCCTCCATTTTGATTTTTCCCTCCACCATTTTGATTAGGGTTTAGTTATTTTTTCCTTCCACCACTTTGATATCCGTTTTGATTTGGGTCTAGTTATTGAATAGTTTTTCATTTTTTAAATATTTTTGAAGTTGTCAATTTGAAGAGAATTTTTTTATTTTTATGGAAAAAAAAATTATATATATATATATATATATATATATATATTGTAAAATAAGGAAATGGAAAAAATAGGTTAATTCATCTCTTCAGCTATTTTTAATATTTATAATGTTTGTATAAAAATTTTAAAAGTTTTTCATTTTTTTTAAATGAATAATATTAAGATTACATTTTTAAACATTCATTTCATTGGAAAGATTTGGAAACATTTACTTTTATATCAGAGCATAAGAACGTATAGCAATATATTTATTATTAATTTGTGATTACATGGGTTAAAATTCTTTTTAACATGTATTCACAAATGTGGAAAAGTATCTCTTGAGTATTTACGCATGGAAAATAAGGGTTAGCTAAACAATTTGTTATTAATGTTGATGGGTATTTGGCTAGTTTTACACTATCAAATTCCTAGATCAAATCTCTTGAGTAAAGTGCGTCACTCCACACTATCAATTTTATTGTGGATGTCATCCATGAATGTGGGGAAGCAACCCCTTTGTCTCTAAATTTTAACATTGGAGATGGATTCATAGACCCCCTTTATCTCTTAATCCATCTACAGTGTCAAATTTTAGTGAAATGTAACAGTTTAATATCAAAATTTCAATGTTCCATTTCCGAAGTGACACAATTAAAAATGACTAGCATAAATGACTAAATCATATACTTCTTTTACTTGCTAGTTGGTCATATTTTTATTCTTAGACTATAGTGTTCATTTACATTAATCATTTTTAATTTTGTCACTTATTATGTAGTCATAAATTTTAGTCATTGACTAAATTAGTCATTTAAGTTAGTCGTTTTTAGTTGGGTCACTTATTATCTAGTCGTTTATTTTATCCCTAGACTAAATTAGTCGTTTCAGTTAGTCGTTTTTAGTTGGGTCACTTATTTTCTAGTCGTTTATTTTATCCCTAGACTAAATTAGTCGTTTAAGTTAGTCGTTTTTAGTTGGGTCACTTAAAATTGTTCAAATTTAGTAGTAATTCACTTGAAATAGCTGTGGTGACTAACTTTTTTAGTCACCTAGTCACTAATTTCATCATTTTCTACTAGTGCAAGGGCCTAGAAATCCCTTGACCGTTAATGGCGGGATACGTGGTAAATTTTGATGGTGGAGATGGGAAAATTCCTCAAGGTATTGGTGGATAAATCCAGAGGCATCCATGCTTATTTAGGGCCCAATGATCCCTTGACTGGTTTTGGCAAGATTGCGGTAAATCCTAGTAGTGTATGTTTATTTTTTTGGGCCTAGGAATCCCTTGACTGATAATGGTAGGATTGTAATAAATACCAGTTGGGTAGGTGTTTGCTTCATGCTTAGAAATCTCTTGATCAATTATGGTGGGTTACGTGGTCAAACCTGGGGAAGCCCTAGTTGTTTTTTGTGAGTCCCACATTCATGCTTGAAAAATTGCATGGGTGTGATTGGTTGAAAGAAATATTTGGTTCAGCCTAATCTATGCTCGAGTGGTACATGGAGGTCCCTAACCTGGTTTCCTTCTACATATGTTAATAAGAGTTATTTTCCTCTTGTATTTTCATGAGTATTCATCTTTGTCATTATGTGGCTTGATGGTTATCATATCATTGTTATTATTCTGGTTATATGTTGGTTATAAACATGGTTTTATGACATACCTTAGTTATGGATCTGATCATGTTTTGATTACTGAATGAATGGTTAATGAATGCATGACCTAATAGATGTTATTGAAACTATTGTGAGAGGGCATCATACCTTCTTCATGATTCTCATATAATAATGACACCCCTATCTTCAGATATGCATTTATGATCTGTAGATTACATTTTCACAATGTGTTTGATAAAATGTATGTCGTGGTTAAGCCTGGTTATGTTAGGTTCTTGTCTAAGTTTCATCTTAATGGTTTTTCATAGTTTCTTTCATCATTTTGGAAAGTTCCAACAAGTTCTGGGTAGAGGTCTCGATCCTAGCCCTAAAAAAGTTGCTTATATCTCAGGGTCGCATGCACATAACTAAGTAAATTAGACTACAGCCAATGGAAGGAGGGTTGATCCATGTGACTGGAGGGTTACAGTTGAATTTAGGTAGTGTTACTCTTACGTCTGGGATTCCATATCACTTAAAAATAAATTTAACTCAGGGTTTAAGCATTAGGAGTCGTTTATTGGCACCTAGGGGTCTTGTAGCTCTTGTGGAAAGTCAATAAATTTTTGGTTTTCAATTCCACTTCCTTAACTGTACTTAGGAGGTTGCATCATATCATAGTAACTCTTCGTCACATATTTACCCCATTAGACCGATGAACCCGGGTAAGTGTGGGAGGAGGGTACTATAGATTGGTATCAGAGCATGGTTCAACACTTGGACTAGATGGGCGGAATGTGTTTTTCATGCATGTGTGAAGGTTGTAAATGTGCTTGATGTGCATGCATGGTGGTGGTCATTGTTGCCGTTGTGTTGTCATGTAGAAGCTGGTGATGTTTTTTTGGGATGTGTTTATCATGAATGCATGTAATTTGTATATGCATTTTTTTATGCATGTTAGTGTCTATATGTTGTTATTCATGCATTTTTATGGCATGTCTGTTATGTGTGAGGTCATGGTATGCAGTTGGTAAAGTTCATGCATGATGTCGATATATTGTTATGATTATGATCATGTGTAACATACTAATTTGGATGATCTTTCATACGAGATATCCTCCCTTCAACTATATTGAGGTATGTTGGTTATGTTTATATTTTGGTTTAGTTGACATGGTATACTTGAAGGAAGAAGAAGATCAAATATTACTAGCAAAATGGTGGATTATAGTTCACAAGACTCTCCCTACAAATAAAATGAGCATCATGGTGATGATTACTTCCCTCACATAGTAGATACTTTGAGATGTTTGAAGGCATAAATAAGGAGTTGCAAAGAAGATAATGAAAAAATCATTCAGTTACAAAAGAGGCTTGCTAGGGAATAGGAGAAACAAGCAGAGGTCAATGTAGTTATCCTTCAACTTTTGTAAGACTTGTAGAGACATGGAACACTTAGGATCAATGGAGCCTATGGTAGCAGATCTCGTGGTGGGAAAAGGTCGGACAAGGATAATACAATTAGGGATGGAATATTTTTGGATACACCTAATAAGAGAGGCAATGGACATGGGATTGCTTATATTTCTAGTTCAAAAATTCACCATGGTCATCATCGATATCATCCTTAGAGGAGGAATTATAAGGGATATTTTTTGGATGAGTTCAAGAAAGATAAGCCACCTACATTTTATGAAGAGCTGAAGAAGTCAGAGGATGTAGAGACATGGTTTCTTGGGATGAAAAAAATATTTGAGTTGCATGATTACACAGAACACGAAGGCCATGATAGCTATTTTTTGATCCAAAATCTTTTGATTTGAGATTGATTAAAGAATTACATGTAAAATTGCATCTTAACCATGAAACTTAAAAGGCATGAACATAAGAAGAAAGAATCACATAAAATCATGCAAATAAGACAAGAAATTGATATCGGGGTTCGTCCAGGAGGGACTATGTCTCCTGACCCTGCTCGATCAGTGGGGAGGACCTATTTCATTAAGTGGCAAATAAAATGAAAATACAAGCATCAATGCAAAATTGCACCCTTATACATCCATAGCTGAAAGTGACCGAAAATTGGAGACCTCTGATGAATAAACAGATAGTAGCATTGGATTTTTGTCGCCGTGAGGTGAAAAATCCATATAAAATTTGCCTGATTCTAACACCAAACAAGTCTGGGGCCTCTAGAAATGAACTCAGTTCATGGTTCCACTTTTTCTTGGGAAGTGTGTTGCTCCAGGTCTTCCTCAGCGCACTTCTGAATTGCAGGTTTATATATCATAAGGCAGGTAGAATTCACCAAGTCCGTCGTTGGCTGAATTGGTTGAGATCTGTAGTTTGAGGGAGGGGCTCGGGTGGTCAAACCCTGCCCCCTCCATAAAAAGGCAGCATTGGTATTTTTGAAAAACCCAATGCAATATTTAAACCAAAATTTGTAATTAATGTGGTGGGGGGTGGGGGCAGACCTGCATTGGGCGGCTCGCCCACCATACCTCCTCCTGAATCGTATATATATATATATAAGGTGGGTAGGGGCGACGGGGTTGACAACCCACGCCCGACCCTTGTATTACATTGCATGCAATTGATTATACAGTTAGGGTGGTGGGGTACCCTAACTGTATAATCGATTGCATACAATGTGTGTGTGTGTGTGTGTGTGTGTGTGTATATATATATATATATATATATATATATATATATAAGGTGGGTATGGGCGACATGGTTGACAACCCATGCCCCACCCTTGTATTACATTCTATGCAATCAATTATACAGTTAGGGTGGCGGGGTCATGGCCGTCGACAACACTGCTATTTTTTTAATACTTATTGTTAATCGTTGGGATAGGGGCGGGAGTCATGGTCCGCCGCTATTTTTTATATTTTTTTTTGTTTTTCAATAACAAAATACATTGTGAATTTCAATGATTTTTGACCGTAGGGGACATTTTAAGTGTCCCACAATTTTGCCCGGAATCTGGCCGAAGCTGGCCAGAATCCAGTGGTCGGGTTTCTACGAAATTGTGTCCTCCTTAATGTTGGACATTGGGTTCAACGCTCCTCGTGTGTTTCGCGACATGGACTAACCGCCTCTCGTGGATCCTAACTCTGGCAATAGTAGAGGAGACTAACGCCTGTGGGTTTTGGTATAACGACAATCGTGATTCCAACAAGTGGTATCAGAGCGACAGGTCTCGAGTTCGAAATTCTCCTGGCTCGCGTTTGGAGGGAGATTATTGGACATCGGGTTCAACGCTTCCTGTGTGTTTCACGACATGGACTAACTGCCTCTCGTGGATGCTAACTCTGGCGATTATAGTGGAGACTAACACCTGCAGGTTTTGGTATAACGACAATCGTGATTTCAACACTTAAGCCTACCACCTCATCATGTCAACCCATAAACTTTTACTGCCTCTAAATTTTGCATATGAGCTCGGTTTGACGAATCATTTGCACCGTTGCGATCAGGATGACGAGATCTTCAACTTGACACAGAGTTTGCCACCTTTTTGGCACTTTGATTTTTGAGCCTTCTCCTTAAGCCAATTGTACTTTGGACCTATATGATCCTCCTGGATTATTCCTCCCCACTAAGGAGCTTTTGGACACCCAAAAGGATTAACACACCTAACACACTGCTAGTCCGTTCAAGACCGCACTTTCAATCACCTGCACACAAATCTGGTACATCATTTGCAACCATGTACATACCACACATGAATCAACAACCCCTCACTTTCCATGATTTTATAGCACACACTCATTGTGCAAGGATTACATAATAGAAACCAATACCTCAACTATTCATAAAGAAAAGGCCAAAAACATCATCATTTCAGTTCGAAGCGATGGAAAACACACCATCACTTTTTTCATTCATTCGCAACACATGATTTACAAATGTGGCCATAACACTAAGACCTCTAAAAGAACCACATTTTAATTAATAAATTAAACGTTTCATCCCACTATGGTGTATTTTCCTGTGGAATAGCTTCGAGGACTAGAATTTGCATGGGTTCTCTTTGGTCCTGACGTGTGTGACATGCAGGTTTCTAGGGTTCATTCTAGTTGTGATAATTCTTCCTCCTCCATACCTTCTGTATCATCTTGGAACACCTCCTCTTGATGTGCCTCTGAGAAGTGCGCATGAATCCCTCACTGTCACTGAGATGTGAGGAGGTCGCTAGTTGTTTTGGAGCTTTCTCCCACTTCCATCCTAGTGTATCTGAGTCCTACATGGCACGATAATTCCTTGACTTCAATGGGGTTTAAAATGCCTTGGCCATTGATGCCGAGCCCATTTCCTTGATACCCATCTTCTTCAGCAGTTTGGATTTGATCCCTGTAGTATGTTTTTTTAAAAGCAGTGAATTCATCATCATGAAAAGTACATGAAATTGAAGAGTTTCTTTTTACCTCGAGTTGGTTATGTCTTAATTTTTCCAAGGCCTCATCCTTAGCTTCCAACTGGCATAGTAACCTTTGTTTTTATTCCTTTGCATCCTGTTGGAGCCTCCATAGCTCAGTATTCTCTTCTTGGATGCTTTGGTTGATCTCTTCAAGTTTTTGGAACCCTGTCATAGTGAGGTTCCTTTTCATCTTTGGTACTACATCTGTTGAAATTTTTTTTTCATAGCCTGAATTGGAACCCAAGTTTATGGGTCCTTCTACTGCGATCCCAAAGGCTACAAGCTTCATTTCATTGTCGGAATCAGACCCCAAGTCAATTGGTATACCTCATGAAAATCCTGCTGTTGTGACCTTCTCATCTTGTTCTGATTCAAAATATTAGTTCTATTGCACGATGGTAGCAGTATTCTTCTTCCCCTTTTTTTCATTCCTCTAAGGTCTCAACTCAGGGTGCAGCTTTCAAAAACTTTCTTCCTTATGTTCCTCTTTCTCACGATGTGTATAAGAGGGCTTTTCTCCCCTTCTCTTGGCTGCTGCAGTTATTCTTGGGTGGTCATTTTGTTCATGCGTTCCCTTACTTTCTAGATGCATGGCCTTCACACTGGCCTCATTGATGGTAGGAGGCTCAAACAAAAATAATGAATGTCTTATGTAATTATGCAGAGAACAAATATACTTGGTTACAATCTCTGGTGAATATAATGGAATGTCTAAATTCAATGCTCGTTTTCTAAATTCTTTAGTGAAGTCTTGTACATTTTGACCTCTGCTTTGCCTTAGGTGTTTCCATTCCATTAATGCATTTTTCTTATAACCCAAAGGGTAAAATTGGTTGCTCACTGCAGAAAAAATAAAATAAAATAAAATAAAAAATAAAAAAATAAAAAATAAAATTTAAAAAAAAATAAATAAATAAATAAATAAATAAAACTGACCATGAGGAGAGAAGGTTACCTAAATTTTGGCTGCCTTGAAATTTTCTCTCCCACCATACAACAGTGGCATCGCTCAAACGAAGAGAATCCAACTGTATCTTTGCCTCGTCCTCCTCGATCTGTTGATTCCTACAGTAGACTTCAATCTGCCTAATCCAATTTTTAAGCTTTTCTGCATTACCTTCACTAGTATACACGGGAAGATCAAATTTGACACCTAATTTAAAGAAAGGTTTCTTAGATGCATTTCCTGAATTCCTATGATGATGGTGAGAAGAATAAGAGGAACTTCCACTCGTGGAAGGAGAAGGAGGTGGATCCCCTCCATCATCTCCATGTGCTGAACCCTGTCCTTCTAGAGCATTTTCCCTTGCACTTTCTAGTTTCTCAAGCCTTAAGAACAAATTCTCGACTCGATCTACCATTGTGTAGAATTTTTTACGAAAATTGAGCTCGTCCTCATTTCTAGCATTGTGTTGAGGCCTCAAAATTCACTGCAACAACATGGGGGATGACCACCCAGTCCGGACCTTAAAGCAGTTCCTTTTCCGTTTGGAATGGTGGCTCTGACCGGTTTAACTAGGTCCAGTTACCTTCTCTCAATCTCCATTGGCTTAAAATATGACTTATATCTATCAATGGGAAAGAGACATCAGATCATTTCTCTTGCCGACCGGACAAGAAAGTGATCCTTAAGCTAATTTGGGCTTAGCCAAGCCACAACTAAAGTTTTTCCTCTCCGTGAAGAGGACTTTTTAAAGATGTAGAATTTAATCTATATGCAATATTATTCTAGGATGCAAGCAAAAGAAACTATTTAAATCATATCTCAATTAGGCAGATATAGATCTATCCCAATTGAGAGCAAGATGTTTTAAATATTTGAGATTTAAATATGCTTTTTTTAAATGAATATCAAGCAAACGAAGTAGTTCAATTAACTGATATTGTGAATACCAAACACATTCTACCTAGAGACCTTTTACTGAAATAATCTGTCAACAACACTCATGAAGTAGTTCTCAAAATGATATTGATTATTTAATCAGTAGCTTGAATAATTAAACAATAACATGTGGAAATAGTTCACAACATATCACTATTCAATAAATCAATTTTATAAGACAGATTTCTGAGTAAATAGTTACTCAAAATCAGAATTCAACCCATAATATTAGAGACAAATAATAACATAAATTGAGGCAAATCACTCGTACTGACAGAAGTGCACAAGTATGTGAGTAAATTGACATGTTCCTGTTATCAGAAAATGAAACCAACATTTAAAATAATATTATTATAAATACCAATTTCTTAAGTCCATTTCTCCAACTTCGGTCTCTAACAGTCTTTTACAATGCCTGAAACTCTGCTTTCAAAATCAAAGCTACAGTAGTGGAAGACTCTGCTCATTATACATAACTCAGAATGTAAAAGAAAAACTTCAATAATCTCCAAATCTGAGTTTCCTCTCCTCTCATCTTATAATTCTAAATTCATATTACAGAAGTGTTTTTAGAATTCCAAAATTGCAGAGGAGATAAGCCACTATTACATTTTGCAATCTGTTATTTATAATATTTACAAAAGAATTTCTTCATAAGAAAGTTTGTTTGAAGAGTGGTTTTGTTCAATCAATTTTCATTGGTTCAAAAAAATATTATTCAATTGTTGGAGCCTTCTCATTGATTGAGAGTTTCTTCTTCTCATCTCTTCAACTGTTTTCCTGCAAAAACAAATCAAAATAAAATTAAAATGTAAAAATAAAATCAAAATGAAAAATCTCGAAATAAAAATAATTCCAATCAAAACTTAATTAAATAAATAAAAAAAAGGAGATATAAGCTTTCTTTTGATTTCTGTGCTGATATAATTGGCCAAGGATATCATTGACGAATGGATCTGCATTTAGAAGAAGTTGTGAGAAAATTAAAATGCAGAAAATAAAACTTAGAAATTTTATTTTATTAAAAATTCGGAGAATGATCTTCTGCTGAATTTTAGACCTAATAAATGATCAAAGTTAGAAATGAAACAACTTCATAAATGTTCTCCATCATTTTATCTATCTAATGAGCCATCCTGGGCCTCATTTGAACAAGTAAAACTCCATTTATGAGCTTCCAAAGTTGATATATTAAAATTTCCAAAATTCTGGAATTTCTGTTACTTGGACTAAAAATTAGAATTTTTTTAATTAATTTATAATCCTAACTTATATTACAGTTTTTAATTAATTAATACTAATTAATTGCAATTATATTATTAATATAATTTAGTTATAATCTAATTCTAAATTAAATTATAATTATCTATTAATTAATTATAATTACATTATTAATTTTGATTAATAAAAACTAATTGAAAATAAAATTAAACTAATTTAAAAATAAGTTATTTATTAATTAAAATATTAAAACATTATATTAATATTATAATTTAAATTATAATAAAATATTATAATTAAAATATAATATTAATTATAATATTATATATTTTAATTAATAATTCAAAAATTATATGAAATACACACCACGTGAGAGGGAGAGAAGGGAGGAGGAGAGGTGAGTGAATGGGAGTTATAAGGGATACGGAGTGTTAATGGAGGGTGAGTGAGGTGAGGGTGAGGTCACAGGAGTCATAAGGAGGAGGAAGGAAACCTTATATTAAAAAAAACTTAACCCATCGCATAAAACTAAAAATCGCACATCACAATTTTTAAATGACGAGTTTTTGAGATTTTAATAAATTTGTGATATGTGATATCGCAATATCGCAATCGCAAAGTTTTTTTGAAGGATGTGAAGGGGTGTGAAGTGAGGCCCACGTGGGATTAATCATCTTACTATTTAGACTATAGCCACTTTGCAATTTTGGAGTTTTGGGTTTGGAAATTTGTTTAAAATAACAAGTTGGAGTAGATTTCCAAAACCCTGAAATGTATTTTTTTCTATTGTACAATTTAGCCAGGTCATTTTGTAGGACCGTTAGTAGAAAATGAAAAATTAATAAAAATGAACTAAAAGTTAATTTTTACAATGAATGACTATTTTAACTACGAGAATTAAAATATTGGTACACTTTATATATTTTTTAACCCAAGCGAGAAAAATGATCAAAACTTCAAAAGGGTGTCATTACAAACCGGTTGACCAAATGGAGCGAAACAAGTATCGTTGGAAAGCTTGTGAAAACACAGATTCAATAAAGCAATCAAAACAAAATTTCAAGGAAAATGAAAAAATGACAAAAAATGCAAGATAATTAACTTAATGAAAATCCTAAAAGGTGTTTAGCCAAAAATTTTGTAGAAAAGGTCCCCGTTATTTGAAGTACATTAGTCAAAATTGGGGGGGTTGTGTTTTACCACAAGAATGAAGACATGCGAGAGAAAAACAAGTTATCTTTGATTAAAGATAATGAACTTAAATTTACCCAAAGGTTAAAAATAATAGAAATCACGAAATCGCCTAACAGTAAAACATTTCCATAGGTTCCACATAAAATAGATTAAGCAATATGAGTTTGTAAAGATAAGTACTTAAAATAGACTTAAGTAAAATGTGATGAATCCAAACTTCGGAAAATTTGTTTTTTAAATTTTCCTCATGTGAAAAATAGAAGAAGGTAGAGATAGGAGTTTTTGATAAAGCATATATCCATTTTAAGATTGTCTCTGACATCACTTCGTTACTAGCGAGCCTGAATAGTACCCCGACAAAGTTGTCTTTTATGCCATACAAGCCTAGTCCCACTGCCAGCGAGCGTCCATAGCCCTGACGGATTTACTTGTATTTCTCATGCTTCCTCTTTTTATCACTCTTTTGATAAGCACATTTGCAAGCTTTATATATATTATGTATTTGAGTGAAAGAGGTGGGATGGTAATAGAGATTTTATGTTTAATGGACATAGTACTTTCATAATGTTTGCTCCAAATTCTTTCCCTGCAACTATCAATCAGAGGATTTTTATATGGAGGGGTGGGAGGGATTCATTGAATTAAACTCAAATCAATTCTTTCCTTGAAAAAGTAAACTCAATCACTTAGAAAGGATGTGTGTTCCTCCATGAAAAATATTTAAAACAAGATGGATTTATGGTTCCATAAAGATATCCCTTTAATGATAAATGAAATTCACTTAAATGGATAGAGTAAAAGATTTCCCATGTATGTCAACAACTGTAAGTTAAGAAAAACTCCTTTCACATAAATCATGACAAAGTCACCAAAATCAAATAAAAACTGAAAACAAAAGGAAAATAATTCCTAAACTAAAGTAAGAAAAGAAATCAAAAAAATTAAGAAAGAAAATTGAAAGAAAAAACGAAATTTAAAAGCTAAACTCTAACAAGATTGCTTATATGAATTTCTCAACAAATGATTATAAAATAAAATAAGCATATGTGCGTTCATTCCTATATTGAGATTTTAAAATTTTTATCTTGTAGAGTTATATAAAAATGAGGCTTTCAAAACGTAGAAGGTTAATAACAATTATGATAGATAATATGTTGAATGAAAAGTTTCCGTCTTTTGCAAATTTTCTTTTTCAAGACAAAACCTGCATAAAAGCATCTTAACTATTTTCTAATAAAAGTAATGCTTTAAAGATACAGACTAGAGGTTTAGAAACTCCCCAATTTAGCTGATTTGATGATGATCATTATTGCTTATTTCAAGAATCTCAAAAAGCAAAAATAAATTTTGAAACCTGATCTAGTAGAGGTGTGAATGGTTCATGAATACCTGTAGAAATAGAGTTCAAGATTAGCAAAGACTAAAACAAAAATGAAGAAATGGAAATAAATGAAAGTGGGCATATAAAACTTACCATTGAAGAACTGCATTTAATCTTACCTGAGAAAGATGATTTTCTCCAATGAAATTTAACTTCTTTCTTGAATTAGAATTAAAAGCATGAAGAAGTTTTATTGACTCAAAATCATTATTTATTAAATCTAAATTAAAACAAGTAGTACACTAAAATAAAACAATGTTTCATATTCAAGGAATCAGAAATAAATCGAATTATCAGAAATGAGGGTGAATATGTGCTTCTTTATGAATTGAAATGATGAATGTTCTTTTTGCTTCTTCCATTCTGAATTTATATCAGCCCCAAAATATTTCAAATTGATTCAAAATCCCAAATAATGTAACAATTATATAAAGAGGATTTGAATATCTATATAATAAGTATGGAAAAAAATCAGAATAAAAGAAAATTAAAAATATGAATTAATCATCGGTACATTACCTTGCTAAATTTTTTGTATCACGAGATTCTTTACCATGCATAACTTATTTATTTGCATCTGCGACTTATACTTTTGTTGATATGCGATTGAGCTATTTCCATAATAATTTAAAAGATAATGGTGGAAAACCGAATATCTAAATTTATCGCATCAAAATATCTTGAAGTGAAAACTTCATTTGAATTAGCAATGCGATATAATTATTGTGATGGAAATGTCGCGAGATGAGCATGTGAGATTCAAACTGCAAAGGAATAAATGCGATATCGGAGAATAGTCATATCAGAAGATTAAATCTTGTGAATGAACTAAAACACCGATATTATTCTTGCAATAATGAAAATGTGGTAAATGGATGATGCACTGTGACTACAAATATCAAAATATATGCACGAAAATTTAGATTTGTGGCCCAGACAAACGGTGACAAATCATGCATGGTTTCACTTCGCATATTTTACAATTTATCTTCCCGCAGATTTCAAACTTAACTCTTTCAATTTTGTGATTTTGCGATTTTGTAATTCGCAGTGAAATCCTTATCACTCATTGCAACTTTTATCGTTTAACATATTTCTTATCTCATGCGATATGCGATATGTGAGTCATCGCATTGCAATCTCCTTACCTTGTCATTTATCGCATCGCAACTAATATAACTTCCCAGGTGAGATTTCAACAATAACTACTAAAATTGCTGATATGCGAAATTTAATTTCGTTGATGCGCTGATGTGCGATGAATAATAAATCCGATATTTTTATTATATGAATTTTAATTTCATATCAGATTTGGAATATCATAAATTTTAAATATATGCTCCTACTAAATTTGTGATTTATAAACATATGCGATATTTGTATATAAAGAGAATTTAAATGTCATATCGGGTCCGGGTTATATGAACATCACAATTTTGACGAAGTAATTTTATAGGAAAATGAGTGAGAATATTGAAATTGATTCAGAAGATATGCATCGAAGGTTTCCTATCGGGAATTGTTAAGAGTTGTCTTTGATAAAATGTTGTGATACAGATAATGCGATATCAGACGGAGAGATCAACATAGATACGAGGGAATGAGAATATCAGGAGATCGGATATATTTAGTGTATGTTCATTTCAGAGCTTCCGATATGCGATCTGCGATATATAATGAGCCATATGTGGGGTTGATGATTTCTTTAAGGTATTCAATTAAAAAAGAAAGTGAGTGATTTAACTTTGCTTTATAATAAATAACCCTTTTATAATTGGTCAAAATTTTTGATTGGAAATTAATTTTATCAGAACTTTCTTATAAAGAAATTTGTCAAATAAAATGATCTGACATGATTATTCTAACAATTTATTAAAACTTATCGGATTTTCAATATAAGCAAAATTTTAGATATCTTTCAAATTTTAGGTGAAATCATAAATACTTCCCTGAACATGTTGTAGATTTTGGAAACAAGGGTTGGTTGCTTGCTTATCTCAGATCTACATAATCAAGTTAATGAATATCTGCACACAAAACAAAATAGAAATAAGAAACAACCTTTGAAATAAAAATAAACAATATATGATGATAAACCTGTAAACACATACTTGGAAGAATTTTGATTGTAAGTTTACCTCATGAATTTTCAATTTCTCCCAAATTTTCTCAAAATTTGCATAAGTTCAACATAATTTTAATCTAAAATACTAAGTAATGAATTTTTTAGAATTACATCCTTTCCAAAATTAAATCAGAAGACAAGAGTGGTAAAAACGAGTTTTTAGAATTACTTGTGAATCAAAAATTGTCTAGTAGAAAATTCTTGGAATTTCTTCATGTATGATCAATGTTATGAATTTTGAAAAACAAGAAAGTTTAAGGCTTGACAAATAAGTATGATAAAATAATTCAAGAGCTTATAAAATGATCTAGATTGCTTTTCTATAATTGAAATGGGACGCCCACAAGAAATTGGATTCATTACTTGTTTTATTGAAAATTTAAAATAATGAAATACATGCAAATGGAAAAGAAAATTGAGTCTATTCCTATTTCTAACTCAATGAAGGAAACATGACTAGGTATAGTCATACCTTCAATGAAACCATGTAAGCATTTTAATTCCTGCATGTATGTACATGTCAAACATTAGTAAAAATGCAAATATCATTAAACTACAAAAACTAAATCTGAAAGTAGAATGTATCTTTATTGTTAGTATCTTATTCACTATTACCTTCTCTTAAAATGTCATTTTCAACTGAATTTCAATTGAGTCATGGAAATCTAGATGGATTTCCATTATTGAATAGGAGAGGTTTAAAAGAGAAGATGACAGGCCAGGTTGTAAAAATGATCTTTTAGGAACAATGACCTGTGTGACTTTGTTAGTGTTATGATTAAGTGCTAAATTATTAACAATCTTCTGTGAAAGAAAAATTTCCAAATGTTTTTCAAATGAGTCAATGAAAAAAAGATGGAAGTATGTTAGATGCAACAAAAGATTATTGTTTGAATTAGATTGTTGGTCATCAAGTGAAAATGTACTCTCTTGTTGACACTGCTCTTGAGAAGTAAGAAGTAATTGATAAGGAATGAACATCAATTGAAATTGGAAATTTAATAACTTTCGATGTTCACATTTATAATTTGAAATTTTAATTTTCCCTTGAGTTAATGCTTCAATTGAGTGTTTAATGTTGATATTCTCAATATGCCAACACAAAGTATCTAAAAATATAAGAATAAAAATAGAAAATAAATCTGAAGTTAAAATTAAATGTTGAAAAAATAACAAAATTGAATCATAGTTTATACTAGTGTTACAATTATTGTTACAACACAATTGAGAATGACTTAAAGTAATTTCCTCTTCACAAGAATTGGGTAGAATAATGCAATTAGAATCATTGTTGATACTCACTTGTGAATTAGAGAGAAGGATATGACTCTAAATAGGAATGCAAGCTTTATCATCATATAAATCATAGATTGGAATGGTTTCTTGAATGCTGAAATCATAAGTATGATTATTTGTTTGAAAATGAGAACTATTTCGAACAATTTCTAAATTAGATGATTCTTCATTTTCACATGTGATTAGACTTAGATTATGAGGATTAAATTGTAAAGAAGACAAATCAATATCCTCAATGTCAAAGTAGTTATCATAAATGACCTCAAGACATTCATTAGAATTCCCTTCCATATTATTCAATGTATCAAAACAAGAAGAAATATTAAGCTCATGTTTATTAATGTCAGAAGAATGATCATTAATTAATTCTCTATCTTGATAAAAACTTATTGGCAATTCATTTAGATCAGATTCTCTATTTTCTGAAATATCTTTAATGTGAAGAAAGGTTAAATTTCTATTAGAAAAATTATCAGGATAAAGAGAAAAATATGAATCCGAAACAATGCATTTGAAAATGTCTCTATTTGAGCACTATGGTATATTTTCTTCATTGCAATTTTTATATTTAAGATCATTTTCTTGGCTATTTATGCTTTCTTGAATAATGTTGCTTTGTTGATATGAATTTGGAATTTTCTCATCATGAAAGAATTCAGAAATTTGTACAACAGATTGTATATCATTGGAAATTTTAATCGCTGCTGGTACTTGTTAGATTATGATCTGATTTTCTGATTCTAATGCATATTGATTTTTAGATTTCAAAGCGATATCTTCTTCAATACTACTGCTAATATTTTCTTGCAATTGATCAGTGAAATTTTCCAAGCTTCATGATTGAAATTCATTGACATGTAAAGGTGCACCTTGATATTTCTCAATGCTATAAGAAATGTGCATAAATTGAAGGAATTGATTATACAAAATAAAAGCCATTTCATTGTCATTTTTTTGTATCTCCATATTGGAATTATTACTTATGTCAATGAAATTATGAGGAAATTGATCAAAGTTTGAAATAATTTCACATGGATTATGAATGGAAGGAAGGTTGCAAATTTTTTCAAACCAATCTAGTAATTCTTTTTTCGAAGGTTTATCTTCAGTTTTAAATTTTAAACAATTTAAACGAAACCTAATGGTAAAATCAATTAATGACTCACCTTCATACCTTCGTAGATCTTCAAAATAATCACATACTTGTTCGTAGATATATCCATCAAATTTACAAAGGAATATTGTAATAAATTGTTTCCAAGTGTGGATTGAGGCAACTAGAAGTGATTTACACCAGTTTATGGCTTTTGCCAAGAATGTAAGAGTAAAAATCGTGCATAAAATATCTTCATCAATTTCATTAAAAGTATAATTTGAAATTTTTTGAATGAATTGTAAAGTATCATTAAATGCAGAAGTATTCCTCTTACCTTTAAACTTTACCTGAGACAAGAGTCTTACTATTTCTAGTTGAGTATTGGAAGATGTTTGTCCAGAAATACAAATCCAAATTGGAAGTTTTAATGGAGCCATTATAATAAAAAGTAAAATATTAGAATACAAACACTCCAAAGGAAAACAAGTCTCAGGCCCTCCTTCTAGCGCCAAAATGTTGAGGCCTCAAAATTCGCTGCAACAACATAGGGGATGACCACTCGGTCTGGACCTTAAAGTAGTTCCTTTTCCGTTTGGAATGGTGGCTTTGACTGGTTTAACTAGGTCCAGTTACCTTCTTTCGATCTCCATTGGCTTAAAATATGACTTTTATTTATCAATGAGAAAGAGACATTAGATCATTTCTCTTGCCGATCAGACAAGAAAGTGATTCTTAAGCTAATTTGGGCTTAGCCAAGCCACAACTAAAGTTTTGTCTCTACGTGAAGGGGACTTTTTAAAGATGTAGAATTTAATCTATATTAAATATTACTCTAAGATGCAAGAAAAAGAAACTATTTTAATCCTATCTCAATTAGGCAGATATAGATCTATCCCAACTAAGAGCAAGATGTTTTAAATATTTGAGATTTAAATATGTTTGTTTTAAATGAATATCAAGCTAACGAAGTAGTTCAATTAACTGATATTGTGAATACCAAACACATTCTACCTAGAAACCTTTTAACTGAAATAATCAATCAACAACACTCATGAAGTAGTTCTCAAAATGATATAGATTATTTAATCAGTAACTTGAATAATTAAACACTAACATGTGGAAATAGTTCACAACATATCAATATTCAATAAATCAATTTTATAAGATAGATTTCTGAGTAAATAGTTGCTCAGAAATCAGAATTCAACTCATAAGAGTAGAGACAAATAATAACATAAATTGAGGCAAATTACTCATACCAACAAAAGTGCACAAGTATGCGAGTAAATTGATACATTCCTGTTATCATAAAATGAAACTAGCATTTAAAATAATAGTATTATAAATACTAATTTCTTAAGTCCATTTCTCCAGCTTTGGTCTGTAATAGTATTTTGCAATCTCTGAACTTCTTCTTTCAAAATCAGAGCTACAGTAGTGCAAGACTCTGTTCATTATACATAACTCAGAATGTAAAATAAAAATCTCAATAATCTCCAGATCTGAGATTCCTCTCCTCTCACCTTACAATTCTAAATTCATATTACAGAAGTGCTTTTAGAATTCCAGAATTGCAGAGGAGACAAGCCACTATTACATTTTGCAATCTGCTATTTATAATATCTACAAATGAATTTCTTCATAAGAAAGTTTGTTTGAAGAGTGGTTTTGCTCAATCAATTTTTATTAGTTCAAAAAAATATTATTCAATTGTTGGATCTTTCTCATTGATTGAGAGCTTCTTCTCATCTCTTCAACTGTTTTCCTACAAAAAAAATCAAAATAAAATTAAAATGTAAAAATAAAATCAAAATGCAAAATATAGAAATTAAAATAATTCCAATCAAAACTTAATTAATAAATAAAATAAAATAAATATAAGCTTTCTTTTGATTTCTGTGCTGATATAATTGGCCAAGGATATCATTGACGAATGGATCTGCATTTAGAAGAAGTTGCGGGCAAATTAAAATGCAGAAAATAAAACTCAGAAAATTTATTTTGTTAAAAATTCGAAGCATGATTTTCTACTGAATTTTAGACCCAATAAATGATCAAATATAGAAATAAAACAACTTCAAAAATGTTCTCCATCATTTTATCTATCTAATGAGCCATCCTGGGCCTCATTTAGCCAAGTAAAATTCCATTTATGAGCTTCCAAGTTGATATATTAAAATTTCCATAATTCTAGAAGTTCTGTTACTTGAGCTAAAAATCAAAATTTTTTAATTAATTTCTAATCTTAAATTAGATTACAGTTTTTAATTAATTAATACTAATTAATTGCATTTATATTATTAATCTAATTTAGTTATAATCTAATTCTAAATTAAGTTATAATTATCTATTAATTAATTATAATTACATCATTAATTTTGATTAATAAAAAGTAATTGAAAATAAAATTAAACTAATTTAAAAATGATTTGTTTATTAATTAAAATATTAAAATATTATATTAATATTATAATTTGAATTATACTAAAATTATAACTAAAATATAATATTAATTATAATATTATATAATATAACATATTTTAATTAATAATTCAAAAATTATATGAAACACCACGTGAGAGAGAGAGAAGGGAGGAGGAGAGGTGAGTGAATGGGAGTTATAAGGTATAAGGAGTGTTAATGGAGGTGAGTGAGGTGAGGAAGTGATGACGTGAGAGAGTGAGGTGGAGGGTGAGGTCACGGGAGTCATGAGGAGGAGGAAGGAAACCTTATATTAAAAAAAACTTAACCCGTCATATAAAACTAAAAATCGCACATCGCAATTTTTAAATGACGAGTTTTGAGATTTTAATAAATATGCGATATGCGATATCGCAATATCGCAATCGCAAAGTTTTTTGGAAGGATGTGAAGGGGTGTGAAGTGGGGCCCACGTGGGATTAATCATCCTATAATTTAGACTATAACCACTTTGCAATTATGGAGTTTTGGGTTTAGCAATTTGTTTTAAAATAACAAGTTGGAGCAAATTACCAAGATCCTGAAATGAATTTTCGTCTATTGTACAATTTAGCCAGGTCATTTTGTAGGACCATTAGTAGAAATTGAAAAATTACTAAAAATGAACTAAAAGTTAATATTTGCAATGAATAACTATTTTAACTACGAGAATTAAATTATTGGTACACTTTATACATTTTTTAACTCAAGCGAGAAAAATGATCAAAACTTCAAAAGAGTGCCATTTACAAACCGGTTGACCAAATGGAGCGAAACAAGTATCGTTGGAAAGCTTGTGAAAAAACGGATTCAATAAAGTAATCAAAACAAAATTTTGAGGAAAATGAAAAAATGACAAAAAATGTAAGATAATTAACTTAATGAAAATTCTAAAAGGTGTTTAGCCAAAAATTTTGTAGAAAGGGTCCCCATTATTTGAAGTACATAAGTCAAAATTGGGGTGGTTGTGTTTTACCACAACACATCGTCATCCATGTTTCTTTTTCGATGTGCACGTCCCGCTTCGGGATCAAAAGAATTTAGTTTCCCTTCGCCTCTTCATAGATCGTTTTTCTGGTTAGCATACAAACATGAAATTCACATCTACAAAGCACTGCTCTGATACCACTTGATCCAAAATATTTTTCTTTGAGATGGATTAAAGAATTACATGTAAAATTGCATCTTAACCATGAAACTTAAAAGACATGAACATAAGAAGAGAGAATCACGTAAAATCATGCAAAGAAAACAGGAAATTGATATCAGAGTTTTTCCAAGAGGGAATATGTCTTCGGGCCCTGCTCAATTAGTGGGAAGGCCCTCTTTCATTAAGTGGCAAATAAAATGAAAATACAAGCATCAATGCAAAATTACACCCTTATACCTCCATAGTTGAGAGTGCCCAAAAATTGGAGACCTCTAATGGAGAAATGGACAACGCCGTTGGATTCGTGTCGTCGAGAGGTGTAGAATCCATATAAAATTTTCCTGATTCTGATGCCGGACAAATATGAGCCCTCTGGAAATGAGCTTATTTATTGGTTCCACCCCCCCTTCTGCAAGGTTCTCATGGTTCCACTCTGTCTTGGGAAGCTTTCTGCTCCAGGTTTGCCTGGGTGCACTTCTAAATTGTAGGTTTATATATCATAAGGCGGGAAAACTTCACCAAGTCCGTCGTTGGCTGAATCGGTTGAGATCCGTACTTTGAGGGAGGGGGTCAGGTGGTCAAACCCCGCACCCTCCATAAAAAGGCGGAAATTGTATTTTTTTTAAACCCAACGCAATATTTAATCCAAAATTTGTAATTAATTGTGGAGGGGGGGGGGGGGTGAGGGTGAGGAGAGAACCGCATTGGGCGGTCCACCCACCATATCTTCGCCGGAATCTCATATATATAGGTAAGGTGGGTAGGGGCGGCAGGGTTGACAGCTCATGCCCCACCCTTGTATTACATTGTATGCAATTGGTTATATGGTTGGGGCAGCAGGGTCATGGCCACCGAGCCCATCGCTATTTTTTAAATATTTATTGTTTAATCGTTGGGATAAGGGCGGGGATCATGGCCTTCCCCTATTTTTTAATAATTTTTTTTGTTTTTTCAATCACAAAATACATTTTTTATTTCAACGATTTTTTATCGTAGGGGACATTTTAAGTGTCCCACAATTTCTCCCGGAATCTTACTGGAGCTGGCCAAAATCTGGCAGCCAAGTTTCTATGAAACTATGTCCTCCTTAAGCCTGCCACCTCATTAAGTCAACCCATAAACTTTTATTTCCTCTAACTTTCGCATATGAGCTTGGTTTGACGAACTGTTCACACTGTTGCGATCAAGACGACGAGATCTTCAACTTGACATCGAGATTAGCACATTTCTAACACTTTGATTTTTGAGCCTTCTCGTTAAGCCACTTGTACTTTGGACATATATGATCCTCCTGGATCATTTTTAGTCTCAAAGGGAAAGTAGACATTAGGCGGGAAGATGTGAAGCGGGCCAGAGACATCAGGACAAAGAAGTTGAGTTTTCATGAGTTCAAAAAGATTTTTCGAAAGAAGTACTTGTCAAAGAGGTAGTATGATAGTAAATCTAAGGATTTATATGAGAAGAATATCGGATCGATGACAAATGAGGAGTACATGAATAAGTTCTTGGATTTGTTGAGGTATTTTTTGTATCTTAAGGATAAGAAGGAAAAAGTTGAGATATTTGTCTGTGGATTACCATTAGAATTTAAGGATCATATTGAGTATGATGAGCCTTGGTTAGTTGAAGAAGTAATTGTAAAATTGAAATGACGTTATGAGAAATAAAAGCGTAAATGGCCACTGAAGCGAACAAGACCTCGGGATGTAGGTGAGAAAGAGAATTTTGTTCCTTACAAGAAGTTGAATGTAGTTGGAAAGTCACATGGGTCAGAACCTGGAGGGAAGCAGAATAAAGGTGAGGGTAAGGGATAATTGTAGTGTTGGATATGTGGCAAGGAGCATCTCAAGAAGGTTTTTCTGTCGTATAAGGGTGGCAGGTCTCAAATCTATAGTGTAGAGGAAGCGCAAACAATTGGGGATGTTGGACAAATCATTCCTCGGATCTATGCAACATTGGCTAACAAGAAGACAGATCACCATGCATCTATTATCGGGATGGAAGGTAGGCTTTGTGATCAATTCATTTCTATTTTTATTAAACCTGTATCTAATTATAGCTATGTTAACCATGACCTGGTGGATAAGTGTGGTTTGAGAAAAAAAGTGCATGCAGAGTCTTGGTTAGTGCATTTGGCTACAAGTACTAAGAAGAGGGTTCATCATTGGGAAAGATCTTGTGAATTTGAGTTAAATGGTATACCTACATCATTGCATTTGAATGTACTTCCATTGGGATCATACAATATGCTTCTGTGTATGGATTGGTTGTACCTTCACAGGAACAAAGTATATTTTTATGACAAGGTCGTTAAGTGCTTGGATGAGAATGGAGAACATAGAATTTTGCAGGGTAAGAAGAAGGCTACATCGGTTACAATGGTTATAAATATGCAAGGCAAGTGAAACCATAGGAAAGAGTGTGTATTGTGTGCAGTGCGTATACCCAGTGATAAAGGTAAGGATGTTGAGGATGCAAAAGTCTTGAAGAGGTACACATTCTTGCAGTAGTTTTAGGATGTATTCCCAGCAGATATTTTAGAGTTTTCTCCTCATAGGGAAGTGGATTTTTCTATTGATTTGGTACCAGGGGAAACACCAACATCAAAGGAACATTATAGGATGAGCACACTAGATTTAGTGGAGTTGAATTTTTAGTTGAAGTAAATGATTTAAAATGGATACATCAGCCCAAGTGAACCTGGACTTGTAGGCTCCACACTTCATTCCAGTGAAGTCTACTTATTCAACTATTGGTGTAGAATAGGCCTTCATCAGGGAGATAGTGAGGTTGCATGGTGTTTCGAAGAATATTGTGTCAAAAAAAGATGCTAAGTTCTATTCCAGGTTTTGGAAGGAGTTATTTTCAGGTTTGGGTACAAAGTTGGTCTTTAGTACAATTTATCATTCACAAATAGATGAACAGATAGAGAGGTTCAATAGGATTTTGGAGGACATGTTGAGAATGTATGTTATACACTAGAAACAAAAGTGGGAATAGTATCTTCCACTAGTATAGTTATAACAATGGGTATTAGGATTCACTGAGGATGAGTCCAATTGAGGCACTTTATGGGAAAATTTGCAATACTTCTATCATCTAGAGTGATCTAGTGAACAGGGTTTTGATAAGACCAAATATGTTGGAAGAGATGGAACAAGAAATGAATGTTATTAATAAGAATCTAAAGTAAAAAAAAATATAGGCAAAAGAGTTATTCAGACCAGCACAGAGCATTTAAGGAGTTTCAAGTTGGGGAACATGTGTCCTTGCGCATCAAGCCCAAGAAGAGCTCCTTGAGGATTGGGTCATGTGCAAAGTTGGCATCTCGGTATTGTGAGCCTTTTGAGATCCTTGAGAGGATTGGACCACTGGCCTACAAAATTTCTCTTCCTCTAACAGTGAAAATCCATGATGTTTTCCATGTTTCATTACTTAATATATATGTAAAATATGTTGATCATGTTATTGATTGGTCTGTATTGAAGGTGGATCCAGAAGGAGAATTCCATCTGGAACCTAAATGCATTTTGCAATAGAAAAACTCATCCTCCATAATCATGTAATCGAGCAAGTTAAAGTTCAGTGGAAGCACTTTGGGCCAGATGAATCTACATGGGAGATGGTTGATCAAATGCAGGATATGTATCCTTAATCATTTTTCGGTGAAGGAAAATTAGTTTTAGTATATGCACATATTTATCTGTGGTTTTTATTGTAAATACCATAATGAGTTGTGTTACAAAGCTACAATAAGAGGTATGCATGTCATGTTGTTATGTTTTTCATGTTGGTTTTCTTTTCAGTAGAAGGATATTTTAAATATTGCATCGAGCTAAGTTATAAAAATCGAAGGAAAGTGTGTTGGTGTTCAATGGTCTTGCTAGTTGTAGGTCTCATTGAACACTGAGGACTAATGTTTCCCTAAGGGGGAGGGGTATGTAATATCCACAAGCTAATTTAATGTAATAAAGTCAATAAAGGAAAAAATAATACCAAGGTCATGGGACATGTATTTCAAGCTAAATGTTGGGAAAGACATCCTAGTGGGTTTCATTCGATTTATTATAGCTAAGGAAATTGGTAAAGGCAATGGAAAAGGCTTTGAAAAGGAAAAGAGGCATTAATTGGCACTTTATTTACGAAAATAAAGGAAATTAGGAGAAAAGGGAGGTGAAAGGTCATAGGTTGCATGTGAGGATGAAATTGAAGGAAAATGAGTGGAAATTGAAGAAAATAGAGGCCTCATGGATAAAAATTCTTCTAAGGATCAGTTCACAAATTTTTCCAGTTTAGTTTTGGAGCTATCTCTCTATTCTATCTCTATCATACTCTTAAACACTTAGAGCATTCTTGGAGAACTCTAGTATTGAAGAAAGGGAGACAAAGGAAGGACAAGAAAGAAAATGGAAGCAAATATCAAGCAATGAAGAGTTGGATCAAGTGGAGACAATGAAATTACTTTGCAAGTATTGAGTTGCATGTATGATTTCCTTGCTAGATTTGGCATGAATGGTACATGCATGTGTGTATTTGGTTCTCTTGTTGTCATTGGAATGGTTTTTTCCAAGTGTGATAGTGGTTTCAACCTTGCCTTGCCATTTATAGATAACCATGGTGTGATGGAGTTCCCTCTTTGGTTGATATTCAAATTCCAAATGGTTTTCGAACCAAGTGAAGCAGTCTCAAGAAATTTCCCAAGGGCCTAGAAATCCCTTGACCGGTAATGGAGGGATACATGGTAAATCCCGAGGGTGGAGACGGGAAAATTCCTTAAGGTATTTGTGACGAAATATGGAGGCATCCATGCTTGTTTAGGGCCTAGTGATCCCTTGACCAGTTTTGGTGGGATTGTAGTAAATCCTGGTAGTGTATGTTTCTTTAATTTGGCCTAGGAATCCCTTTACCGATAATGGTGGGATTGCGGTAAATCCTAGTTGGGTGGGTTCTTTCTTTAGGCATATAAAAACCTTAACCAGTAATGGTAGGATATGTGGTAAAACATGCAGAAGCCCTAGTTGTTTTGTTGTTATTCCCATGTTCATGCTTGGAAGATGGCATGAGGGTGACTGGATGAAAGAAATATTTGGTTTAACCCAATCTATTTTCGGTTGGTACATGGAGGTCCCTAACTTGGTTGGATTTTGCATATGTTAATAAGAGCTATTTTCCTCTTGTGTTTTCATGAGTATTCATACCTTTTATTATGTGGCTTGATGGATGTCCTATCACTATTATTATTCTAGTTATATGATCGTTATAGGCATGGTTTTATGACAAACATTAGTTATGTTTTTCATCATGTTTCGATTAGTGAATGAATGGTTAATGAACGCGTGACCTAATAGATGTTATTTCAGCTATTATGAGAGGGCATCAAAACTTCTTGATGATTCTAAGATAAGTATGAGACCCCTATGTTTAGATATGGATTTATGATATGTAGATTACATGTTTTCAATGTGTTTGATGAAATGTTTGTCATGGTTAGACCTGGCTAGGTCAGGTTCTTGTCTAAGTTTTGTGTTAACTATTTTTTTTATTTTCATTAATCATTCTGGAAAGTTTTGTCAAGTTCTAGGTGTTGGAGCTGGGTCCCCTGAGGCACAATTTCTGATGTCATTTTTTATAATTTGGTATGTGCACGCTGCACAATGGAGTCAAGGGGCTTTGGGGTGGGTAAAAGTCCTCAATTTCGATGTAAATGGGTTTAAGGATAAACTGTGGGCCTCAAACCATGGTTTGAGACCATAGTATCTATGCGCTAGGTGAATATAAATAGATAGATCGTGTATAAGCTAGTTAGTTCTAAGTAAGTTCATGATATTTATTTGTATGCGTCTGCAATATGTTCTAAGGGTTGTTTGGGTTGGGTTGAAAGGCTCTTGTTGGCTGTGTGCATGAAGACCTATTCCTGGCTGTGTGCGGACTTTGTTGGCTATCCGCATGGAAGGGTTTCTAAGGGAAAGTTAATGTATTAAACAGATCTGAAGCTAATAGAAAGGACATATAAGGGTGAACTTATTATGTTATGAATCTGAGTTGATTGTTATTTATGTTCTGTTAAGATCGCACTATTTTCTATTGATTATCGCACAAAGATATATGTTATGATTATGAATGCTTATTGATGGTTGATAGATATGTTTAAGTATTTGCATTGTTTAAGATTTGGATATGGTTCATTTTATCTACGCTAAGGCGAAAAATGACTATGTGTTATTCTATTAAAGACTGTGCATTCTCTATGATTTCGATGTATATTGTTGTGCGAATCTGTTTACAATTGGTATAAGTTTTCCTTTGGTTTGTTGAGGACCACTTCATTATTTTCACCCTTAGGGTGCAGAAACCTCGTTCCAACACCCCCCCATACTGATTTGGGTGAGACTTTGATTTGCGCAAGTAGGTAATTGTTGAAAGGGCCAGTAATTGGAGGGTTTGTTGGTTTATCCATAAACCCTAAACCTAGGTCAGGACCCCTCAAGCCAACAAATTGTTCCATTGCCGAGACTGAGATCATTTTGAGGGAGATTTGATGTTGTGGCATTCGTCATGAAATGAATTACAAGATTGGCTAGAGAGAAATATCCTTGAATTTTCACTCCAAGAGAATAGAAGTACTAAGTTATCTAACAAGCAGTGGCTACAGAAATATATTTATACAAAATTGCATGAAATATTATTTTTTTCCTTTGTGCACAAGCTACAGGAGTGGTTATCGCGCTTAGCTGAATTCCATCACCGCGTAAAAGACGACATAGTCACTTAGTGGAATCCTGAATTGATCCAACAAGTAGAGAAGTTTGATAATAAGATAACCTGTGCGATATATCATTAGATCGATGGCCTCTTGGGAATATTTGTGACTAAATTTTCCATTGATCAATTCTTGTCCCATTCTGAAGCAGAAAGAAGGTTTTTCAAAGGTCCTAGAGGTAAGTTCCTGTGCTCATTGAAATTATTGGGGAAAATGCTATTGTGTGAACGGGGTTGTCTGTGTGAACATACTGCTTGAATGCATCAAAGAGGTCCAACTACGCATAGTGGAATAATTTACCACGAATATTCTAAAATATTTATTTATAGCCCTCTGAATCCTAGATCTGATAGTGAACCTGAACCAGAAACTGCTAGCTCAAGTTACTCTGAACAAGAAAGTTCATCACATCATAAACCATTGAGTCTATTTCCAACCCCATCCACTCCACTTCTTCACTTACATCATAGATCACCTAATCCACCACACAGTCTATCTCCACCACCACCTCCACCTGCCCCCGAAGTAGATATGGTTGCATCAATGAAGTTACCTAATTTCAGAGGCATTGGAAGTTAGGATATTGATCACTTCTCGTTTGTGGCTAAGGCCATGTGGTAGGCTAAAAAAAGTAACAATATTGATATTAGAAAGGCACAACTGGCTACTAATTTCCAAGATCGCGCATTAGATTGGTACATCAGGTATGCTCAAGAAAACCCTAATTCTACCTTGGAAGAAATTAAAGCGGCCCTGAAAGAGAAGTTTAAGAAACCTAAGTCATATGCGCAACTAGTGACACAAATGAAGGATATTTGTCAGGAGGATAATGAATCTGTATGGGAGGCCAATCAAAGGTTGAAGTGCACCATCAGAGATGATATATTTGTTATTGATGATGCTCAACGTAAGGAATGTTTCATTGTTATGTTGCTTCCACATCTGCGACAACCCTTAGGTCAGAAAAATATTGCCACACAAGCTAAGGATGTGGAGGTCGCAATGAAATTGGAGGCTACCCCAACACCTATATCACTGTGAAATCAATAGATTTAGAATCATTTGGAAGCCATGCATCTAGAAATTCAAATTCTGCACAAAGACAAGGGAAAGGAGGTGTACACATAGGTCTAGTGTATAAAATTTAAAGCTTTTGGGCACCATAAAGACCAGTGTCATGTCTTCAACAATTATCTGAATGTTGGAGGTACTAGTCCATTGAAGAATCCCATGTGATGCTCTATCTGTCAAATTGATGGATTACATGATACAGATTCTTCCCAAGGATCATAAAGTATCAGCCTGACTTGAAGCAGTTATTTTTCAAATTCTGTTCATCATTAGGGCGTGATCAACAACACTGTCGTACCTATGATATGATGCTAGATAAAGTTGAAATATATAGAATGAAGGTTGAGCCTACAACACTAGCATCTCCTTCTGGGCGCGGAGGATTCCAAGGTAGAGGAAGAGGCCAAGGAGGTGGATCAGTTGGCCGAGGAAGAGGAAAAGTCATTTGTTAAAATTGTGAAGATTTTGGCCATTATGCATGTGATGGTTTGAATTCCGCATGATGATCTTGTAGTTACTATAGAAAATTTGATCATGTCATAGAATATTGTCCTATCTTGATTGCTAAAATGCAGGAAAAGAAGACGCAGACCCCAACACAAAATCTTTAGATGGTTCATGTAGAAACTCGTGAAGAATATCCTAATGTGAATGTGGTTATTAGGAGTGGTGTAGCCACCAATGAAGATAAAGGAAAGCAACCAACCATTGATGTATGGATCCATAAAGAACTTGAAAACGAAGAAGGATTTAATATTCAACGTGCAAAAGAGACCTTAATTGAAGCACATAAATAATTTGCAGAATGAAGTGCATCAACATCAGGAAGAACAATGAAGGAAGAAGGAGGAGATGAGGAGATCAAACCATTTCTACAAGCATGTATATAGTTACTGTGCAACAAGAAGGCAGTTGAAAATATGTTGGCATTGACAGATAATTGCGCAGAGAAAGAATAACCCATGGTAGAACAACGAGCAGTCAACAAAATTTATAAGAAAAAGAAGAGAATGGGTAGGGAGATGTGTATGACCGCGTAGATTGGTGCTTATGAAATGGAACAAGTTATTCTAGATCTAGGATCAGATGCTAATGTTCTACCTAAGAAAACATGGCAGCGCACGGGAGAGCCAAAGCTAGAATAGTATACCATTAAATTGCGCATGGCCAATCAGTAGATGATCATTCCTTTAGGGAGGCTATCACAAGTTGTGGTCAATATAGAGGGTGTTAAGGTGATGGAAGACTTTTAAGTCATACAAATTGGAAATGATACTGATCCTTATCCTGCACTGCTAGGATTTGATTGGGCCGTTGACATGGATGGCGTTATCAATCTGAAGAAACTAAGGATAGACTTTGAAAGCAATGGAGTCAGGGTAATCATTCCTCTAGATCATGCAGAAGGGCAAAGATATACTGAACTAGTGCGCGTTGAGGACAAGATCAATGAAATCTATAAGTTGAATTTTCGTGAGGAAGATTATATTAATCTAACAACAGATGGGAATCTCAAGTGGGAGAAGGATAACTCTCATTTTTCAAACTCTGATGAAGAACTAGAAAATTGGCAGAACAGATTGCATGAGGTGTTTGCGCTGCGTTATAATCGCGTGACCCGATATATGCGATGTATAAAATATGAGGTACGTGATTTAGCATACTATGATGGCTCAACTGATGTGAACATTTTTATAGGATATCTTGAGAGGAATAGGCCTGAAGGACATAGATTCCATGCTTTAGATCTTGGCTTGCACCCTACTCCAACAAGATGGTGGGAAACTCATAAGGACAATATGGGTAACTGGGAGGAATGTGCGTGCATGATGAGGTTGTAGTTTGAATGCCCGTTATTATAATGGAAGATGTATACTCTGGCAAAGAGGATCCATACATACATTTGGAAAAATGGAATCAGGTCCAAAACTTGAATGGGTCCATATGTTTATTCACACATTGGGAAAGGTGCCTACTGAATGGTACTTGGAGATAGAGTTGTGCAGAGGTACTAGTGAATGGTCTGCGATGACAGAGAGATTTATTCTTACATTTATCTCGAGACATTATGACTAAGCTTTGATTAAAGAAATCATTAATGCGCCGATAATAAAGAATGTGAATTACAAACAATTGGAACTTGTGGAAGTTAGGGAACCGTGCGCGGTCGATGGAGCCCCGATCCCCTCGCCTATGAATGTCAGACAAGTGCGCTCCATGATGAGCCTTGTTGGATATTATAGGAAGCACATTCCAAATTATGAGTTGATAACTGCACCCATGGCCAGATTACTTTGAAAAGGTGTGACATTCCATTGGGATGACAAATGTCAGAGAAGTTTTCAATTGTTAACGGATGTGATAGAAACCACTCGATATGCTTTGAATTACCTGGTCAACAAGCCTGTGTTGGGGGGGGGGATGGTCTATAGATGGTTATCATTAGCTTTGGATTATACATGTAGTAATGTGCGACGTGCGCCCAATAGCTGCGCGAGGAGGTTGAATGGGTCACAGAAGTGTCAAAAACTAGACATTGGAAGAGTAAAAATGGAAAAGATAGATTTATTATAGTTTTTGGGAGCGTCTAGGATGCATTTAAGGAGGGGATTTTTCCAGATTTTGGATTGTTTTGTCAGTAATGGAGCCTCCTTTATGCACAAGGATCCGTTGAAAATGTGCCACAAGTATAAATATGACCTATGGGGTCGCAATTGTTCCCTTTTCTATCTGAGTGATTTTTGTGCTTTGAGCTCTTTGATTTCCACCGTATTTTCTATGTCTATGTCTAGTTTGGATCGAGGGTTTGAGGATGCATTGCGCCGAGAAGGGATAAGTTACCCTATTCATGAAAATATGATAGCCACAAGACCGGGTGATGAACTTGTTGCGCCTGAAGTGCCAATTATGGAAATGTTTGCACCTTGTAAGACTAATAAGGGGAAATCTTCTGGAACACGCAAATCTCCCCGAGGGAAGACCCCAAGGCCGTGAAATTTAACGGGTGAGAAGATGAAACGACCTATGTTAGAGGTCCTAGAAACCATTGAAGAAGAAGAGGAGGATGTGGTCGTAGTGGCCCCATTCTCGTGGTTACCAAGCTATATTGCGCGACGCAAACCATATGTCAAAGCACCTAAGGACCTGGACAAGGTGCGCGTGGGTATTCAAATACCCCTGATCCCTGAGAATGTCTTGATGGAAGGGGACATGTTCACAAAAATTTTGTAGCTCCAATTTGATGATTAGGACATTGTTGATGTCGAGAAGTTCCCAGATTTTGCAACAGAGTTATACCCAGACCAAATTACCTATGAAGGAGAAATTGAGTGCTTCAAGCCTAAGAGATAGGTCCTAGGCCTTCATAAGGCAGACCTACTCAATTTTCTCTAGATCCCTCATTTTTGGCACAGTTCCATAAATGATATATGTGTCAGACAATTGTTGGCTTTAGTACATGATGACGCGCTCTTGTTGGGAGAGCGCATCCCCATTTACGCTGAGTTAATCCACATAATTACGAGTTTTTTTGCTAAGGGAGCTGACCTTAGAGCTGATTTTGGCAACAAGGTGCAAGAGAAGAGAGTTTCTAATCAAATTAAGAAGAGATACAATGCCACAAGGAAGAGTTGGTGATTTGTGGTGGATGAAATAAATGACCCTGTTGTGCACTTTGGAATGATCATCTTGGCCTGCAAGATGATGCGTAAATGCGGACCCAAGGAGGTGTCCACGCACATCATTGTGCTCGTGGGACGATGTGAAAATGGCGTGATCTATAATTGGTGCAGTTACCTGTGCAAATGTAATATTCCCAATTAGCCATGAGCTAGTTGGAATATCAATTTCTGTATTTGCTTCTTTGTTTGATGAATAAGAGGGTATGGAGACCCATAAATCTCCTTAGTAGGAATAAAATCACTGCTAATGTGAATGGATATCATTCTAGTAGCTTAATTGAGCACCCTTATATGTGGAAATGGACTAGAGCATGTAGATTGGGTCAACTTTGACCAAATCAACAACGTTGTCAGGGAGTAGTGGCATTCATTGACGGACAATGCAGTTTTAGTTGGAGACTCTTTACATGGAAGTAGTGTCTTAAATGAGTGGGGCCAAGGGTGAGGAAGCTCACCACTTATATAAGGAAGAGGATGGAATCCATAGAAACTATGTTTATGATTTGATGTTTTAGATTTTATGGTCTGTTTAGACTTGTTGCTCTCTTCAACTGTTTAGCAATATTGTAGTGTTGTTTAGCATAGGGTGTTCCCGAGAGGGAATCACACCTCTATCCTTGGGGAAATTCTTCTGTCCACTCAGGAAGAGTATTTGCACTATATTTCCACATTCAGGCATCAAACCAAGCTCCATCTTATTCTACATCGCATTTTCTGTTGAGAGATGTGCTGGAGTTGCAGGATACAGTAGCGGAGAATACATCTGGGTGATTTCTGATCTAGATTTCCTTGGAGGAAGGTTCCCTTCCATTGGGAGGCTAGTAAGAAAGGCCCTTGAGCCTTATTGCAACATTTGGCATCAGGCCACGTCATCATTTTTCCCTACAATGCAGTTTCTGTCTTGGACTGCATTATTTTAGGGAGGAGTTGCAGGGGAGGTTTCAATACACCATTTGGGGAGGAGGTTTTCTAGTGAAGGGATCAACCTTTCATCTAGAGAGTATATTGGAGGAGGTTATATTTCTTGCTACATCAGATCAGCCACATCCTTCCAGTTCTATTGTTGCAGTGAATCTTCAGCCCTAAGGCTTGGGTTCCCATCTTGTATATTGGTGTATTTTTGAAAACCCTCTTGGGTTCTTTGTTGGAGGTTGTATAGAGCCTTGATCTTTATTGTATATTATCTTTGAGGCATATATCATCCATTTCATATTTTTTATGTTCGTTTTCTATAGCAGTTCTCCTATGACTGCACTGTAGTAGTATTCCGACATTTTTGATATAGTAGCAACACCTCATTCTTGAGGGATTTACTCATTGGAGGCTTGTGGGCTTGTATTGCATTATTTGTGCCTAATTATATTATATTATTTTCTGATGTTGTAACTAATGAGAAGACTCCATATTGGTCTCATATTTTGATGTGATGTTATACACTGTTATTTCCTTGTTTATGCACTATATTCCTGCTTGTCCCATTTGGGAATATTACAGTGGTATCAGAGCATAATATTGGCTCAGGTTGTGCATCTTAAGCCAAATGTCATTAGAAGAAGGACATCCTCTCACAGATAGAGAGGGGAGGTATCTCAGAAGGAACTGGAAGTATGACTATACAAATGATAAAGAAGAGAAGGGTAAAACCCCTTTATCAGGAGAAGAGGATGACAAAAAGTTTCCTAAGCTTCTTCTTTGAACTATGCAAGACATTGATAGAGAAATAAAGGAGATGAGGATGGATGGACACAAGGAATCCCCTAAAGGGTTTCTACATGGTGAAGGCTCTGACATTTATCATCACTGGAGTGATCAACCAGTGAAGCAGCAAGCTTTTCAACGCTCTACAATTCCTACATTTTTAGCAGTGGGAAATGGAGGGTTTCAAGAACAAGAAACTCTTGACGACTATTTCATGGAGTATGAGTCTCAATCTCAGAGACTCAAGGATCATTTGAGTTTTCAATAATTTTGTCAGATCAAGGACAATAGGAGACCCCAGCATCACAATAGAGGTGGATGATTCATATAGAATCGTGATCTACACCAAACTATGGGCAGATTTTTCTTACCCAGCTTTGATGGGTCATCAAAATGCACTCCAAAATCATATTTAGAGAAGCTAGACATCTACTTCCAGCTGAGCCAAGTACCAGAGATGGAGTCCATCAAAATAGCAGCGCTACACCTTGAGGGTGAAGCACATGATTGGTGGTTTCATGGGCTTTCTACATTGGGTAATGCCAATGTGACTACTTATTCATAGTTCACAAGGAGGTTGGTGGAGAGGTTTGATCGAAGAGATCCGGAGGCAACTTTCATGGGGCTTGCAAAGCTAAAACAATTAGGTAATCTAGAAACTTATATTTCTGAATTTCTAAAACTCTCTATTATGGTTCCTGATTTATCTGTAGCAAGGAGGGTCTATATGTTTATTGATGGGCTAGCAGAACCTCTTCATGAGTTGGTTAAATATACCAAGCCCACTACCCTTCAAGATGTCGTTGAAATGTCTAGAGATCTATAAGATGCATTTCCAAAAGCAAAGGCCACATTTCAGCAAAAGCCCACTATTCCATCAAAGGGAAAAGAAGAGAAGGCTCCCTTTTCAAAAGAGAGCCAAAACAAAGTACCTCTTAGTGATGATGTCCGAAGGGACTTGAGGATAAGGAAGATTTGCCACATGCCAGGAATCATGGGCACCCAGACATAGATGTGCAGCAGGAAAGGCACACTATATAAAGGTCTTCTCAGATGATAAGGAGGAAGGAGAAGAAGAACCAGAAGGAGGTCACAACGCTGGAATAGCAGGAGATGATCCACCACCACCAGAAGATGGGAAGGGATCATTTTCTCCAATTGGAGGGACTCTTGCCTCATTGAGAGTAGTACCAAAGTATCAGAAAACTTCCACACAGAAAACAGGGTTAGATTTGCATAGTGGAAGCATGGACCAAATAGTCCCATTTGTTATGCATATGACTATAGCCCATGAGACATTACTATTTTGTGGCAAAAAAATTGTGAGGCCACCTGATTAAGAGTTGATGAGGGATGTCTTACAACATGTTGCACCACTCATAGACCCAGGAGGAGTGGGAGCATTGGGAGATCATTTTACAATGCAAAGAGTCTTGGGTAGACTCAAGGAGTTGGGAGACATTCTCCCACTATCATCATTACCAACTCTCACACCACATCTTGCGCTGAGAGAGGATGCTAAAAAGTTGAAGGATGGCACCATCATGGTGCAATGAGACTATTCCTTGACTTTGGAGGCTTAGAATATGTTCTCACTTGGGGAAAAATCTTCCACACATGGTAGAGGATGGTGGCCACTCATGGAGACATTGGCCAAACTCAAAAAGTTTTGGATAGGTGATAGCTTCCCATGGAAGAATAACCTCCAAAAGCTTCAACCTTTACTTGAGCATGGGCAGCTAAAAGAGGAGCAACAAGGGAAGGATAGTAGCATCTCGACATGTAAATTTCACGTGGGAGATGTCAAAGAAGGGGGCAGCCACATGACATATGTTTTACATGAAATATAATAAATACTGTCACTATGGAGGGTAGATCCTTATTGGAAATCCCAGTTGTTGGTGGATTATTCCAAGGATCTTCTTACATGCATGATACTTGATGACCAACTATTAGAGGAGGGATATTCAGTCAAAGATGGGGTCATCTAATATCATAGTAGGATCTTCTTATATAGAGAATCCAAGCTCAAGGAGAAGTTACTACAAACATCACATGAAGATTTTCTCTTCAGTCACGCTTATTCCATGAGAGCATATCGTACCATCATGGAGGGATACACTTGGGAAGGCTGTGAAGAGGAGATATATCAGCATTTGAAAAGATGCATGGGTCATGTGGATATGGAGGAGATACATAACTCATTGAAGGAGTTATCACAACCACCTCTTTCCTCTTTGGGAATGAGAGGGGATCTATCTATGAGCCACTCCATTAGTATGATTGATGCATATGGTAAGGATCATGTTTTTATGCATAATGATTTACTTAATGAGTATTTTCATTCCTTTACCATACACGTGTAGGCCATTGTTCCAAGGGGGAGAATTCTTCCTTATAAACTTCATGGTCAACTTGGGCCATAAACAATGTTGAGCATGGCCACTCCCTAGGAGGATATAGGGAGATGACATATCTTTCCGAGTGTGCACCAAGGGCACCAAACATTACTCACCTTCTCAAAAAATTTGAGAAGACTATGGCAGCAAGTAAGTGGTGTGGAAACCACTTACCATATCATTATTTGAGGCAGTCAGGAGATATACTGTGTCGGTTCCACATGTGGGACTATGATCCACCTCCATTATTGCATATAACAACTTATGTATCCTTGGTTTTGATCCCATACATTATCGATGTTCTTATTCTCATTGTGTGGATGGTTGGAGGAAGGATGGGAAGAGTGAACATGCCCTTTGGGAGAGATATTCTCCATGTTTATTATGCTTCATGTTTCAGGGAGAACATTGGGAAAACCATGATTTCTTCATTGGGTCCTTTACTTCCTTATAGGATGAGTCATTTACATCTCATGAGAACTTGGGAGGAGCAGGTCATGGAGGGATTGATTGGGAGACACTTGGTATATGAGGAAAGCTTATCACATGGATGTGTCACCAAGGAAGGAGGAGAAGAGTTGCAGCACTCACCTTTACAGTTGCTTTAGGACAAGCAACATTTGTGAGGGGAGGACTGTAATATTCCCAAGTAGCCATGAGCTATTTGGAATATTAATTTTTGTTTTTGCTTCTTTGTTTGATGAATAAGAGGGTATGGAGACCCATAAATCTCCTTATTAGGAATGAAATCACTCCTAATGTTAATGTAGATCATTATAGTAGCTTAATTGAGCACCTTTATGTGTGGAAAGGGGTTGGAGCATGTAGACTGGGTCAACTTTGACCAAATCAACAACGTTGTCATGGAGTAGTGGCATTCATTAAGGGACATAACAGTTTTAGTAGGAGACTATTTGCATGGAAGTAGTGTCTTAAATGAGTGGGGCCAAGGGTGAGGAAGATCACCACTTATATAAGGAAGAGGATGGCAGCCATAGAAATTATGTTTATGATTTGATGTTTTAGGTTTTATGGTTTGTTTAGATTTGTTGCTCTCTTCAGCTGTTTAGCTAAGATGGCAATGTTGTTAGCACAAGGTGTTCCTGAGGGGGAATCCCAACTCTATCCTTGGGGAACTTCTAGTGTCCACTCAAGAAGAGTATTTTCACTATATTTCCACTTTCAGGCATCAGGCCAAGCTCCATCTTATTCTACAATGCAGTTTCTGTTGAGAGACGTGCTGGAGTTGCAGGATGCAGTAGTGGAGAATACATCTGGGTGATTTCTGATCTAGATTTCCTTAGAGGAAGGTTTCCTTCCATTGGGAGGCTAGTAACGAAGGTGATTGAGCCTTATTGCAGCATTTGGCATCAGACCACATCATCATTTTCCCTTACTATGCAGTTTTTGTCTTGGACTATGTTATTTTAGGGAGGAGTTGCAGGGGAGGTTTTAGTACACCATTTGGGGAGGAGGTTTTCTAGTGAAGGGATAATCCTTTCATCTAGAGAGTCTAATGGAGGAGGCTATATTTCTTGCTACATCAGATCAGCCACATCCTTCTAGTTTTATTGTTGCTGTGAATCTTCAGCCCTAGGGCTTGGGTTCCCATCTTGTATATTGGTGCATTTATGAAAACCATCTTGGGTTCTTTGTTGGAGTTTGTATAGAGCCTTGATCTTCATTGTATATTATCTTTGAGGCATATATCAACCATTTCATATTTTTTATATTTATTTTCTGTAGTAGTTATCCTATGACTGTGTTGTAGCAACCTTCCAGCATTTTTGATATAGTAGCAACACCTCATTCTTGAGGGATTTACTCATTGGAGGCTTGTGGGCTTATATTGTATTATTTGTGCCTCATTATATTATATTATTTGCTACTATTATAACTAATGAGAAGACTCCATATTGGTCTCATATTTTTATCTGATTTTATACACTGCTATTTCCTTGTTTATGCAGTATATTCCTACTTGTCCCATTTGGGAATATTACAAAAAACAATTTTTATAAAATATGCGTGAGGCACATGAGGAAGGCAAGCACTTCTAGTACGCTTGGCTTCTATTGTTAATCATGCTCAATGGGCGGCGGATCCCGGAAGACACTCTGTTCCCTGAAATTGGGTCGAAGATGTGCGAAGCTACGCACTATGCAACATTGTGGAACTCCTTAGACCCAGTGTGTGCAAAAGAAAACAACATTTTTTGGGTTCTATATAATGCTACCTTGAATCAAGAGATGCAATCAAAGCCGCGACTGTCGCTTACCTTGTATGACCAATAGAAGATGGTCGCAGATTTTAAAGCTACACTCTATAATATACATATCCGCGTAAACTGCGCCGTAGAGGGAGTATGGTATGAGCTACCATACCTAGCAATTGAAGATGATTTTATTAGAATGATAGCAGAATGGTCGACGACCTGGTTGACATGAGCCACCCCAACGAATCCGTGCACTCCGACAGGGAAATCAACTGAGAAAGCAACCATGAAAGTCACTGAGAAGGTCACAGAGAAAGTAACAGAAAAATAAGCAACCCCCATAACCACTGGCGAGACTATAGAAATAGGAAAAATTCCAGAAAAGAATGGATCTACGCCAAAGGAGACAAGGGAAGCTGAAAATTCTAAAGGAACCAAGTGCGACTCTCAACCTATTGGAGGATAGCGGAAAAAGAAGAAAGGTTCGAAAAATGCGGGGCAGGAGGTCCTGACGCTGACAGAAGATGATTTAAACAAGATAGAAAACACTGTCAGGTTTGAGACTAAGGATCGTTGGACAAACATGGAGGTTCATTACAAGTCCAAAATAGAACTTGTACAAGTATGGACTGTAATAGTTAAAGGTACAGATGAGCCAGATTCAAGAGAGTGTAGCTTAGGAGAGCCGGACCAGTGCGCAACCGTTAGACGTTGCTATACTAGCCTCAGGGGATGACCACTTTGTCCATATCTCCTTACTATCCATTCAGATGGATGCTAACTAGTGTCTCCAATCTAGAGGATCAGGTGATGTACACATTAACCTTTCTGTGTTACCTACAGGTAAGTTACATCTTATGCACTCAATGATTGCGGACGAGCTTTAGTACAAAGAGGCTATCGCACATACGCATAAAAAGGAAGCACGAAAACAGGCCGAGCAAGCACATCAACATTAGAAAAAAATAGAAGCAGCTTGTCGAGATGCAGAAGCCCAGCGTGCTGCACGAGAGGCCAAAATTCACCAAGTATGCCAAGAAATTCCAACTGTCCTAGCCACAACTACGCCTGGAGATAAGTTATAAGGATTGGCTATTGTGGTGAAAGAAGCATGCGCGGAGGTGGAAACAGTAAGAACTGAATATGAGAAACAGATTGCAGAGCTTCAAAAAAAGTTGTAGCCAAAGATGCCACCAGAGGTTCATGCACGTAGAGTAGCTGAAGTGAAACAGGCCCGAGATAGTATTGTTGTTGCGGTCACCCAATGTGACAATTTGTTAGTTTAAGCTATGAGTGTTTGGACCTCATTCCAAAATGATGCAGCCATGCAACAAATGCGAGACGCCCTCCACCAAAAAGAGTATAAGTTCAAGGAGATCAGGACAATGGCACTCACGTTGATTATTTCTCAACGCCTCACTCATCTACAAGGGTGCAAAACCATTCAGACAAAAATTGCAGATCTGCGTCGGAAGGAACAACTACTGAAAGAACGCATGCAACCATGGGTAGAAGAAGCACTTCAATTTTCGTAGACACTAGAAAACACATTGAATACCATGCAACTAACTCACCGCAACATCGATATGGCCACTGAAGGGCCCACCACAGAAAAGTTGGTTCATCAAATGTCGGGCGTCGCAACACAAAGTTTATATTTAGTGCTCCCTCTCAAAAATTCTGTCAGCATGCTTCACGCTAAGATCAAGGAGCAAGTGCCTCAGTGACTTGGGACGAGTCACATGTTTGTGTTTGGGGCCTGTTGAAGCGGGCTCCCCTGAGGCACAATTTCCGATGTCATTTTTTATAATTTTCTATGTGCACGCTACAAAATGGAGTCAAGCAGCTTTGGGGTGGGTCAAAGTCCCCAATTGTGATGTAAATGGGTTGAAGGAAAAAATGTGGGCCTCAAACCATGGTTTGAGACCATAGTATCTATGCGCTAGGCGAATGTAAGTATATATATCGTGTTTAATCTAGTTAGTACTAAGTAGGTTCATGATATTGATGTTTATGCATCTATAATATGATGTAAGGGTTGTTTGGGTTAGGTTGAAAGGCTCCTGCTAGATGTGTGCGGACTCTGCTGGCTATGTGCACGGAAGGGTTTGTAAGGGAAATTTGATGTATTGAAAGTATGATGTATTGAACAAATATGAAGCTAATAGAAAGGACAAATTTTGGTGAAATTCTTATGCTATGAATCTTAGTTGATTTCTATTTATGTTCTGTTAAGATCACACTATTTTTTGTTGATTATCGTGCAAGGATATATGCTATGATTATGAATACTTATTTATGGTTGATAATCTGTTTAATTATTTGCATTGTTTAAGATCTGGATCTAGTTTTTTTTATCTGCGCTAAGGCGAGCAACGATTTTGTGTTATTCTATTAAAGACTGCACATTCTCTGTGATTCTATTGTAAATTTTTGCGCACATCTATTTACAATTGGTATAATTCTGCCTTTGGTCTGTTGAGGACCACTTCATTATTTTCTCCCTCTGGGTGTGGAAACCTGGCTCCAACACCCCCTTATACTGCTTTGGGTGAGACTTTGATCTATGCAAGCAGGTAATTTCCGAAAGGGCCAGTAGTTGGAGATTTTGTTGGTTTATCCATAAACTCTGAACTTGGGTCAGTACCCCTCAGGCCAACACTGAGCATAGGTCTGGATACTAGCACTGAAAAAGTGGCTCAAATCTCAGGATTCCATGCACAAAACTGAGTAAACTAGACTGCAGTCGCTGGGAGGAAGGGTCATCCCTATAACTGGAGGGTTAGAATCAAATTTGGGCAATGTTATTCCTACGTCTGGGAGTCCATATCATTGAAAAATAATGTTAACTCGTTGTTTGGGCACCAAGGAGTGTTGATTGGATCCTAGGGGTACTGCAGTTCTTGAGGAAGGTCATTATAGTTTTGTTTTTTCTATTCAAATTCCTTAACTATACTTAGGAGGTTGATTCATATCATAGTAATTCTTCATCACATATTTACCCAGCTGTACCGATGAACCTGGGTAAGTATGGGAGGAGGGAGTTACACATCTTGAGCTTTTAATGACTATATTACTGTAATGGATTTGAAACTTTTCATTTACCAACCTTGTGCCCTAAATATTATAGGGTTTTCTCTAGGTATCATCCTTGAAATGAGGGGATGTATTTGGGGTTTTACCTAGGAAAAGTAACTTGGAAGAAAAAATTATGATAATGAAAGTGAAATTTGAGTACCCATCAATTCGTATCAACAAAATGAAGCAATTAATTTTATGGAATTGTCTAGTTGTTGATCACAAGGATTGGTCAAAATATCAAAGGTATCATTTTAGGAAACAAATTGCCCCTCTCATTTTTATAGAGGTGGTTTTAATATTTAACAAATATTATCAATTTAAAAGAAAATACATAAAATAAAGGGTCTGATATATTCACAATAATATAATATAATGTTCACAAAGACATGAATAAATTTGAACATCATTAATTTCCAACATGGCTATTAGTAAAGAATCACACATTTGTATAGAAAAAAATAATAATTGCATGCATTATCAGAGAAATTTAAAAGATAATTGCATTCGAAATCATAGGGATGAAAAGAGTTACACACTTGCAATCTTAAGTCTAAAACTCAGAGTCAAAATATTACATTAGGCATGAACTCTTTTTAGTTATATGAGGAACCTTTAAAGAAATACATATGTTCAAATAAAATTTCATAATATTTTACAAATTAAAATGTGTTTATACATTTAATGATAGGGATAGGGCTCCCACAAACCATATAAATAAGAACAAACCTAGAAGAGAAAATAAACTACAACTAGGAATCGAACTTAATACTTGGAAAACTCCAAACTTGTGAAGGATGTCTGATTTCTAAATGAGAAGAAAAAGTTTAAGGCCCAAAAATAGATAACTTACTTATGATGCTAGAAAAAAAGATCGTATTTTGTGTTGAATATTTCCTCAATTTAAATATTGGATGCATGTTGAATACCTAACCATCGAAATTTTTAATGAGTCATATTGAAGTCATTACATTTTCTATAGAATCTTTGAGCCATTCTTCATTGTAATCTCACTATGTTGCTACAATCACTTTTTTATTTACTCAAACTTCAAATAATTCTTCTTCAATGTTGTTTAAATCATAGTCACCCGAAAGCACTATCTCTGATATGTCTTCATTTTTTTCGATGAAATGAACTAACCATTTTTCAATGTCTTATTTTGAAAAATAAACAAGCCTGTTGAATTCATTGCCCGATGTGATATATATATATATATATATATATATATATATATATATATATATATATATATATATTCCCTTTTCATACAAGTTCGGTTATGATATATTATCAGAAAAAGAGGCGAGGAAGGGAACTTCCTCAATACAAAATCACTCCACACAGCTTACAAAATAGATTTAGATGTTGGGAGTGCGTTGCTACTAGAGTACTGCTATTACTACTTCTTCTAACAAGCCTTTATGAAATGGAGACTATTGCGTTTGTACTATACTGTCTTACAAACTGTTCTAGCAAGAGAATGCATTTTGTTTTCATATTTAGCTAGATTTGCACCTAATGATGTGTAGACAAGCAATAGAGAGACAGAGAGGGGAGAATTCATTTGTTGACTGTGTTTTCAGTGTCTCTATGGCCATTCCCTTGGTCCACAGAGTTGGATCCTTGCTCAGATTTTTTTGTGAGGACATCTTGCTAATAATTGATAGTCCCTTCCAGGTGGGTGCAAATATTTTTCACCTCCAGTAAGTCCTTGTTGCATGTGTTCCATTGCTATTAGAGGAGGGCCATTTCCTCTTTAGTGCACACTTTATCCTGTAACATATGGTTCTTCAAAAAAAAATTAACCAATCTATGTGTTTTGTAGAAATAAAAAGGATGGTTTTTATCATCAGAGGAGTCCATGAGATTGTGGATGGAAAGAGAAAATGTGTTGTTGCCTTTTCTTTGAGGAGTAGATGGCATTGTTTTGTAATTGAAAGTAGTGGAACATTTTCTATTAAATGTTTCTGATAGCACTTGTGAAGGATGGGATGGTGGATTTGCACAAGTGGAGAGGAGATGATGGGAGAGGGAGGAATATGCAGGCATGAGTAGAAGAGGTGAAGTCAGAATGAAAATGCTGAAAAGAGAGGCAGAATGCCAATGCCTAGTTTGAAATCTGTGAATAACACACGCACCTACGATTGAGAAAGATCTCGCTATGGAGGTAGATCATGCTTGAGAGCAAAGACAAGGTGGAACCAAGCTGCTGCGGAAGAGGTAGCCTTGGATTCCAAACGAAAGATACAAATGTGGAGATGTGAGGACTGAGAAGAAAATTTAAGAAGAGATGAGCGATGTAATTCTGATAGGTCACTGGAGGGATTTAGAGGCTCTGAATTTGGGTACTCTGAAAAAATATGCGAAAAATATTTGAAGGATTTCAAATAAGATATTTGAGGATATTTTTGCAAGTGCAATGATAGGATCGGGTCATATCATGCCTGCATAGATGTTGTCCTTTATATGGATAGTAAGGCAACATAGTAAAGGGAGTGAGAATTTCCATCAAGGGATTGGTAGGAGGGTGATATGCCCATCAATTTTAGCCTGCCCATTGTTTCTGTGGACTCCTTCATTAGCCTGAATGTTAGCTTGCTTATTATTTCTTCTTAAGATATGATAGTTGTCTATCTTCCCAATATGTTTTTCATATTGTTTAGCTCTATTTAATATTTGGAATAGAGTTGCATTTTTTAGGAAACTTCCACTCACCATTGCATGGATGACAATAGAGGAGTCCCCGAGAATGATTGCATTGTGAATTTTCCTATATTTTATAATTTTCATGCCCAAAAGTAGGCCATAAGCCGCTGCTCTGTTATTTGACATTGTCCCCATCCCCCAATTAAATTGAATATGACATGAGTTGTCTCCTTGGGATATTACTCCACTAGCTCTAGCTTTTCCCGTGTTCTTCTTTGAGGCTCCGTCGAAGAAGAGGCAGGGCCTATTGAGGGAATTAATCAAACTTTGAAATTCTTCCTCATCCTTTCTGATTTTCCAAGTTGGGTGTGCCTTTGTGACTTTTTCCATTTGGTGAATTGTGATCATGTTAAGTGCAAAGTTGATCCAGATTATTTCATCATGGTGAAATTGAATCATATCAATTCCATTTAACCCCTTTGTTGAGAAAAAAATTGTTATCTATCCCCATGAATTTGAAGTCACTGTGTTCACTGTTGGGTTTTTGTTTTTGAATACTTTCCCATTCCTAGTAATCCATATTTTCCAACATAGCAAGGATGGGATGTTGGCCTAGAACCTTTGAATTGTGGTTTTTTTTTAAAGGTGTGGGGATAACTGCTCCTCCATTTACTTATGAATTGATTTAGAGGGAGGTTGTAATTCAAATTTACATAAATTGGAGACATAGTTTTCTCCCAACACTATCTAGAGAATGAGCAGTCTAGGAAGAGATGCTGAATGGTTTCTTCCTCCTGCAAGCAAAGTGGACATTGAGATGGTCCATAGATTCATTTTTTTTTTTTATTCTTTTCTATGAGAGATTTTCTATGAAGGAGGGTCCATAGGAAAATCTTGATTTTTGGGAGAGTTTCCACCTTCCAAGCGTACTTCTAGTACTACCATTCTTGTTTCCTCTGTTGTTCTTGAATATTTGCATAGCCTGACTCTACTGAATAGTCTCCTCTTGTAGGTACCCAGAAATAGGTGTCTTGGATATTTTTGGCTATAGGAGTAGCTCCCGGTAAGAGAGAAATCATGGAGTTCCATTGATCATTAAGGTCAATAAGCAAGTTGGGTCTATACCATTGTTTCCAAGTTCCATCGTTCTCCCATTTGGATATGTCCCCCAATTTTGTGAAGCCTTCCACTGTCATCCAACTCTTTAAATCATGAATATCCAGGTTGTTGTCCAAGGGAGGGCTTCCCATGATGCTATCTGTCCACAAGCTGATTCTTCCTCCATTCCCTAGTCTTGTTGAGATGTTTTCCTTGATCATTGAGATTGTGCCAGAGATGAGTTTCCAGATTTGAGAGCACAGTTTTATGGGAGAGATTCTTTCTAATAGGGAAATTCTTGGGGCATTGAGATATTTTTCCTCTAAGGCCGCTTTCCACCAACATCTTTCTCTAGTGAGAAACCTCCATGAAATCTTGGTTCCTAGAGCCAGATTCATAGTCCCAGGAGTTTTAATGGATAGACCTCCATTTTTGTAATGTGAGGTAACTTGTTTCCAATTGACAAGGCTGAAATTTTTGTTTCAGATTTTCCTCCCTTCCATATGAAGCTTCTAATGATGATTTGGATTTTCTTGTGTATGCTTGTTGGCACTGCTATTAAAGAAAACTGATATATGGGCAGAGATGAAAGTATTGATTTGATGAGAATGATTCTCCCTGCTTGGTTTAACCAAATCATCCCCCATGCTTGGATTTTATTTTTCATTTTCTCAGCATACTTGTTCCATATCTCAGTTTTTAAGTTTTTCTTTGTGATTAGCAGCCCGAGGTATTGGAAGTGGCTCCAGTTATTCTAGAAGGGAATTTCCAGAATTTGTAACACTCATTGGAGAGTTCTTGGAGGGGTATTCCAACTATATATACAAATTTTCCCATTGTTAATCAACCCTCCAGAGACATCCATGAAATTGTCTAGGACAAATTTAAATCTTCGGGAAACTATGCAAGATGCGCCTCCCATGAGAAGGGTGTCATTTGAAAATAATGAATGGTTGATTCTTTTGGTACCTCTGCTTATGGTTAGGCCTGTCAAGGAAGAGTTTCTTCTGATGTGCTCCAATTTTTTGCTTATGGAATCAACCATTAAAATGTAGAGGAAAGGAGACAAGGGGAAGCCTTGTCGGAGTCCTATAGAGCTTTGAAAGTACTCACAAGGTCTTCTGTTAAAAAGAGGGGCTATCCATGACCCCATAATGCAAGCCTTGATTGTGATTATGAAGTCTTCAGAGAAGCCAAATCTATTTAGAACATCAACAAGGTAAGTGAGATTGACTCTATCAAATGCGTTGGTCATGTCCATTTTTAAAATAATGTATTGTTAATTGCGGGAGTAACTTGAGTGAAGGGCCTCTTGGACAAGGATGATATTGTCAACAATTTGACGGTTGGGGAAAAACCTCCTTGATTTTCAGAGATGAGGGCATGGAGAAGAGGTTTAAGTCTTCTAGCTAAGATTTTGGAGATGATTTTCTAGGAAGTAATACATAGGGAGATTGGACGAAATCTATTGGGAGTGGAGGGGAGGGGGTATTTTGGAATCAGGTGAGAAAGGTAGAGATTTTGAATCCTCCCACCTTTTTCTTTTTGATGATGTATCAAATAATTTTTAATAGGTTCTTTTTTATTGCATGCCAAAAGGTGAGGTAGAAAGAGATAGGGAATCCATTTGGGCCCGGGGCCTTTTTTGGGTGAAGGTCCCATACAAATTTCATTGTTTATTTTTCAGTGACTTCTCTAGAGAGGTATTTGTTTGTTTCCTCATCAATTAATTTTGGAATATGCATTAATAATTCCTCCATATTTTCTTGGCTGTCCACAACTGTTAGAATAATTTTAAAATGCTGGAAGACTTCTTTTTTAATGTCTTCTTGCCCCTTTATTTCGGTCCCTCCTTCTCCCATTGTTGGGCGGATAAATCGTTCTTGTGGACAAGACAGATCTCCCTAGTATCCTACGGATAACTAGCAACAAACAGACAGATATTAAATACTTTCTCTAGATTATATTTGATCTAGAATTATCTATAATGAAGGATTTAGGACTTACCTGTAGTCCAGTGCTGATCGTAATATTCTTTCCTGTCACTTTGAATACATTTCCTTTCGGGATCTGCAATCAAAAACATGAAAGAATCAAAAGAACCTGCATAATATAGACTAATTCATAAACCATAAATCTATCTTGATGATCAAGGAACTCAAGAAATAAGCTATTTAAATAAGAAACTCATTGAGAAAACAAGATCCATTTGTATTATATTTAATGAAAAAATGATCCTTACAACCGTGTTCGCCTTGATGTCGTATAGGTCCTTCTAGGGTCTGGAGCAAGCGTTTCCTCTACTTTGACAAGCCTTTTCACTCGCTCAACAAACATACACATGAGTGTGTAATCATTCCCATATGGTAATCAATTAAGAGAGTCTGAGTTTTTCCTGCAATTCTCCTCAAAGAATCTCAAAGCCTAACTCCTCTTGAGGCTGAACTATGGCCTCAATTTATAGAAAAAGAGAAGAGGTTGCAGCTCCAAATAAGAGGGGATAGAATCCTCTTTCAAAGGGATTAAGTTCCATATACCAAGGGGTAGGCTCCTTTAATGGAGGGATGAATGTACATGAAAGGAGAAAACTTTCCACCGAATAATTTCTTCCAGAAGTTTCCAGATTCAACCAGCTGGGCTTCCAAATTTTACTTCCACCTTCACTTTACCTTTTACAGGAATCCACACCTTTAATGAAGAAAAAGTGTGGCCGGTTCCACATGTTCTAGAACAAACAGATGCGGCACCACAGGTAATACTAAGAGAAAGTGTGGTACAAGTATTTTTATGACTTTTATAAGCAATTCTCTCAATTTCAAGGCTTGGTTTTAGGAACTTGATGTTTGTAGACTTCTAAGGGAGTATTGTATGAGTAATGATGAACCCATACAGACAGTAAAACATCATGGTGACAATTTTAGTGTAACAGATTGCCCCCTAAAATGCGAAGTCTGAGACCATTCGAAGAGTGATGTGCTTTATCATTTCGAGGATTATCTTGTGGACACCCCAGTCGGAATCTTGTAAAAACATTCAATGCAAAACATATATATATATATATATATATATATATATATCATCGCTGAGGTAGGCATTCCCATACTTAGATCAAGCACTAACTAAAACTTGTTCTAATGTAGAAATGATTTTACTATCACATCAATAATGTAGACACAGTATGGACGCAACCATTTGTTATGAATATTCTACTGCATAATGAATAATAAAACTCCTCGCATCCTGGATGGTGGAAACTAGATCTAGGGTCTTGATTTCCGTTACGCGAACTAGTACGATTCTATCCATACGATTGATTGTGTCAAAGTTGAACATGGTAGAAACCACTTGATTACCAGTCAATGATGTGAATTGTCAACAAGTGTGAGAGAAACTACCAATAATGACAATAGCTCTCAAAGTACTCAGTACAATCCATGGAATGTGAATAAACGATCTGAAGTCGAACATTTCATGGAATCGTTCGATCGAAGGTCAATGATCCAACGTGTCGTCGAACGCGAGAAACCTCCCATTAAGGCATGCAGATTCTAAGGTACTGAAGGATTCTAGATCAACTTTCTAGATGATGAGCCGTCGTCGATAGAAAGTGATCCGTCGTAGGAAAGCCCACGACACGAAACCATTAGATCAATTTTTGTAGAAATATTTTGCAAGGACTAACTCAGGGATGGTCAACGCGAATGGAGACATATGTTTGCAAATGAATGGTTTATTCGAGATGTCCCCTTGAAAACATAGCGACACTGCAGATGGTTTGGTAACAATTGACCTAAAGCTAATACCCAGAAACCGGCTGAAGACTTTCAATATGGTTTGATTAACTGATAGGCAAAGGATTTTCCCAACCTAGGTAGATGTGTGACAAAAAGTGTCGTGTTCAAGAGTGGTAAACTGTTTTTTAAACAAAGTATGACAAATGGATTCGTTTTCTCTCTTTTTCCCCCACCATTTCTAGCAAGTACCTCTTTATTTTTGACAAGCTTGAGGAGGATAAGATTTGCTTGTTATATAAGCTCATCCTTCGGATGAGTCCAACTTAGTTTAAAATAGAACCCTAAGAAGAAGTGGTTCGTTCATGTTTGTAATCGACAGGTCCTTTACTGTTAAATTTTAACGAGTCCAGTATAGGAGAAACTCGGCGTTTTTCAATTTTAGGGAGTCAGAAGAAGAACTTAAGGAAACTCCGTGGGTGTACTTTTTCGTAAATTTAATCTCTCAAGCCCAAAAAAGGATAAAATAATACATGAGAGAAATCTATTGACCATGATTAGTCAACGTATACCTTTTTCGTAAATAGTCCATTTCATTCCGGAAAATGGGTAAACTTATACTGAAAGGACGATTGTTCATTTCCTTTAACAAGTTCGAATATTCAAGTACTTGGCAATCTTTTCATCTTTAGAGAGTCTGAAAAGGGCTTAAAAGAGAACTCCAAGGTTTCACTTTTTCGTAATTTTCAAGAGTCTGAAAAAGTGATAAAAGTATACTCAGTAGTTTCGCTTTTTCTGTAAGTTTTAACGAGTTCGAAAAAGTGATCAAAATGTACTCATAGATTTCGCTTTTTCATAATTTTTACTGAGTTTGAAAAAGTGATAAAAAGTATACTCCTTTGTCAAAAGGACCATTTCACCCAAAAAATCCAGTATTCTACACAAAAACTCAAAAATTAAACATACATGTTTATGATTAATAAAAATAATTTGGAAAACAACTTTTCAAAGTGAAAAATAAACAAAATTATATTTTATTTATTCAAAAAATCTTATAAAAATGAGTTTTTCTAAATCATTTTTACCATTTGATTTCAGAGTGAAAATTGAGAGCTTTTGGTAAAAAACGTTCCAGAGGAGATTACGGAAGATTCGCCTAACAAAATAGAAAACCGTCAGTTCCAAGTAATCCACATCATCCTTGCCTTCATTTTTGTCTGTTTAATTTCTTAATTTAGGGCTTAAATTGATTTTTAAGGAGGAAAATATGTTCAAAAATTCACTCACGAGGGTCTGCAGGTAAAACACATGACACCAGCAGAACCCGAAAATTTTGCAAAGGGAAAATTGTCGTGGTCCCGCACCTTATGCATAATACATGTGCAGATCCATGCACTGTTTTCATGCAAAAAGTGCGGAGGCGCTGTAAGAAAAAATAAAATTAATAATTCTCCCAAAATAAACCAAATTTTCTCACTCAAATTGTTTCTGATCTTTCAATTTTCCCATTGTAGGATATCTACAATGCTTGAGTGGAGAGAACATGAACATGAAGAGGTTGATGATGCTGCCATGGTACATCCGACCACATTACATGTATTGAGGGAATGCATTTTGTACAAATTTTGGGCCATTCAGGGTATGAGGGCTCAAGTAGACTTGCTTACCTGGCTGGTAAAAAAATGGGACGTCCAGGAAAAATGCTTTATAATTGGAGGTCACCAGCTCGAAATTGAGCTGGAAGATATATATTTTCTCACTGGCTTATCAAAGAGAGGTGAACCAATCTCTTTTTTTGGGGCTAGGGTAGGTGGCCAATCTGTCACTAGACTTCAGCAAGAATTCTGCAATGAAGAAGCAGACCCCAAAGATAAACACATTAACATAAAAACCATTATTCGTCTTGAACTAAAAGTGGTTGCGTTTACTATAACCTGGTTGTGTGGGGGCATAGCTCTACATGTTGCTACAAGATCCCAAATGCAAACTGTTGTTGACTGCTTTAGAGGCACCATTTTCAATTGTTGTGAGGCAGTGTTGGCCAATGTCAAAGGCCAGCTGACTAGAGCAAAAAAACTCCAAGTTGAAAAACTTCGGGTATGGAGTGATCGTGGTTACATTTTCTCTAGAGAGAATTCCTTCACTAGCTCCACAACTTATTTCAGTTGATCATGGTAGATTCAAAGAGCCTCGGATGGTCCGATGGGTTGCACTGATGGCCCGTCGTAGTGAAGGTAGCGAGATTGTTCGTTTCACTCTAGCTTATTTCCATTGGTTGGAGAACCAAATCTTCATGATAGAATATTTCCCTTATGCTGGGATAAATTTCCGCGGCGATCGAGATATGTCTCTTCCTCCAGGGACACAGTGGGATGACTCAAGTAATAATCATTTTGACATGTTCTAAATTCTAATTTTTATTTTGTTTTTTGAATCATCCAAAACTGATGACAAAAATTTCAAATGCAAATGTGGGTCCACGTTGACCAGCCACTCTCTGTCCTTTTGACAGGAAGCCAAGAGATCCTGCTGCAGCACCACCACCACCACAAGATCAGACAGCATAGGTCCTTACCAACCTGGAAAACCATCTGGAGTGGTTGACTTTAGATATTCCAGAGACTGCCATAGATGACATTCCTCTCCGCTTACAGAGATATGTTATTGGGGTTCCGGGACAGTTCAGGAGATTCCTGAGCAAGGTGGCAGGGGCTGTAGTGTTTTATCGTGATCATCACCATGGATAGTGGATGATTGATATTGTAGACTTATATCATTTTTTTTATTTTTATTTTTATTTAATTTGACTGTACATAACATGACAAAATAGGACATGATTTTCCAACATCTCTTCCATACTAATGGAAGACCATATTATATACCTGCCTAGATCCATCTTGACTCACTACCAAGCTCCGAGAGGGATCAAATCTCTTTGATATGCAAAACCCTTTTTAGACTGAAAAGAGATTTGATCCTTTTGGGGCGCTTGGTATATCCTTAGTGAAGATGGATATATGCTAGTTTAATTTCTCCCTTTCAATAGGCTACATTCGACATGAATACCATGGGTTTTCAAAACCATGGACCATTTTTATTTTATCTTTACATGGTTATTATTATTTTTATTTCGTTTTTTTTTTCTTAATTTTATTTCAGCTAATTTAAAATGTTTAGTTTACATTATCTTACTTTTTTTGTTTAATTTTTATTTTTATGTAATTTGAATTAATCAAAATGTTAAACATTACATTATAATATAGATACTATACGGGCTTATATTTCAATATCAATTATATATATTATACATGGTTAAGAGCATATATATTATGTATATGCATCTAGAATGATCTAATAATTAAAAAGATGTATTTCCTTTTAAAAAATTACATATTTAAATTTAGATAAAAGTAGAATATATATTATCTTACAAAATTATAAAATAAAAAAAAACCAATTTAATTTATTGGTATTCTAACATTAAAATAGCCTACCAAAACACTATTTACTTTTATTTTCAAATAATATCTATCAAATTATAAATCATTGTTAAAAATTTATTTCAATTTTTTAAAAGAAAAAATAGAATTAATAAACATTTAATTACTATATAATTTCTTTTAATATTAATCTCTAAAAATCATGAAAGTTGTTTTTATTAAATTTTATAAGACTTTTATTTATATATATATATAAGTGAACATCATTTTTAGTCAAATGTGATAACAACCAAAATAATATTTGAAACATCATTTTATATTAAATAATCAATATTTTTAGTATTTTCAATAATAAACAATAAAAAACTAAATTATATTAAATATTTTTTTATTTAAAATATTAAATAATTTATTATATATCATATATTAATATTTTTTTTCAGAAGAAAAAAAAAAGCTGCATATATTAGATATATCAGTACATAGTCAAATACATTCTCAAATGAACAAGTTCAATGAGAAAATCAGCATTGCAAAGTCAGCCTGAAGTGAATAAGCAAGTTAAGATCTGACTGGAAAATCATAATCAGGGGGAAGTAATTCAACCCCAGCCAAATGTTGCAGTACATTTCTGCAAAGATATACAAACAAAAAGAAAAGTGCAGCGTTATGATAATGTTCATCCTATACCCTTTATAAAAAATAGCCGAAACCTGTGAAGAGTAAAATCAATTACTAATGGGCAGATAAAGCAGCAAAATGAGCCAAGGGGATATGACTCGCTTGTAACTAGAATCAGGCTCGCTTGATTGTAGTACCAGGCTCGCTTGCAATGTGTATGTTGATCCGGCTCGCTTGTAACTAGTATTAGGCTCGCTTGATTATAGTACCAGGCTCGCTTGCAAAGTGTATGTCCGTCTCGCTTGGTAAGGGAAAGTCGGTCTATAGAATGCCCCAGTTAATTTAATAATCCCTCTTCACTTGAATATAGACCCGGGTGCCTTTGACACTGTGCAGACAAAAATATTGCTCCGATTGTCATAATTAATCCGGCTCGCTTGATCGGCTAAAACTGGCTCGCTTGATGGATTGTAAGACGAGATATCAACCGGTATTCTTCAATGTGCACGTCCATGTCCATAAAAACTTAGTTGTGGAACAAAAAACGATTAGTCTATGCAGAGAGATAATCATAAAGAGACCAAAAAGACAAAAATAGAGTACAGTGATATAACCCAGCAAGTTCACGGAATAGGAATGTTGAATTCCTGAATCAACCTGCCATCCCTGTAACGAGAGACCTGCATCTTCCCAAAATCTGCCAGAAGACCCTTCTTTGATAACCCATCTGCTCGGGTGTTATTTTCCCTGTAAATATGATTGATCGGCGGACAGTTCAACCTTCTCCAGAGTCTCTGTGTACGGTCCAGCCAGCCATGAAGTTGCGGGGAAAAGAGGTCAAATATGTTGGTAACCCATCCAATAACAAGATTCGAATCCCCATATATATTGACATTCTGTAAAGAGAGTTCCTAGCCGCCCATAGACCACCCCATAGAGCCATAATCTCTACCTTGTTATTTGTACCGGATCCACCATTCCAAAAAATATGAATGCCCTCATTAGATGAGAGTTTAGATATATATATATATATATATATATATATATATATATATATATATATATATATATATATATATATATATATATATATATATATATATATATATATTTATGTAAAATATTAAACATTTTAATAGACCAAACTTGGGTGGGAAGAGGAGTTGATTGTCGAATTCCATTCATTACCACGTAACCGTTTTATATAAAATTACTCATTAAAAGAAACGGGACAACACGCCCTGCCATGACCCCTTCCTGCATCATGCCAGTCATGGGAGTCCCTACACTCTCTTCCCACCAACGTGTTTCTGGAATTCCCGTAGCTGTTGAGATGTTGAGGATATTAATCTTTCTCTCTACATAAACCATACCAATTTTCTAATATTTAACTAGACTTGAGAGTACCAATTAAAAATATTTGCAAACATAACAAGCACGCAAAACATTCAAAGCTTCAATCATTTTCTCTTCCCTATTCCAAGGGGCTTCCACGAGCAAATAGACCTGAAATTAGAAGCTTAACAGGTAATATCCTCATTTATTAAACCAAAAAACAGGTAATATCCTCATTAAATTTAGCTACAGAAAAACGCTGCTTATATCCTCCTCATAATACTTCAAACTATTAAATTTATATACGTGCCCAATAGTTGGTATTTGCAGAGCCGTTTATCCACCATGACACTACTAAACATTATTTTGAACAAATCCTATTATTAATGGACATTAATGAAGTCCACCAATTCAAGACATGATTTTGTTGAAAAGAAGTTATACAGTGTAAGCCTACTGTATGGTGTCGATATCCATACCCTTGAGTCTAACCACAGACTCAACATGTCCTTTCAAGGTGTGCAGCTCCCGAAGCCTGTAAAGAGGGCAGAATATATTAGAGAAAATTTAATTTAATTGTAGATTTTTTGGAATATTTTGAAATATAATTTCATTTTTACGATTCTAAAATATTTCAAAAATTTAGATAAGAATTAAAATCTACAATATAGATAATAAATAAATTCTATTAGAATCATTTATGTTTAGATTACCATGTTTCTGTTTATCCTATATGTTTACCTAGCAATTTCAGCACGTCCTTTTTTTGGTTGTGAAAGCGACCTGCAGATAATTATTAGAAGAGAGAGTATCAGCATCTCCACATAGATTTGTTGGGCAATACTATTGCTGCATAGCTCCTAATTATTAGGCAGCTTAATTACGTCGATAGGCGTATCCCCCTATCGGAGGTAGGCTCTTTTGTGATTAGGCTAATTAATCTTTTCGATCTGATGGTCTAGATTGAAAGATGCCGGTATATTCTGGTCGTCGCCACTCAATCCATGGATGAAATCTACCCCACTAACTTCCTTGCATATCTAAATCACGTGTTTAAACCATAATTAAATTAATTTTTTACAAAACATGATTAAAAATTTACTGGCTTTGTAGTTGTGGTGCCTGTTTTCTTAGCCAACTCCACCTGCATGTTTTCTTGGCCAACTCCACGTGCCTGTTTTCTGAAACGTTTGAATATTTGTCGCCTCACACGCCATGCATACAGCTGTTCGACGACCAGCTGGAGGCGGCCCTCCGTTTCTACTAAGCTGTTCCATGCACACAGTTGTTCGAAGACCAGGTGATGGCGGCCTCACACGCCATGCATACAGTTGTTCGACGCCCACCTGGAGGCGGCCCTCCGTTTCTACTAAGCCATTGCTTTGCAGATGGGGTGTCCACAAATCGGTGATCAGCTCCAAAAAGGATCGTTTGGCTTTCCATCATTCATCAATCTCTTCCTGGAAGATAACATTATTGAAATCCGGCGTGATCAAGCAGGCACCTGCATATCGTGAACGAGTTGAAACGCTTATTGAACATATCAAACATCTTTTTTTGAGTGATATGAAAGATAGTTGCAATGATGATGATTTAATCAAACGTCTTCAGATGGTTGACACTATCGAATGTCTGGGAATTGATCGACATTTTCAACCTGAAATACAAGTAGCCATGGATTATGTTTACAGGTTAAGCAATTTGATTTACCATTTATAGAATTCAGTGATTGTATGCCGTTTTAGATTCATGAAAACCTCACTTGTTCATTCATGATGTGTAGTTGTTGGAACGAAAGGGGCATCAGGCCGAGATCAAAAGATTCAGTCAGCAAAGATCTCAACTCTACAGCTTTGGGATTTCGGGCACTCAGAATGCATCGATACAACATCTCTTCAGGTCAGATAGATTAAAATATATCCTTGATGCCACTTGACGGTTAAATACAAATATTTCATACTTTAGTTCTCATAGAATATCATGCATCCATGAAACAGATGTTTTTGAGAATTTCAAAGATGAAAACGGGCACTTCTTCTGCAATTCGGCCAGTGGTGAAGAAGGAAGAGCTGATAAACAAGTTGTGAGAAGCATGTTGTCATTATTCCGAGCTTCAAACATTTCGTTTGATGGAGGAGGCAAAGACATTCACTACACAGTATTTAACCCAAATTTTAACTATACCTGACGTCGATCAAAGCCTTCGGAGAGAGGTAATTAGCTGTAAACACGTAATTTTTCAACTTCTGGTATTGTATGATCTGCAAACTTTTCTTTTGTTTTGCATGTCGTACCCACTTAGCATCGGCACAAGTCTTATTTTATTTTATTCACGATGAGATTTTGTTTTAACATTTTCCATTACATATCCAACAATAGAAGGAACGCGGCGAGGTGGCTTCAAGTTTAGAGTGTTATCTGAAAGACAATCCCGAATGTACCCGGGAAGACGCTTTAAATCATATGAAAGGCATCCTGGATCTTTCTTTCAGCGAACTGAATCGGGAATTTCTGAAGCATGACAATGTGCCGCTGTGCTGCAAAAGGTTTTCTTTCAACCTTGCACGAGGCATGCAGTTCCTCTTCAAATACAAAGATTTCGTATCCATTTCTGACAAAGAGGTAAAGGACCAAATACTCAAAGTTCTCATCGAGCCAGTGCAGCTCTGAATATTATCGCCTTATTAATTTGCGCCTTATATTCGGTCTTATTTGCCAATGTAGTGTGGTATACACTATAAATGTCCCTCAAAATATTCCATGTTTCGAATATATTTGCTACCGCCAGTGTAGTGTGGTATATAGCATAAATGTCCCTCAAAATATTCCATGTTTTCATCTTATAGATTACAATTGATTTGAATATCTTTCATGATAATTTAGGTCCTTTTAAATGGTATTTTAGTTTTTTTTATTTGAACAACGTTAAATTTTTTTATTTCAACCGTTATAATTTAAAAAATAAAATAAATGAGGTCTTTTAAATTCAATTGTTAATTTCTTCATAGTAAAATGACTTTATCTTATATTATATTTCTTCACATCATCAGAATTTTGATCCTCCAAACATCACGAAGCCATATTTGTTGCCATCCAGTATTAGGTTTAGTCGGTTTTCAAGTGATTGTTATTAGAATTAGAAATCATTATATGAACACTTTTGTCGTTCCTTTCCATTTTTTATATTTGTAATATCAATAAATAAAAATAAATGAGGTCTTTTAAATTCAATTGTTGATTTCTTCATAGTAAAATGGCTTTATCTTATATTATATTTCTTCACATCACCAGAATTTTGATCCTTCAAATATCACGAAGCCATATCTGTTGCCATCCTCTATTAGGTTTAGTCAGTTTTCAAGTGATTGTTATTAGAATTAGAAATCATTTGTGTTTCGTTTCAATATTTTATATTTGTAAATTACATATCATTACATATCAATAAGTGTTATTTTTTTTAAATTTTAATGTTATAAATTATAAAGCATTTTCAAGTTATTTAGTTTTACTAGTTATTTTTAAAAATATTTTAACTCCAAAACTTATAACTATGAAAAATAGTTATACTTACGACTATGAAAAATAGTTATAATATGTAAGTTATCTAATAGTAATTCTACTTTTATATAGAAACATAGTGTTTATTTTTATAGTGATTCTCAAAAAAAAAAAAAAAATGAGTCTTCTAGTATTTATTTTATCCACACTATGGGACAAATAGAGTTTATTCTATGGATTAACTTCCTTCCTTTAAGTAGCTAAATTTTCACAAGTAAATAAATCAATAGTAGAAAAAAAATGTTTGATAATTTTTGGCTACTTTTCAGGCTGATAAAGAGTGACAAAGATGGGTCTACCTAATGAATATAAATTTGAGGGAGGAGACAAGCCACATTACATAATAACTTTTGTATTATAATTAATTTACTCCAATTACATCTCATTTTTCTTGAAACAAATAATAGGTTTTTCTTGAACCAAATAATAGTCTGAATGGAGATAAATTACCAACAATAGAGGCCTCCAAAATGTTGAAGTTTTGAGAAAGAAAACATATCCTAACAATAATAACAATGTAGAATGTGGAAGGAGATCATAACATTTTTGGCCATTTTTTACTTCATCAAATAATATAGACAAGGGTGATATAGGAAAGGGTGAGATTAGATAACCTTTAAAATGAGAGGAAAAGTTGTATAAATATATTTTGGGCCACTTGAGTGATAGACAACTTTGTCATTGGTCTTTGCGGAGGTGGAATTCATTATAGTGACATTATAATGATAATGTCACTCTCAATTGTATATAGGACAAAAAATGCATGTTGCAAACATCTCATGTGGATAAAATAATGACAAATATATAACTCTAACATTTTATCCTCCTATGAGACAAGTAAGGCATGAAACTAAATGTTTTTATATCTAAGCATGGCTCAATATTTCATCCTCTTAAAAATCCTCTTATTAATATTGATATTAATATTGTTAAAAAAAATATATTAATATCAATATCAATAAGAGGATTTTTAAGAGGATGAAATATTTTATAAATATTATAAAATAAAAGTGTTGATTTATTTATAGATATTAAAAATGTAAATTCCACACTGGTTTTTTAACTTTTTATGAGTGTGGCTTTTATACTATTAGTCCACGACAATGTTGCATTAGAAAAATGTTTCATATTATTTTTTATTTTATTTTATTTTTTTGAGCTATAATCAACACTATTTAATAATTAAAATTATTAATCATAATATTATTAAAAATTTACAAAGACAAATAATATATTTTAATATTAATATTAAAATTAATGTTACCCACTATTAACAAATATTAATATTAATGTCACTCTTAATATTAATTAAATGTTATTGATATTAGTATTAATTAATATTATCAATATTAATATTAAAGTTAATAATAATAATATATTAACTATTATTATACTTTGTTATATATTTATTACTCTAATAATAATTTGTATTAGTATTTGATATTAAATAATTAATATGTAGGAATATACTAATATTAATAAATAAATAAATTTTATTATTAATATTAATTAATTTGAATAAGAATAAGAATATTATTTTTAATATTATTAATATTAATATTAATAAATAATATTAGCAACATTTAGTATTAACAATAATGTTAAGAAATTTTAATTTACAATATTATTTATTAATATTATTTTAATTTATTAATATTCGTAATATTAACAATTACGAACATTAATTACATTAATGTTCGTAATTGTATTAATAACTATAAGTTTCAAACATGATTAAGGTTTATTAAAATTATTAATAACATTTAAATTATAACAATAATATTAATAACATTTTATTAATATTATTAATGTGATTAATTACATTAATATTGTTAATATAAATCCTATTAACATTAATATTGATAAATAATATTAATATTAATATTAATATGATTAATTACATTAATTTTCATAATTGTATTAATAACAATAAGTTTCAAACATGACTAAGGTTTATTAAAATTATTAATAAGATTTAAATAATAACATTTTATTAATAATATTAATATGATTAATTACATTAATATTGTTAATATAAATCCTATTAACATTAATATTGATAAATAATATTAATAATGTTTTTTTTATAATAATAAATATGTTTTTTATTAATATTCTTTTTTTAATTATATTCACTCTAAAAATATGATGATTAATATTACGAATGATATTACTATTGATATCAAAATTAACACTATTAATATAAATATTATTAACATCATTAGTGATAAACAATATTTTTAAAATATTGATTCCTAAAATTTATTAATCTCTTTATTAATCATGTGAGTTTTTCATTCATTTGTATTTAAAATATTTATTCCTAGTCTTTACTAATTTTTTTTGTTTTTTATAGGTATCCCTTGGCCTTGTTGATCTCTTATGTTCTTAATATGTTTCCCTTAGGTTCCCCAAATATTGGGTTTTAAATATTAGTCCTAGAATTTAATACTAATGCATGGTCCAATTTCACATTATGAAAAACACTGACTCAATATGAAAATCAACCATGGGAAACCATTGTTAATTAGCATTAGCCATAGTCGACCAATGTCATCCATGATCAAATGTCACATTCTGACAAATATTGTCTCAATATGAAAATCACCCATGGCCAGCCAAGGTCATAGTTGGTCCAACGTCAGTTTATAATATTAACAATCAATAAGGTAGATTGATCACTTGCGGTTTATAATTTGTTGGGTAATGGTTTTCCGTTCAGTTCACCAATTCTTTTGGTTTATAATATTAAACCCTTGGGTTTATTAGTTCTTTTGGTTTATAATATGAACAATCCGATCAATGTCACCCATGATCAAATGTCACATTCTGACAAATATCGTCTCAATATGAAAATCACCCATTCCCAATCATGGTCATAGTTGGTCCAACATCGCATTGTGACAACAATTGTCTCAATGTTTAAATCAATTCCCTTGGATTCACCAATTCCTTTGGTTTATAACATTAAACCCTTGGGTTTATTAGTTTCTTTGGTTTATAATATGAATAATCGATCAATGTCATCCATGATCAAATGTCACATTCTGACAAACATTGTATCAATATGAAAATCACCCATGGCCAACCATGGTCATACTTGGCCCAACGTCGCATTGCGACAACAATTGTCTCAATGTTTAAATCAATTCGCTTGGGTTCATCAATTCCTTTGGTTTATAATTTTAAACCCTTGGTTTATTAGTTCTTTGGTTTATAATATTAATAATTGGTGATAATAAGTCCAAATGTCTTCGACAAATATTGTCCTCAATAATAATCACTCATAGCCAACCATGGATATTAATTGATCGAAACGTCGCGTGTACCCTGGTCATTATATAAATGTTTAAATCAATTCGCTTGGGTTCATAATTTTAACACGTTTATAGTATTATTTCTTGGGTTTTATTAGTTATTTTAGGTTTATAATATGAAACGATCGATCAAGTAATAATCACCATCTTAATTGTCCAGATATCTAGAAATAAATATGACGACCATAAACCATAGGAAATTGGTCGGCTTGTGCATTGTGAAGAGAATTGTGTCTAATGTTTAGTAGAATATCCTCATGGTTACACCATTCTTTGGCTATCATTTGGGTAATATGGTTTCAGTAAGTTCTCAGTTCTGGTTTATATCACAAACCCTTGGGTTTATTAGTTTTTTTCGGTTTATAATATGAATAATCGATCAATGTAATCCATGATCAATTGACACATTATGAGAAACATTGTCTCAATATGAAAATCACCCATGGCCAACCATGGTCTTACTTGGTCCAACGTCGCATTGCGACAACAATTGTCTCGATGTTTAAATCAATTCCCTTGAGTTCACCAGTTGCGTTTGTGTCTCGATGTTTAAATCAATTCCATAGTTCTGTTCTTTAGTTTATAATTTGTTAGTGGTTTCCTTGGGTTCAATTCTTTTGGTTTATAATATTAAACACAGGTTTATATCTGATCAAATGTGCTGTTAATGAGCATTGTCTCGATAACTGAATATCTCATAATAGCCATAATTCATAATTTAATTGAAGCAGTAAATTGTGACAACAATTGTCTCAATATTTAAATCAATTCGCCCAGGATTACCAATTCCTTTTGGTTTATAATATTAAACTGATTATCGATTTTTAGTTCTAATATGAATAATGATCGTCTCTGGTCCATAATCCAAATCATAAGCATTACTTGACAAAAATTGTCTTGATGTTTAAATCAATTCCCTTGGGTTCACCAATTCCTTTGGTTTATAATATTAAACCCTTGGGTTTATTAGTTCTTTTGGTTTATAATATGAATAATGGATCAATGTCATCCATGATCAAATGTCACATTTCGACAAATATTGTCTCAATATGAAAATCACCCATGGCGAACCATGGTCATAGTTGGTCCAACATCGCATTGTGACAAAAATTGTCTTCAGGTTTAAATCAATTCCCTTGGGTTCACCAATTCCTTTGGTTTATAATATTAAACCCTTGAGTTTATTAGTTCTTTTGGTTTTAATATCAATAATCGATCAACGTCATGCATCGTCAAATTGTTAAGATATGAAATCGATAAAGCCAACCATGGTCATAACCAGTCCAGCACATTGTATTAACAATTGTCTCAATGTTTAAATGAATTCCCTTGAGGTTCACCAATTTCTTTTGTTTATACTTTGTTGGGTAATAGTTTTCCTGGGTTCTATTCCATTGGTTATAATATTAAACCCTTGGGTTTATTAGTTCTTTTGGTTTATAACCTAAATACTTAGATCAATGTCATCATGATCAAATGTCACATTCTGACAAATATTATCTCAATATGAAAATTACCCATGGCAACCATTGTCATAGTTGGTCCAACGTCGCATTGTGACAACTATTGTCTCAATGTCTAAATCAATTCCCTTGGGTTCACCAATTCCTTTCGTTTATAATTTGTTAGGTAATGGTTTTCCCTTGGGTTCACCAATTCCTTTGGTTTATAATATTAAACCCTTGGGTTTATTGGTTCTTTTGGTTTATAATATGAATAATCGATCGATAATCAGCCATGTTTAAATCAATTCCCTTGGGTTCACCAATTCCTTTGGTTTATAATTTGTTGGGTAATGGTTTTCCCTTGGGTTCACCAATTCTTTTGGTTTATAATATTAAACCCTTGGGTTTATTAGTTCTTTTGGTTTATAATATGAATAGTGACAACAATTGTCTCAATGTTTAAATGAATTCCCTTTGGTTCACCAATTCCTTTGGTTTATAATTTGTTGGGTAATGGTTTTCCCTTGGGTTCACCAATTCCTTTGGTTTATAATATTAAACCCTTGGGGTTTAGTTCTTTTGGTTTATAATATGAATAATCGATCAATGTCATCCATGATCAAATGTCGCATTGTGAGAACAATTGTCTCAATGTTTAAATCAATCCCCTTGGATTCACCAATTCCTTTGGTTTATAATATTAAACCCTTGGGTTTATTAGTTCTTTTGGTTTATAATATGAATAATCGATCAATGTCATCCATGATCAAATGTCACATTCTGACAAATATTGATTCCTTAGGTTTTTTATATTTATCCCTTGGGTCCACTGACTCCTTTGGTTTATAATATTAAACCCTTGGGTTTATTAGTTCTTTTGGTTTATAATGTTAATCACACATTCGGTTTATTACTCTCTTGAGTTTAAAATACTAATTCTCAGAGTTTGTTAATTTCTTAGATTTTTCAGTTTAAAATATTAATTCTTAGGGTTTATTAATCTTTATTGTTTATAATATTCATCCGTTAGGTTTATGATATTTATCCCTTGGGTTCGCTGGTTCCTTTGCTTTATAACATTAAACCCTTGGGTTTATTAGTTCTTTTGGTTTATAATGTTAATAATCTCGTTAGTTTATTAATATCTTATGTTTAAAATACTGATTCTTATGGATTATTAATTTATTAGGTTTTTTAGTTTAAAATATCAATTCTTACGGTTTATTAATCTCTTGTGTTTTTAATATTGATCCCTTATGTTTATAATATTTATCCCTTGAGTTCACCAATTCTTATGGTTTATAATATTTAAACCTTTGGTTAATATTAATAATATTATAATATTACTAATAATCATTTTAAATAAATATTCAAATATTTATTAATAATGATTATTAGGAATATTATAATATTTTTAATAAATATTCAAATATTTATTAATAATGTTTATTATTAATATTATAATATTATTAATAATATATATTAATAATATTATAATATTATAATATTTATTTAGTAATATTAATAATATTATAATATTATTAATATATATTATTAATAATATAACCAACTATGATATAATATATATTATTAATATATTATTAGTTTTTTTGATTTATTAATAATATAACCATCTATAATATAATATATATTATTAATATATTATTAGTTCTTTTGATTTATTAATAATATAACCATCTATGATATTAATATATAAATAAATATTAAATTATTATATATTATTAATATTATTTTTATATTAATATATATTATATATATTTCAAGTTTATTTATAGTATGTATATAGTTAATACTTTTAATATATTAATAAATATTTTTAATATATATTATTAATACTTATTATAATATTATTAATATATATAAAATATTTTTGTGATTTTAATCAAAATTAATATATTTAATATATTAATATTCTTATTAATATATAATATATATATATATTTCAAGTTAATATAATAAAATTATTATATATAATATTTATCTATTGATATATAAATTAATGTGATGAGTAGTGGATATAGGCCTATCCGCGTATATCAACCACATTGATAAATGTGGTTGTAAATAATGTTTATATATGCCTATCCGCATATATCAACCACATTAGTTTTTACTAATGTGGGTGTGCTAGTTACCCTGCTGTCCATCATACTATTCCAAGCGTTTCCACTCAAAATATAGCGGATTGCAAACTTGAAGAGGTCTAAGGGCACATAAGTGTTTATGCTGTATAACCAAATCACGCCTGCCCATCCCCATCCGATGCCACTGATTCCTGCAAATCCCCAGTTTCCATGCACTGCAATGAATGTAGCAATCTGCATTCAATGAACACAACAGATCATCTCTAATTTGTTCATAAAGTGGGAGTTTGGTCCCTGATGTTTGGTCACTCACGTTCAATTATTCACAAATAGGTAAATTCATGAAAATATGTTGAAAGGTTAGTTACCAGTTGAGCTACTATAAAGGCAGAGACAAGCAGAAGCCCAGGCCTCTCTAAAAATGACCAGCTGCGGGACCGAGTCACAAAGATGAGGGCCTGGCTCACAATACTGACTTGCAAGTACAGTGCAGCCATGTATTCATTGTCTGTTGTTAAGGATCTCACACCAAACTTGTCCTGCAAATTAGGGGTTAATAATTCTATTGAGAAGAAATTAATCAATGGTTTGCATCTTGAAGCAGTTATTATATATAGAGTGATTAGGGTGTGGTTTTTAAAATCTAAACTACTGTGAAAAAGTCAATCCTACCGTGAAGAACTGATAGTCGTGCATCGCCCAGAAAAATATGACTGTCATGGTAGCCAGGTAAGTACCCAAAACAACACCTGTTGCAAATATTTCCTTCAACTTCCAACTGTCAGGCAGTGGAGATGGCTTAACACGGTCCTTGGATATTGTCATGATTGTGCCTGAACATAACATGAAAAAAAATATATGGCTGCATGAGCATTTGTATTTTTCCAGGTTTGTAATCATTTCCAGCGTTTTCAAGTTGAAGGGTTTGCAAAATACCATCATTGAGAATAGCAATGATCAGAACCATAGAAGCAGAGCAATCAAATTCCCATATCAGGGTGATCAGCAAGAAGCCAAGCTGTACCCATGACAGAAACATGTTATTAGATCTTTGATTATACTTTAGTGTAATCAAATATATTGGCCAGAATTCTAGTTCCAACACAGCTCTTTATTTACCACAATACGGATTGTGATAGATACAGCATATATCTGCAGCAACAAAACGACCACCATATTTTAATTTTTTTTTTTTTTTTTCAGTAGATGTATTTTGACTTTATGCACAAGTATTCAAAACTCTAATGGTCACTTAAGAACTGGGGTAAATATGAAAATTGGGTGGAGAAATCCAATGATACTTTTTCACTCTTTTCATGGTACCTGATGGTTTGCTTAATAGACATTATTAAGTGTAATCTGGAATTTCAACTCAATAATCGTCGGCTGGACCAGTCAATTACCAAGCTCACAGCGGATTAAATTGAAGCCTAACATACTAGATAACGAACATGTGCATTTATCAAAATATTTTTTTTTTACTCGAAGAGTTTTTGTGGTATCCACATTTTTTTGTTGATTTTTAGAATTTCATGAAAATGAATTCAACAAATGTTCTATAACATTATAGATAATCCAAAACACTCTTCAAGTAATTTAAAAACATTTTTTATTTATTTACTGAGAATTTCTTTATTAAGAAAATTTGAGAATGAAAATTATTTTGAGAATTAAAATTATGTTATTAAATGTATAAACTTAACAAAGCACAAAATCCCGGTGATTCCATTGTGTACTGATCTAACCATGTAATTAAAAAAAAAGGAAAAAGAAAGAGTAAAGCTGCTTGAAGAAAAAACATTTTGATTAAACTTACCGTGTAATTTTTCATTCTTTGGAAAATGCAACGACTGGTAATGACAGCATGGATAATGACATTAAGCCCTGGTTCCGTAAGTACGATGTCTGAGGCACTTCTTGCGGCATCAGTGGCATCAGCCACTGCAATTCCGATATCTGCCTTTTTCAAAGCCGGGGCGTCGTTAAACTCCATCCCCAGTCATTCCACATACGTATTTCATCTCTTGAAGCCGCTTCACGATTTCGTATTTGTGCTCTTAGAAGATATGAATAAATCTTATAAGCCAAGAATAGAAATAAGTAAATGTTTTAACTATAGAGTTATTAATTATGGATTTAGTAAGTTTTTTTTGGGTGATGTAAAATTTGAAAAAAAAAAAAAAATTTATATATTTAGATATTTGATATTTTAAATATTTTGAAAGTTTTCATAAATATGTAAATTGGGTAGGCTACATATTTTAAACTTACAATTCCAACTAATCTTTGTTAGACTACATACTTTAAACTTACAATTCCAACCAATCTTTGTTTAAAATAAAATTAAATGACAAACACAGAAAAAAATCACACATATAGTAAAATATGGCTATTAGCCCATAATCAATCACGAATGGTGAAACACTTGTAAATTAGTTGCTTGTGAATTGAGATTTAAATGCTGAGCACCTCGAAATACTCCGGCAAATCCATCAGCTTTCACGATCAGTTCATCGACGGGAATTGTTTCAAGATTGGGATCCTTGTGTTGTCCCAGCAAAGAAGAAGAGGGGTACATATTCACACCCATGCCAAGTCTTCGCCCCGTCTCTTTCGCAATGGCTAGCTGGTCACCTAATTGACATAGCAATAACAATAAGATTTCACATGGATCTTTGAGATTTGATCAGAACTCGTAAAACATTTATGAGTAATGTTACCTGCGATCATCTTGACATTGACACCAAGGTTAAGAGCCTGGCGAATAGTTTCTGCACTGTCAGGGTCGAATAAAGATAATAAACCAACAAATTGCCATGGACCTCCCGGGCTTTCCTTTCTCTTCTCGGGGACTTGCTGCAATGTTTAGGATTGTGTTGAGTGGTTTTGTTCTATTAGTTTCTATTTTGTCTGATGAACAATGAAAAGCTTTAATAAAGTGTAACCTGGGTTTGAGTTGCATTCATTTAATGGAATACCTGTCTGGCCACAGCGAGGGATCGAAGTCCACGTTCTGCAAACTTATCAATCACTGAGTGTACCTTATTTCTCAAATCTGTATTGCAGTTGCAGAGTTCAAGGATCTGTGGTCACATATAGTTATGAGCCAAAACACACAAATATATATCAATACTTGAATAGTAAAATATGTTAGAGATACAGTTATGAGCCAAAACAAACAAATATATATCAATACTTGAATAGTAAAATATGTTACTTGAATAGTACAATATGTTATTTCTAGTCAATTAGAGTTATCAAAGGTAGTTGAGCAGAATAATTGTTATTTAGGACGGTTGAGCAAAATAATTGTTATTTTTTTTTATATGATTTAGAGTCTTGTAAACGGTTAACTGAATATTCCTATAAGCGGACCTGGTACCAGTTACCTCACTCTAACAATATATTCACTCCGAATATCTAAATAATAACAATATCTTCTCCCTAAATATCTAAATACCAACGTGATTGCAGCTCAAATTTATAGACAAATTATGCCATGCATATGGATTTTCCATGAATCACCTGCTCCGGTGCTCCTTTACTAGCTCTATGCCAATTTCCACCAGAGTCAATGTAAGTAAGGGCCGTCCGCTTATCTACAGGATTGAAGGGCAAGAAATGAACTTCGGTAATGCCTGCACGAGCCTGCAAGTTGAATGACATAAGCCGTCGATTTAGGATGAGACACAAAAAGTTGGACATATATTTGGATCGGTAATAAACGTTCTGGTGAATAAGTAAATCCAGCGTCTAGTTAATTACCTCCTTAGGATCTGCTAGCGTGCCTACAATGGCTCCATCAATTGCATCTTGGTTCTCTGTCCTAGAAGCCCTAGATGCCAACAATAATACGGCGTCCTTGTCTATGCCCGAGGTGAATACCTTGTCCATTAATGACCAATCACAGAAAACAGGGGATTTTTTAGACATATGGTTGCTTTGGAGCTATTTGAACATCGAAACATTCCTATAAAAAGGAATCAGAATAATTCAGAGAATTAAGAAAACGAGGAATATGATCATAATGGCCTTAGCTACATTCCTGAAATAAAATCACCTCAATAAGATTCTTATCAACGCTCAACTTGTTGAGAGTGAGTGTTCCGGTTTTATCACTGCAAAGAATATTCATGGCAGCCATTTCCTCTATGGCAGTCATTCTCTTTGTAATAGCCCCCTGTGTGTGCATCACATTTGTACAGCGATAGCGACAAAATGAGTTATTAGAGGAATTGGACAGGGGCATATGATCGTTTGAAGTTATGTTTTCAATGGTAACAAATGAGGCCAGTCTCCTAACCTGTTGAGAGAGCTTATGAGAGCCAATGGTCATGGTTACTGACAATACAGTGGGCATTGCAATAGGAATTCCACCAATCAATAGCACCAGGAGGTTGTTAATTCCATCTCTGTACAGTCGATGCTGAATAGGGTACATGACAACAATTTCTATGGCAATTCCAATTGCAATTGAACATATACAGAAGTTACCAATTGCAGTAAGAACCTGCAGCATAACATCCACCACAACTGAGTTCAGCTGACTGAAAAATAGATTAAATCAAGTCATATTCAGCTAAACTTATGTCATGTGGATGCGTATACAGAATACAAACCTTTTGGAAATGACCCACTTGGTTTGTGCTATCCACCAAATGAGCTGCCTTTCCAAAGAAGGTGTGAACTCCAGTAGCAATAACCACGGCATCAATTTCTCCTTGTTTACGAGTAGAACCTGAGTAAACTTCATCTCCGGGATTCTTAGTCACTGGGAGAGACTCTCCTGTTAGAGCTGACTGATCGATCTTTAAAGGATCTCCTTCAAGCAGGCGAGCATCCGCAGGAACGATATCTCCCAATTTAATACTGACTATATCACCAGGAACAAGAATACAAGTGTCCATTTCCTTCCATTTCCCATCCCTGAGAACCTGCACATGACTCACAGGATTTTTTTTATGTGCAGCCTGTATCCAATTTTAAAATGATGAATGGCCAAGCCAGACATTAAATTGATATATAAAACTCCCATATATAATTACCTTGGTTTTGGGAGCCAGACGAGCCATAAGAGCTGCAGCTGCGTTGCCAGCGTTGTTCTCTTCAATGAAACTAATGGTGGAGTTGATCACAAGCAACACCATGATTCCAACGAAATCTTGCCAGTCAGGAGGTTTGCCCTACAGGCTACAATACCATCATACATAATTCTTATTAATACTTCTAAACCATTGCACTACAGTCAACTTAAAAACAGGGCATATTATACCTATCCATTTGCCAGTGCAATGGCCATTATTGCAGCCATTTCCATCACCCATGATAAAGGATTCCACATGAAACCCAGAAACTTAAGGATTTTGCTTTCCTGAAAATTTCCAGAAGAAGGTTAGTATATTTTAAATAAGCAATCGCTTACCACAGAAAAAAAGAAAAGATTGCAGAATTAGTTATATATATTAGGATTAATCACATTATTAGGATTTGAGGATTTTTCAGAAGAAGATCCGTATATTTTAAATATGCAATCACCTACTATCTCAGAAAAGATTGCATAATTAGTTACATATAAAGATGATCATATTGTAGATAAATGTTTTTCGGATTAATCACATCATTAGAATCTGATGATGAATCATATTAAATAGTTTAAAATAACCAAATCCTCGTAACCTACGACTCAACCCTATTTATTTACGCATTGTAAAAGAAACTTACGTTAACTTATTTTAACTATTTGATCAAGAAAATCAAGAATCGGTTAAAAAAATGAACGAATTCTTGAATCAGATTGAGTATTAAAGTGAGGAGAATGGTTTCTTTAAAATTTAGTTTTTATGTATCACTTTCTGAATATGATTTGGACAATGGGCGAGATGATATCTACCATTGAATCCACAATGCTATAAAACGCAATTCCTTACCGTGAGTGACATTTGCGTCTCCAACACACTCATTCAAGTTGTCACTTTGTGTTGTTTCGCAGTGGTAGTTGATTTTGGCTGTGTTTGATTATTTTTCACATTCCATGTTTTTCCAAATCCCAAGAACCCTTGTACTCAACTATTAGTCATGCGATGGATGAGTGCATCCAGGGTGATGTATTGTTTACGACTCCAAGAATCTCACCAAGTTTTAGAGGGTTTGTGTTGATGATTACTTCTGTTGATTTGAGTACAAGTCTATTACGAGCGATTCGACTCATAAAGCATTTTCTTTTTATTGTAATTATTGCAATATGAGAGTAATAACGTAAAAAACTATTTGCTTTTCTTTTTACTGTAATTATTGCAATGTGAGAGTGATAATGCCAATACAAGGCAGACGGATGAGGCTTACAGTCTTGCTGAATAAGGTCATTTATCCCTTTCCTTTAGGAAAGACTATGATTACATTCATTTTCTTTTATAAGAGTCAAGATAAGTAATCTTTGCTAATTTTTATTATATAATCTTTTCTTGTGAGAAGAAAGATATAAATAAAGATTATATATCATATAGTTTTCTGCAAAAACATTATTAGAGAATAGAAATACTAATGATCTTTGAGATAAGTTACATATACCAAGAAAATGGTATTTCATTAGTTTATTGGGATTTGATCGAAACAAATTTACTATTGACTATTTTCATAAGAATGTATTTATCATGGGAGTAGAAGATAGGTCCATTGCTTTAATTCCTTTGCAAGGGTTTGCAAAGGTTGCATGTTAACTTTGTTACTTTTTTAAAAGGTTTATCTAGCTCTTATGCCCAAATAAGGGTTAGTTATGATACTTTATTTTTAAAAGAGATTTTCTTGATTAGGTTAAAGAGGGTAACTCTTTAATAAAAATATCTACATAAGTGAGAAAATAGAAGAGGAATGCTCTTATTTTAAAAGAGACTTTGTACTCATTTAAATTATGAAGTGATAACAAGTCCAAAGTATTTTTCTTGAATAGATTAAAGAGAGTGACTCTTGAAATAACTTCTTGTACAATGAAGAAGAAAAGAGAAGTTTTCTCAGATTTATATTCATTAACCATGTTGTAAATAGTAATGAATTAATATATATCCATGAATAGTTACCATGAAAGTGGGAGAGGTTAATGAATTAATAAATCCATGGGTAGTTTTCCATGGTGTTGATGGAGAATAATTATTTCATAAAACCATGGGTAGATTACCATGGTGTTTGCAAATATTAGTTATTTAATAAATCCATGAATAAATTACCATGGTGATGGTAAAGTTAAGTTATTTAATAAATTCATGGTTAAAGGAACTAATCAGTTTTTTTCCTCAGATGAACAAACTAAGTGTTTATTTTATATTATCATGATTATGATGTTAATTCATTTTGGAGGAAGATCATGCATAAGCATGCAACATATGTATTAACTTTTACTGAAAAAGAATATACTTATTTGTATGTAGAAAGATAGCTTGTAGTATTAAACTACATTGAATATGATTGTTTAGTACAATCTTTGGAAAAGAGGACATGTATTTATAATCTTAATTGCATATTGTTACAAAAAGAAAACATATGTTTACATGTTCACTAGCATTGAGATTTTCTTTGGGAAGATTCGTAAAGGAGGTTATGTGCTTCGTTGTGTAAGCACTTCTTAGGGAGACTCTTTTGGAATCGATATGTATTGCATGCATGGGAGCAACATTTGTTATGTTAACTTGCATTCCATGCACTAAAAGTAATAGCTTGAGGGTTAGTTATTTTGATTAAATTTTATGTAAATCACATGCATAAATGTCTTAACTGATGTATCAGTTTATTTTAAAAGAAAAGCTTGGGAGATGTAGCGACTATCTTGCAGGAATGTGTGCTTTTGCGACGAAAACATTAGTTATTGTGATGACTTATAACCAGCACATATGAGGTATGTGTTGTTAAAAGGAGAATGTCAAAGTGCTTTACTTGCTTGTCATGAATATGCATGAGTAGATGGAGAAACTACTATAGTACAGATATGTGAAATGAATGACTAATACTTTATGAATCTTGACATCATTTTATGTTGAAGGCATCATAGCAGGGAATGATGGTGACATGTACAAAGGAATATTATGCTTGTCATGTACAAAGGAAAATTATGCTTGTCTTGGTGGCAGGTAAATGATTAATGTTCATGCAGATGACTGTGAGTTGTAGGAAGGTCTAATGTACGATGGTCCATTGTAGGTACATCCATGCCACCAAGATGTGAAGATCTGAAGATATGAAGACCAGAGGGTAAATGGTATCATATTTATTGTAATGGCTTTAAGCTAGATATTTGCATATTTCCTTGTAAGATTATATAAACGATGGTTAAGGGATGGTCTCCCTTATAAGCCATTGAGTGATGGGCTGAACACCCTCACGAGCGTTTAATAATAAAATTAAACGTTTGCTGGTTTTCACCTTACGGGGTTTCCAGGGTATATTGGTGTTCAATGATGTGATTGATTATTGTGTCAAGTTGATGATGTTGATTCCTTTCTTGTTATGAAGTTCATAATGGCAAGTATGTGATGACTATATGAGTAATGAAATGAATGGAAAGTTACATCATACAGTATTATGTTAATGTACTATAATGGAGGTTGTTAATGGTTAAGGAGCTTACTATTCATATTCTAAAAGTTACACTATGAACTGGTAAACATTCTATGTAATGATGAGTAAGGAATATTTAATGGTGAATGGTTAGTTACCCATGAGTAACTTGTATAAAAAAAAATTATCTCCTTACATTTCCATGTGAAGTTAACGGTGTGAATCATATTAGATGGTTTGAAATAACCAAATCCTAATGATATGAGGATGAATCACATTAGATGGTTCAAAATGACCAAATTCTAATAATATAATTAATCCGAAAAATATTTATCTATATTATAAATCAAAAAATCTTAGATCTAACATAATTATATTGATTTCTAATTTCTCACCGTTATCTCTTCCAGTTTGTTTTGTCTGAAAATTCTGATACGATTCTCTCCTTCCTGCGTAGAGAGTCCATCTTTCGTGCATTTGAGCTGCTGGAACACCTCATGTATAGGTATTTTCTCCTAGTTTTACAGGCATCAAACGTGTTATTCCCAAATAAGTTGGCTGTTACAAACAAAACAAAGCTACAAAAGCTGCAGCCCACACACAATTCATTTTGCTTATGACTTGCAAAGATCAATTTAGACCTTCCTGCACACGAACCTTTCTAACCGAAAAAACAAATTGTCATATAATAATTACAAATTTTAGCTTAAAATCCCAAAATCCCAGAGTCAAATATTGGCAATTCAAGCATGGGCCCTACAAGATCTACGGTTTCTTCCCTGATGCCATCGAGATCGAGAGATCCCATGTTTTCCATGACTCAGGTTAATTAGGTGTTCTCCTGAAACTCCAAGAACTGAGCAAAATCCTAACTGCATCAAACAACGTATCAGCTGAGCATTTGGTACTGCTGAATACTACATGCAAATGGAAACGGATCACACCGATATTCAAGTGATATAGCAACTTTCTGAATATCTATATATATTGCCTGATTGGGATCCCGAAGATGGAATAGCTTTTTACTAGTACACTCGGGGCCAGTGAATCCCATAAGGTGAGATCAGGGACAACGTGAATTTATCTTTATTTTTTTGAAGGATTTCTTGAGATTGATGATTTGTTATGTAAATTTATCTTTATTTTATTTTCTTTTTTATTTTTTTTGGATTTTTTGGAATTGGTGATTTGTTGATTATTTTTTTCTCCAGAATATCATGGAAATTCCGGTAAGATTTTAAGAAAATTTGGCATTGTAAATCTAGGTTATAGCGATCAAACTTCAATATTTTGGGTGTCCTATAAGTTTTTGATGGTGCTGAATTCATTTCCACCATCAAAAACATGATTCAAACACTGCTACTGCAAGTTTTCTTAAAATATTTTTGCCCGGATTCCAGCTAAAATTGGCCATAAGGGCAATTCCTCCCCCTCCGTAGACAACTCCTTTGTTATGCCTAAGGTGACTAGTTATGTCCTATGGCTATAGAATTTAATCTCAAGAGTCATCTTTATTTTATTGATTTTTTCAAGTGGTTAATATCTCTTGAGAAAATTTGATGCTGACAACAACTCCTTTGTTATATCTATGGTGACTAGTTATGTCCTGTGGCTATATAATTTAATCACGAGTCATCTTTATTTTATTGATTTTTTCAAGTGGTTAATATCTCTTGAGAAAATTTGATGCTGACAACTACTCCTTTGTTATGTCTATGGTGACTAGTTATGTTGTATGGTTATATAATTTAATCTCGATAGTTATCTTTATTTTATTGATTTTTTCAAGTGGTTAATATCTCTTCAGAAAATTTGATGCTGACAACTAATCCTTTGTTATGTCTATGGTGACTAGTTATGTTCTATGGCTATAGAATTTAATCTCGAGAGTCATTTTTATTTTATTCATTTTTTTCAAGTGATTAATATCTCTTAAAAAAATTTAATGCTGACAAAATCTGATATAGAAAATGTTAAAAAAAATTAAATCCATAACCTCTCAATAACATAAATACTTAACTATATAAAATAAATCCATTAAACTAACCCTAATGGTTTTTCAACTGAATTTTATTATATTAGTATCCCTGTAATATATTTTCATGAATGACACTTAAATATTATTTTGCATCGGGAAAGGCAAATTATATTTGTTCATGATGTGTGGTATTTTTAAAGCATTTCATTATTCAAATGTCCTGCGTGCCAATTTACATCATACTGTCCCGTATTATTATCTTCTCCAACAAAATAATATCTATTATATATGTAGGTGGGTTGGTATAATCTTGACCAGAGTTTGCTTATTTGGTATAATCTCGACCAGAGTTCGCTTACCTGTTGGCACGGGCATTTCGAAAGCATGGTAATCCTGACTGATAAACCAGAAAGCATTGTCCTTTGCAAATGAGATGTCTAGAAAGCATACAAGAATAATATATCATTTCCAAATGATCTTGCATCATTATTTTACTTATTTATTCAATAGGCCAATCCTCTTGATAGTTGGCCACCCTTTAGCGCTCTAGGCATGCAAGAATAATATACTATTTCCAAATGATAGCTTGCATCATAAATTTACTTATTTATTCAATAAGCTAATCCTGTTGATGGTTGGAAATCCATTAAAAAATTTAAAAAAATATTGTAAGTATCATGCTATGCTCTTTCGTAAGAATATCTTTGGACTTTACAGTCATAAGACACAAAATCCTGTTTAAGGTTATGGTTCATGCAGTGAGACATCCACATAAGACATGATTTTGCTTCTGTATTTTTTTATTTTATTTGCGTATTTTTAATAGTTCCCTTTTGTCAATATTATTATCATTATTGGGCTGAGTTTCCATAACTGGAATTTATATATTCCCAATTTTGTGAGAACCTTTGGCTCCGGATTCCCTTTGTCACCATTATTGAATATATATTTTACCCAAATTGCTATTACCCGTTAGATTTAAGGGAAAAGCGATGTGCAAGGAAATGAGGTCGTGAAGTCAGTACTGAGGCAATGGCGCTGCACCTGAAAGCTGAATGGCGCTCATGACAATCGCTGGAACCCTTTGTGGACAAGTTGTTGTTGTCGTTGGTGGCTACTGTGAATCATAAAGCTGGTACCCAATGTGGACAATTTTTGTGGCTTTTGGTGGCTATTGTTGAATCTTATAGCTGGAACCCATGGAGGTGAGGTGTATTGCTGCTTCTGGTGGCTATTGTTGATTCAAAATGCTGGTACCCAATGTGCACAATTTTTTGTGGTTTTTGGTGGCTTTTGTTGATTCATAATGCTGGAACCCAATGCGGACAATTTCTTGTGGCTTTTGGTGGCTATTGATAGTGCGTGAGTGCTGTTGTTTCTGTCGTTGGCATAGATGGTGTGGGTGGTGATGGTACAAGGGGGTGCCGCGTTGGGAGGGGTTGGGTGATGGCAGTGGTGATGTGAGGTGCTTTAGTTGAGCGGCGCTGAGTGCTGGGGCCACGGGGGTTTGGTTGGTCGCTGTGAGCTGGAAGTCCAATACAGTCTCATATTTACACGGGCATCTTGCAGAATGCAGAAGGTTATCCGTTTTTTCAAGCTGCTGCCATGAGGTGGGTGGGCATGGGGCTTCATTGCCAGGAGGTCTAGAGCTTGGGTTTTCTTTTTTAATATGAACATCTCGGCTCCGGGTCACTATGTTGCGGCTCTTTCCCAGGGGGTCGAATCCGGGCATTGTTAACAGTGATCTCCAATATTACAGAGTGGTGGGCGGTGCAGCGGTGCAGCGGTCTTTCTCGTTGATGGCTGAGATCGTGAAGGCAGTACTGAGACAATGGGGCTGCACCTGATATCTTATTGGCGCTCATGTGGTGTGGGGGCATTATTTCTCGCTGCTGCCATGAGGTGTGGGGGCATGGGGCTTCATTGCCAGTAGGACTAGAGCTTGGGTTCTCCCCCCTGTCATTGGTGTGGACGCAGTCTTTTGGTGTTGGCGGACTTTTCAGGTTGCCATTGTTGTTACTGTTGCAATTTTGATGGCTTCCTGGTTTTTCCGAGTGGTCTTTCGATCCTTTCCGGTTATTTTTGAATTGTTTTCTCGGCATTGGCACACCATGGTTTACGGCTCTATTCAGGCAGCGGTATAGATTTACTGGTGGCATCGTTATTATGATTTGTGATGGATGACTGATCGCAAATCTCTCGGGATTCTTATACTCTCATTTGCTGGTCTTTTCTCATTACTCTTATCTGACTGATCTAGGTGTCTCTATTAATGACCTGCTGCATGTATCCGTTAGACGCTCCTATACGGAGATCCTCAATATCCATCTTGTAATTTCCCAAATTAATTTTGGTAAAATTCGGGATTCGGGCAACTCCATGGATATCGGTACTTGCTTTGGACTTATGGATCTTCGGTATCTGTGCTATGAGAGGTTCTATTGATTGGGCTAGTCATATCCTTAGATTGTATCCCGACTGCCGTTGGAACTATCCGTTTCCATATTATTAATGCCTCTGCACCTGTCTGACTCCCAGTGTGAGTTCTTTGGAACTATGACCAGAATTCCTTTAATTCATTTTCCATATTTCCTTGTATCCTCGATGGATCCTGGATTTAATCTGTTTTCGGATTACGCGTTTTCTGATGCATCGGGCATATGCATGGACCAGGCGGCCGATGTGTTCTTTCGACAGGACATTTCATATCCATTCGATCCTGGATCTGAAGGGCATGCCGATCATGGTAGGATGTTGTAGGGTGTCGGATCTCTGGATCGAGCTGGGGCGCCGGATCTCCCCCAATCATGGGGATCTGTCTCATCCTTTTCGGGGGCTATTTTGTTTTCAGGACTGTATCAAGCGAGCCTGTTTTTGGAGTGCAGGGTTTTTGTTTTTGTCCAGGGCTGTTTTTCTTCGTCAAGCGAACCTGACCATATTCATCATACGTGCCGGATTTATATATGTCAAGCATGCATGATGTTTTACAACCGAGACAGTTCTATTTATACAGGGGTCTGCGCATTGCATATGGGATATCGAAGCCGCTCAATGTTTTCAAGAGAGCCTGATCTGGTGTTCCAACAAGCGAAGCAGCCTCTTATCAGTCATGGAAGACACTACGGAACACACCTTTTTGTTTGCCTTCTTTCATTTCAGTTATCTTTTATTTCCTCATTGTCATGAATATGATGCTTCTGTATTTCTCTGAATGCTCTTTTCAATGTATACAGGGATGATCTCGTGGGTATGTTTTATACTACCCGTTATTATGTTGGCCATGAACATCGAATAACTTCTCTTCAGAAGTGTATTCTGGATGTATTTGGTATATGGTGTTTTCTCGCTGTTATAAATAACAGTTTGAGAATGTATTGATGATCATGTACTGTCATATATTTCTTTTAATATATACTGCGTTTTTTTTCTTCTGAAAAAAAAAAAGGAAACTTGTTTCCTATTATAAATTGAGAGCGCATATAAGAAGTTTATTCTTAAACTATTAAAACTATTGATTTTACGTGTATTGCAATAAAAGAACTTATATGTGATTTTTATTTGTATTTCACATACGTTTTCATGTTGGGTTGTATGTACGAATTTTGTCCTTCTCCTAGGACAATTTCTGAGGAAAACTGGTAGAAGTTTCTATTTTGCTACCATCAACAGCTGACCATGAATGAGAGGAGGAAGATGCAGAGTCAGTCATCACTATCACCTCTGACTCTTTAGCCTTTTTCCAGAAATAAAAAGAAATCCAAACATTATTTTTCTCCATGTAATTTTTCCATTCAGAGGCTAAATTTCTTTTCTCCTCTGGAGTGTGTGCAGAACCAAAAGCATCGGCTTCTAGATGGGTGTAGAGATCCCAGTTAAACATTTGCTTCATCCACTAGGCTGGGATTCTGTGTTTTTCACAGCCATCCATTAAATTATAGAATTTCTGAATTTCCATTACCGATGGTTTTTTGATGTCAGCAGGAAAATCTTTAAATCTGCAATCTTGGATCAGTTTATCTTTTTGGTCAAGGTATCCAATGCCAAATCTGGGTGTTCCTGGAGATCTCATGTTGCTAAACATTTTGGTTAATCTGGGATCTTCATTCTCAAGAGTAGGTACAAGGTGCATCATGAGGACATGCTCGTCTTCATGGGGGAATGGTATATCAGAACATTTCGGATTAGGGCAAGGATTAACAGAGGTGGACACAGGAGCTTCACCAGTCCAGAAGTTTTGGTTCTGATGGATGACCATTTGAGCAAGATGACTGAGATTAACTTGATTATTACATTGTGGGCAAGCAACACTGAGAGGTTGGAAATTGACTAACTGGGCAAATTCAAATAATGCAATATGTTTACAGGAAGAAACAACTGACGAACAGGCAGTATCTACACAATCTGGTGGTATATACAAAGGTGATTTTTTACACATTTCTTCGATCCTTCTTCTGTCAATAGTGGATCTACGGGGAAAAGACAAAACAGCCGCAGATTGATTTTCAGAGATATTGGCAGAAGTGATGTTACGAGCAGAAATGGGCCATGGGTTTGGAACTGTCCAGTGCTCAGGAAAGGTAAGGTCTTCCCATTTGATTGCCTGATGCTCGACCTTCTGATTCTTTGAATTAGTTATGACCACGACACTGGTTTTATTGTCCCGACTTGGGGCATGTAGGACTGCAGGGTAAAGAGCACTGGTATGACGGAAACAACCCCGGGTTTGTATGGCGATATTATTTCTTTTTTCCTTCATATCAAATCCTGTGGTTTGGATTTGAAGTTGTAGAATATCAGCCAAAGTTTCGTCATAGACATAAACAGGGAAGTTTGGATAGCAGTCAAACCAGACTGGTTCATTTGACAGGGGAGCTACAATCCCACCAATCAAGGAATCTGTATATTTATTATGTGTTAAGTCACAAACTGTGGCTAACACATATGTGTTCAAGCCCTGATGAGTTAGGGCATGGATTCCTATACGGATACACCCCAAATGAAAAAACTTTGTTCCCAATTTACTTGCTTCTGCTTGTAACTTCTTTGGATCTAAGAGAGGGATGGACTGTACACAGTGAGAGTTCTCTTGGATAGAACTTATGGATTCTTTAATAGTGATTCTTGTGGCATCTTTTAAGTGCCAAATGCAAAGATCAGCATAAACTTCAGAAGCGTTGATCTTTGGCAGAATCCATTTAGCAGAGGGTTCTGCTTCTTCATATAAATTTTCTGACTGATTTAAGACATGACTACTAGATTGGGCAAAAATTTCTCTGAGAGGGTCTTATTCAGCCCTTTCTTTCTCTTCTAACTCATGGAAAGAAACTGACTTTCTGAATGAGTCCATTTTTACTTCGGAAATAAAGAGAGGATGATTTAAGTACTGACCTTTTTTCTTGAACCAGAATTTTGCTACTAGTATTAAACTAGACAACTGGCTCTGATACCAATTTTACTGCAGGGGCTTCTGTCACAAGCTTGCACTGCAAACAGCTCAACAAGTTGGCTGGCCTCACTAAGTCTCTTCTTGTCTTGATCCTTTAAAGTTCCTTATGCGAACCCATACATGAACCTACTCTCTCTTTCATGCCCTTAACAGCCTTTTCTGCGGCATCCCTCGCCTTTTAACGGCCTTTCTGCATCCCTTCGAGATTTGGCGAACCTCTGGCGAACTTTCAGTGAACTTAAAGGAGACAATACTACCTCAATGGACAATATCAATTGCACAGAGTAACAGTACTTAGAATGCGGAACATCAAAACTTTCTCTCTTTATTGATATGAAAATATGGCTTTACATCAATATTCTTGGACTCATAATCTGTTTCCAGAGATCGACTGCATCAGCATTTACCAGACTTATGCTTCTCACAGAATGAGAAAGCTTACTGGAGGCTTCCTGGCTGAGTGCAGACTCTGTCTCAGAGCTTATACACAAACACACAGACTTATTGACAGACTCGATCTATTAATCTCGCCACTTTAGATTCACACCAGGCTCACAGGTCCTGATGCGCAGGCTGGTTAGATCACCTAATGGACTTAGAGACCAATCTCCGTGATGCAAGCAGATCGAGTATTAACTCGCAGATGCAAAGCAGGGAGCTCAGACTCTTGACTCAAAAACCAAAAAATGACTCTAACTCTCTCCGACTCCTCCCCGAATGAATGAGCCTTACCCTCTTCTTATAGGAAAAGAGGGGGGACAAACAATCGATTCGGTTCGTCCTATGTCTAGACACGTGGAGGCGGAATCATTGCTTTAGGGTAACACCGAAGTGACATCCGCACATATATTCCTTTCTCTGGACACAAATAGTGAAAGTGTGTGTTGTACACAGTGGATACCTTTTAGGTACAAAGGACCACGAGGAAACATTCATGATTATTTACATAGAGGATGCTTTTTGAATCGGGAAAAAGCTCTCGGGAAAAATCCAGTCACTATAGACCCGTGACTAGGTACCATGACACAGAGGAGGCTTTTGATCAGTGGGGCCCTCGAGAACCACTTGTACTGCATTGTTCTGGATCTTCCAAGATTTTGATTCCAGAAAATCTTAACCTTGGATATGTTGCGTCGTCCCAAGCTTTTGTGTAGATTCTTCGGACGATCATGGGTTTGTTTAATACAATCTGATGCCTTAATTTTTGTCATGACTAGCCATTGATGATGCATTCTCATATGCATTTCTAGAATAGGGTTATCTAGAAAACTAAATTCAAGCCGGCTGAGTCCTTTGACATCTGGATAAGGAGTGTGAAAGCATTCTCCTATGCCTTCTTCTATGCACCAGTTGCATTGGCTCTGGAAGTAGGATTCATAAAACTGTGGATCCATACTGTATGCGCTCAACCCATAATCTCTCCACCATTCATTCAACCAAGGAGGTTGTTGATTGGCTTGGGTAATCCAGGTGGAACCAAACTTTATTTTGGTATAATGTGTTTCATTTCTACCATACTTATTCATTAAATTCCACCATAGAGTTTTATAACCAGAAAAATTATAAATGGTATTTGGGAAAACAAAATTAGGATTATCGCTAGGCCACATCCTGAACCTTTCATACCAATTCCATCCAGGATACCGTGTTCTGTTGATTGCAAAAGATTTATAATAGATTTTTGTTCGGTCACTGCCACCAGTACATATGACAGAGAGGTCACAAAAATCTTCTGAAAGGGATCTTTCAGCTTCTTGAGATCCTACCATACTTGCAGAATACATCATGTCATGTATCCATCTGCTTCCTCAAGGATGTATTCTTCTTTCTGGTACTAGATGCAAAAGATATGAATGATTTTGGAGGTTTGCATCTAATACTTTGGTATTACAAAGATGCCAAGTTGGTCTCCATTGATCTCTATATTCAGCCCATGGTTTTTCATCATGTATTGTTCTCAGAGATTCTCTCTGATGGGCTTGATCCCATTCTGTAATGATGACCATAACATAGTCTTCATCTTCTTCTGTTGCATGTTCTTGGTGCTGGAGATGTTCTCTGCTAAGAAAGTCTGGCAGAGAATTATCAATACCCTTAATATGTTCAACTTTAAAATCAAAATTTGAAAATAATGCTTGCCATCTTGCAAATTTGGCGTCTTCAGGGTTTTTGATTGTCTTAGTTATTACTTTTTCTAGAGCTTGTGCATCAGTCCTTAGCAAAAAAAAAATATTTACCAAATGAATAGAAAACTTGCTGATACAATTCCATGCAGCTTTTACCTCTTTTTCAATTGTGGAGTAGTTTTTCTCTGATTTACTCCATACTCCTGAGGCATACTGCACGACTTGTTCTTCTTTCTTCGTGCTTTTTTCATTTGGCCTTTGTTTGAGGACACCTCCCCAACCAATGTTGTTGGCATCAGATTCAACGGTCTTGAAGAATTCATCGTCTGCAACATAAAGGATAGGGAGCTTACGAACCTTGGCCTTGATCTGCTTGACAGCTTCAGTATGATCTGTTGTCCAAGGCTTGGGATTCTTTCGCAGTCTCTAATTTAGCAAAGATCTGTCTATGGCACATTCTGCATAAAAATTGCTCACATAATTCAGGCAACCAAGGAATCTTTGAAGTTGTGTTTTTTCCAGAATTTCATCTGGAAATTTGTCTACGAACTCCAAAGCATGAGATTGAAGAGAAATTTGGCCATTTTCAATAGTGTGCCCGAGAAATTTTATTTTGGTCTTGCAGAGCTCCATTTTCTTTTTGCTCAAGACCAATCCATTTTTCTTGACCAGCTTCATAAATATCTTCAAGTGTCTGAAGTGGTCTTGTAGATTTTTAGAGAAAATCAGGAGGTCATCTATGTATGCTAAGAGCCATTCAGCATATGGTTTAAAAATTGAATCCATTACCTTCTGAAACTTCGAAGGTGCATGCTTCAAGCCAAATGGCATCACGTTCCACTCATAATGGCCTGCAGGAACACTGAAAGCAGTTTTGAACTTATCACCTTCTGCAATGGCCACTTTCCAGAATCCTGATTTCAGATCAAACTTGGAAAAAACTTTTGCTCCAGATATCCTACCAAGAAGATCTCCTTTGTGAGGAATGGGGTAGGTATCATCAGCTAGAACAGAGTTAAGAGGTTTGTAGTTTATTACCAGTCTAAGTATCCCTCTTATCTGTTCACTCCTTTTATTCACGTAGAAGCCATAGCAGTTCCAAGGGCTGCTAGACTCCCGGATCAGATTTCTTTCAAGAAGCTGACTGATTTCTTTTTCACAGAGCCTTCTATATTCTTTATTCATGGGTATGGCTCTGGACTTACAGGGCTTACCTGTATACCCTTCTTTGTAGGGTAACTCAACACAGTGCTGCTTTCTGTGCCAGAATGCATTTGGTTCTTCTGAGCAGCATGTGTCTTCAAACTATTTTTGTAATCCAGAAATTTGTTTCTGAATTTCTGGGGAACTCAATTGTTCTTCAATATGAAGAATTCTCTTGTGGTCCTTGAGTTCTGACAAACTGTGTTCTGCTTTTTGAAGTTCTTGCATGGCCTGCACCATTGTAGAAATTCGAGGATGAGAAATATATGGCAATTCTATCCTCTTACCCTTTTTGTCTGATGTAGAAGTGTATGTATGCGTTTTAAAACTCTATTCTTAAATGTTTATGCACGTTCCTTTGTATAAAAGTAAATTCGTGTAAAGATTTAAATAAGGTTTAGAGAAAATAAAGGGTTGAAGTTTTAAGCGAACTTTTTAGAGCTCAAGTGCTATGGTTATGGTTAATTGATTAAAATATTTGAACCTTAAGATAGTTTTTTGGGCTCAATCACCATTAATAAATTATATAACTCACAACAAGTTTTTCCTAAGGTTTATTGGGCATTTAAGTACTTAGATGTCATTATGAGGTTTCACACATCAACGATGGTTCACAAGGCCCTTGTAAGCCCTTAATCATGATTAGGGAAGGAAACCAAGTTTGTTAGGATATTTTTAGTTGTCTTTGATTCAAGAACCATGGCTAGCTTTCTCTCACTAAAAATGAGTGTTATGACATAAACATGGTCATGAAACAATGACCTTATGCCCTCATTGATTTTTTTTATTTTTTATCTTAAGACTATGAATAACATGAGCCCTATATTAGGAGTATTTAGCATCCAAGTTCAATATGGGCACGATTACAAGACCCTAAGCATCATGGATGGGTTCCATAATCAACTGAGGGATACAAGAGCCTCCATTGGTAAGAGATACTTCTTAGGCACAACCACCTTGGTTGATTTCTTGAACCAACGCATCAAAACTATGTAGGGTATCATTCACCTCCAATTGACTAGATTAGTTGTGAACCAAGAATAAGTCTCAAAGTCTAACTAAGCTTAGTTGAGAATAATAATATCCTTGTACCCTAAATGAAGCTTCTCATGATGAAGGGCCATGAATGAAATCCACAACGTATCAAGCTTCTCAATTTATATAATTCCATGAGTAAATCCTTGAACCATATTGGATTCTTATATGGTGCCTTTAATGATCTAGGTGGATATCGATGACTACCTACCTATTTTGTTGGCTCAAAGCATGGTTCTCTATTGTGGCATTTTTTTTTATAGTTTTTTGGGTCCTAAAATTTCGAGGGCATTTTGAGGCCCTAAATGTCTTTTTTATGATGTGGTAGGCGCATAGGCTTTCCGTTGATTTCTCAACTAGACCTTTCCAACCAACTATCAAACACACCAAACAAATATTGTATGCAAAAGTTATGACCCCAAGAATTTGATGTACCAACTAACCCCGTTAGAGCCAAAAACCTTTCTGAGTTTCATTTCCTAGGGTTAGGTTTTTGGGTGATTAGGGTTTCTTCACTGTCAATTTACATTAAAAAGGGTCTTTCAGCCTCATTGTAATGGGCTATGGAAAATGCACGTAACCATCACATCTCTTCGCATAGATAAACAACTACCATTCTAGTGAGTTTGTTTCATTCCACATTTTTTACAGTTCCTGTGCATTCCACTTATTAATAGCAGTAAAGTTTTATTGTATCGCTCTGTTTTTGTTATAAATATGTATTCCATTTCACTCCCTTCATAAATCTGAATTAGTTGTATCAGAGTGGTCTGCTCTTTATCTGTTTTTATGTGCATGTCCCCAACGAGGTCGTGGTATAAGGATTCGGGACTCAATCTACTTGAGCCTTTGCAAGACCATTGTTACAACTCTATTTCCCATTTCACTATAGTGAGAGAGGCCCTAGTTCAACTTATCTATGTTGCTGACTAGAATGAATCCCCTTTCACTCGTGTTTTTACTTATATGGAGCTTACAAGTTATTAGATGTTATAGGCTAAAATTACATAATTAAGTTATTTACCATAATTACCACAAGATGATGGATAATTTTTCCCAGATCCATCAAAAGTTGCTAGCAACTGGCATATCTTCGTCAAGCGACCACTTTGGAGGCACCTCCCCCTTTAATGTAAAGTTACTTTTGATGTTCATATATTTGAAGGGTAGATACATCTAGATTCTCTTGAAAAATGGTTAAATATATTAGAAGGATATTTTTTGTCCACAATTTTTCCAATAAATAAAATATTACCTTTTTTCTCTTCAAGGCTACCCTCCCTATCAAGGATTGGCGAGAGACTTACATTGAGCAAAAGGTCGTAGTGGAATGCACAATGTTTGTGGTTGTACCCACTTGAGGATATTTTAGGGGTGTTATTACAGAACAACATTACCCTATTGGAAACTATGATGGCTAGTGCACAAGATGGACCACATTGTAGTGCAGCGAGGGACAAAATAGTGTTAGAGTTCACAAATATCTTCCACACCTTGTGCACCAAGAAAGGTATCAAAGAATAGAAGAAACATCTAGTGCACATGTACCAAAATGGTTTGTAGATACATCTACTTAGAAAAGGAGATTTTAGATATCTCCTCACTAGGTGCAATGTACTATGCTATTAAAATATAGAATAAATTTAAATAAAATAAGTAAGAGATTGGATCTGTGAATTCCTCACAACAAAAGTAGGGAAAGCTAGCCCCAAATCGCATAAGAAATGATAGAGCAAGAATTGACCACCCTAAGACAAATCGTTTAAGCTGGAAATAAAGAAGGGTAATGGGAAGATGACGAAAGACACGGGTAATTGGTGAAAGTTCAGTATGAGCCCTTGGCATAACGTCGAGGATTGTGGCTCAAATCAATCGTTGGTGGTTGAGCTAAAAGCCTCAGAGTGAGATGTAGATTATAACTCTGAATCACATGTAGATAGAGGAAAGTAGATCATTAATGCAGAACCAAATGACATCGTTTCTACCACTAAGGTCAAGCTAAGTGAACCCAAATCATAGGAGGAAGGTGATCACCTATTTCACTCGTAGATGTGGGTGAAGGGTGCTCTATTGCACTTCATTTTTAATAGTAGAATTCAAAAGGACCTAATCTCAGAAGATTTAATAGATAATCTTGAGTCAAAATATCTACATTGCTAATCAAAATTACTAATCCCTTTAGGAAGGTCTTGTGTATAAGATACAAAAGGTATAATAGTTAAGCATAAGATGATGATGAAAGAGTTAATTAAATCTATCTTAGATTGTTGGGAGGAATGAGTTTTAACCTCCAATCTGACGTTCAATTCCTACAAGTGACATGTTGTAACAACCCCAGATTTAAATTTCATGTAATAAAGTTAATAAAGGAAAAAATAACACCAAGGTCATGGGACACGTATTCCAAGCTGAATGTTGGTCAAGACATCCTAGTGGGTGTTCATTTGATAAAAAATGGCTAAGGAAATTGGTAAAGGCAATGAAAAAGGGTTTGAAAAGGTACAGAGGCATTAATTGGCACTTTATTTAGGAAAATAAAGGAAATTAGGAGAAAAGGGAGGTGAAAGGTCACAAGTTGTGTGTGAGGAGTAAATTGAAGGAAAATTAGTGGAAATTGAAGAAAATAGAGGCCTCATTGATAAAAAGGATTATGAGGACCAGTTCACATCTTTTTTCAGTTCATTTTTGGAGCTCTCCCTCTATTCTCTCTATTATGTCCCTATATTACTAGTGAAGTCACTTATTTTTGTTAGTGTAACCCCCTTATTGTTATTGTTGTACCTTGTAACCACCATATTGTTATTATTGCGCCCTTACATTATTATTGTTAGGTCGGCTAGGATTATATTGTGACCCCATGGACTCCTATATATAGAAAGGAGGTTTTTTCATTTGTATCATCCAAGAATTGTTCATTTATATAATGTGAAGGAGGTTTTCCCCACAAAGTGGCTGATTTCTAAGGCGTTTATCTCTCTTTTATTCTATTTTTTGAGCTGGTTTCATAACATTTGGTATCAGAGCTTTGGATTCTAGGGTTGCGCAACTTCAAACAAGTCATCGTGGAATGTTCGCTATAAATTTTTTTCTACGAGGTATCAGACATTAAAAATAAAACCCATTTCAAAGAACTCCTAAGGAACGTCGTGTAAAAATTTCAGATCTTGGTTCGCAATATTGTCGGAGATATCATCTGTTGAAGTTATGTTTTTTGCAGGCTCCTAAATTTCATCTAAAAGACGTGACCTTGGGAAAATCGTCATAACTCTCTCTCTAAGCATCAGATTGGAATTCTATAAAAATTGGTCGAACGTATATGGAATTTAGTTTCATGTGTATCAATTTCAGAACCAAAGGAGGAAACAATGACACGTGCCACATCATACAAGTTCGCTCTAGTGAACCAATCCATAATTAGGTCATTTTGGGAGATTGGACATAAATTTGTCTTGAAGAATTCAAAGCAGGTCAGACCCGTGGCATTAGAAATAAGATTCAAAGGCCTACTACTGCATCGAATTTCAGATATTGAAGATCTGAAATAACAGATATAATTCACTTTCAATATCGAGCTCCTCAAAAGCAAGAAAAAGGTGTGTATTTTTTTTCAAATTTCATAAGTCTTGTTTGAAAAATTAGTTTGAAGTGATTCGAAGGGCATATTAAAGCATAGATATCGAAATTGCGTTCTAAAATGTCACCTAAAAATAATTCAAAACACATTAAGACCTTAGAATACTCTACTATGAATCATGACGAGGAAGAAGTGCAACATGATATATCAAAATTACAGGAGCAAGTTCACCAAATTTCGCTCTCGCAAAGAGCAACAAAAAATGAAATGGAAGTTTTAAAGAAAGGCATGGAAGCTAAGATGGATGGTTTGAAGAATGGCATGGAAGACGTGGAAGAAAAAATGGAAGACATGAAGAATGATATAAAAGAATATATGAAAGGTTTGAAGGAAGGTTTGACAAAGATGATGTAAGAAATTATTCCTAATGGTGAAAATATAGTAGAGGAAACTCATGATGAGAACAAAATAAATGTTAATCATGATTTCATAAACTCTAATGTTGGATTGAATACCCACCATATTCCAAAAATCGATATGAGGAAGTTTGATGGCAAGGATCCCGTAACATGGATACTACATATGGAGCAATATTTTGATCTCAATAATGTGCAAAACACACAAAAGATACGCCTTGAAACTTATATTTAGAACAAAATACATTTTTATGGTATTGATGGCTTTGCTCCCATAAAAAAAATGTCGCTTGGTCAATTTTTAGGGAGGAAATGATAGCACATTATGAGGATACAAAGAGCAACACCTTATTTAGCCAATTGATAAATCTCAAACAAAAGGGTTCAGTGGTGGAGCACATTGAGGTCTTACAAAAACTGAATATAAGGGTAGTTGATATTCCAAAGGAACATGGGATTGATGTCTTCATAGGGACTCGAAAGGATAACATCCAACATGAGGTTCGCCTTTGGGAACCTGATTCATTGGAGAAGGCATTCAGGTTGGCAAGAAAAATTGAATGTAAAAATATGGTGACAAGGAAGCCTATTACTCACATATATAAAGATGGAAGTGTTGTGATTCCTAGACTTCCACTACCTATAAGGTTGACACCACAAAAATTGGAAGAAAACAGAGAAAAAAGGATTGCTACAACTGTGATAGAAAATATACTAAAGGTCATAAGTGTGTTGAGAAGAAATTATTTACCTAGATTGTGAAGAGGAGGAATAAAATGAACAAGAAACTTCAAAAAAAGAGGATATACACCAGGAACCGAAGCTAGAGAAAGAATAAATGAGTCCGACCATATCCTGTAATGCATTGGCAGGAATTACCACTCCTCAAACTCTCAAGATATAAGGACATATTAAGAAGAAAAATGTAATAGTCTTGATTGAATCGAGTAGTACCCATAATTTTATTCATTGTAAGGTAGCCAAGGAATTGAATTGCTTCCTATACCTAGCACCAGAATATCAAGTGATGGTTGCAAATGGAGGAACTATAAATTGCTCTGGAAAATGCCATAATATCAAGCTAATCATGGGGGAATATGTATTGAATAGTCCAATGCTTTCCATTCCAATGGGAGGTGCTGCTATTGTACTAAGAGTACAATGGTTACAATCTTTGGGGATGGTAGCTTTTAATTTTCAAGAACTTTTCTTGAAATTTTTTTCGGAAGGAAAGGAATTTGAATTACGGGGTATCACAGGGAATCCAGGAAATATAATAAGCTCAAATTTCATGACAAAGATTTTGAATAAATAAAAACGAGGCGTAATTGCAAAATTATGCTGGCTAGAAGTTCCAACATCAAAATCATCTATTTCTTCAGATATCCAAAAAGTATTCGACAATCATTCCAAGATGTTTGAAACTCCCAAACGACTCCCACCTATTCATGATCATGATCATGCTATTCATTTTATTCCAAGGAAGTGTTCCTCCAAACATGAGGCCTTACAGATATCCTTATGTCCAATAGAGCTAAATTGAACGTATGATTGCAGAAATGTTAGAGGCTAGTATAATTCAACTGAGTCAAAGTCCTTTCTCTGCTCCAGTAGTATTAGTGCACGAGAAGGATGGATCATGGCGCATGTGTCCATATTATAGGGAGCTCAATAAGCTCACTATTAAAGATAAATTTCCCATTCATGTGATTGATGAATTATTGGATGAATTACATAATTTATTTTACCAAGTAGGATATTCGTTCGTGATATCATCAAATTAGAATGAAGACTAAAGATATTTCGAAAACCGTATTTTGAACTAATGAGGGTCATTATGAATTTTTGGTCATGCCTTTTGGCCTTACCAATGCACCTTCTACATTTCAAGGATTTATGAATTCCATTTTTAAACCCTTCCTTAGAAAATTTGTGCTAGTATTTTTTGATGATATACTAATCTATAGTAGGCCTTGGAAGGATCATGTTCCACATGTTGACAGGGTGCTCAAACTATTGCAGGAGAAACAATTGTATGCAAAAACATCCAAATGTTTCTTTGGTGTGCAAGAGGTGGAATATATGGGTCATATTGTATCTCATGAGGGTGTTAAGATAGACCCTAACAAAATCAAAGCCATTAAGGAATGGAAAGTCCCACAACCATAAAGCAGTTGCGAGGATTTCTCGGATTAACAGGGTATTATCGCAAGTTTGTTAAGAATTATGAGAGAATAGAAGCACCTCTAACAACATTATTGAAGAAAGATGCATTTTCATAGACTCCTAAAGCAACTAAGGCCTTTTAACATCTTAAAGAAGAAATGTTCCTAGCACCGGTCTTAGCTACACCAGATTTCACAAAAACCTTTATTATGGAATGTGATGCCTCAGGAAATGGAATTGGTGTTGTTTTAATGCAAGAAGGAAGACCCATTTCTTTTGAAAGTCATCCAATTAAAGGAAAGTATTTACAGAAAACTATTTATGAGAAGGAAATGTTAGCAATACTACATGCACTAAAGAAATGACGAACTTACCTAACTAGAAGACACTTCAAGGTAAAAATGACTTTCTGGGACAGTCTTAAATACTTTTAGAAAATAGACTATCTTCTAAGAGAAATAAAACAAGTCACAAAGATGTTGGGTTATGACTTTGAAATCATATAAAAAATTGAAGCTAAATGTTGTTGCAGATGCACTCTCAAGAAAGGATGAAGAGGTGGAATAATTGCTTTGTGTCATTTCTATTATCCAAACATATTGGATAACCGAAGCAAGGGATGAATGGAAAGAGGACGAAGAAGTGTGGGCACTCATTCAAAATTTGCAGCAAGATCCTAGTACATCTGATACATTTAGTGGGAAAAATGATTCCTTATGGTACAAAGATCACTTATATATTTGTAAGAATTCCCAACTAAAACAAAATATTCTTTTGGAATTGCACACTTCTCCTTTAGGAGGACACTAAGTATTTTTAAAAACTTACCACAATGTGAAGAAATAATTTTTTTGGGATGCCCTTAAATCTGATATTCAAAAGTTTGTGGCAAAATGTTTGGTTTGCCAGAAAAATAAAGTTGAGGCAATTAATACCCCGGGTCTTCTACAACCTTTATCCATTCCAAGTCAACATTGGGAGGATATTTCAATGGATTTTATTATAGGTTTACCTAAGTCCGAAGGAAAGAGTGTCATCCTGGTGGTTAGTTGATAGACTTACCAAGTATGCACACTTTTTTGCATTATCTCATCCATTTAAAGCAAGTACAATTGCTACTTCATTGATGGAAACAATTCAAAAGATACATGGAAACCCAAAGATTATCGTAAGCGATAGAGATCCCATTTTTACTGGAAATTTTTGGACAAAATTATTTTCTTGTTTGGGTACTCAACTAGCTCATAGCTCATCTTATCATCCTCAATCCGATGGGAAAACTGAGATAGTGGACAAATTTTTGGAAGGACGTCTTCATTGTTTTGTATCTGATAAACAAACACAATGGGTCAAGTGGTTTCCTCTGGCTGAATGGTGGTATAACACTTCCTTCCATACTGCAGCAAAAATGACCCCATTTATGGCACTAAATATGGATATCATCCACCATTCATCACACCATCTTTAAGAGAAAATTATAAGGTTCAAGCAGTGGAAGATCACATCGAGCATCAATAACAAGTTATCCAACTCTTAAAGGATAACCTAAATTTGGCACAAAATCGAATGAAAAAACAAGCAAATCAACATTGCGGCAAGAGAATTTTTGATGTAGGAGACTGGGTATTTTTACGGATACAACCATACAAACAAATGTCCCTCAAGCAAGCTAAGAAGGACAATAAATTATCGCCAAAGTACTATGGTCCTTACAAGGTGTTGCAAAATATTGGTACTATGGCATACAAATTGGAGCTTCCTGCTTATTCTCGAGTGCATCAATTTTTCCATGTTTCATATTTAAAGACGGTTATAGGTAACGAAATTCCAATTCAACAATATTTCCATAACTTGTTGAGGAAGGAAAAATAATATTGGAAACTGAAGCAGTCATGGAAACAAGAACTCGATAGCTACGAAATCGATCAATTTCAGAGTATCTCATCAAGTGGAAGAACTTACCCATTGAAGATTCTACATGGGAGGATGAGAATTTTATACATAAGCATCCATAGCTACTCAAGCATTGAGGAAAACACTTTTTTGAAGGAGAGGGGCATTTTAGGTCCCTATATTACTAGTGTAGTCCCTTCATAACACTCTCTCTCGCATACTCTTGCACACTTAGAGAATTCTTGGAGAACTCTAGTATTGGGGAAAGGAAGGCAAAGGAAGGATAAGAAAGAAAAGGGAAGCAAATATCAAGCAAGGAGGAGTTGGATCAAACACCTACAACGAGATTAATTTGCAGGTATTGAGTTGCATGTATGATTTCCTTGTTATATTTGGCATGCATGGTGCATGAATGTGTGTTTTTGGCTCTCTTGTTGTCATTAGCATGGGTTTTTCTAGGTGTCACAGTGGTTTCAACATTTCCTTGTCATTTTCGGATAGTCATGGTGTGATGTAGTTCTCTCTTTGGTTGAGATTGGATTTCCGAATGGTTTTGGAACCAAGTGAGGTGCTCTCAAAAAAATTCCTAAGGGCCTAGAAATCACTTGATCGTTAATGGCGGGATACATGGTAAATATTGATGGTGGAGATGAGAAAAATCCTCAAGGTATTGATGAAGAAATCCAGAGGCATACATGCTTATTTAGGGCCTAATGATCCCTTGACCGGTTTTGGCAGGATTGCAGTAAATCCTAGTAGTGTATGTTTATTTTTTTGGGCCTAGGAATCCCTTGACTGATAATGGTAGGATTGCAGTAAATACCAGTTGGGTAGGTGCTTGCTTCATGCCTAGAAATCTCTTGAACAGTAATGGTGGGTTATGTGGTCAAGCCTGGGGAAGCCCTAGTTTTTTTTTGTGAGTCCCACATTCATGCTTGAAAAATTGCGTGGGTGTGATTGGTTGAAAGAAAGATTTGGTTCAGCCAAATCTATGCTCGGGTGGTACATGGAGGTCTTGACTTGGTTTCCTTCTACATATGTTAATAAGAGTTATTTTCCTCTTGTATTTTCATGAGTATTCATACTTGTTATTATGTGGCTTGATGGTTATCCTATAATTGTTATTATTCTAGTTATATGTTGGTTATAAACATGGTTTTATGACATACCTTAGTTATGGCTATGATCATGTTTTGATTACTGAATGAATGTTTAATGAATAAATGACCTAATAGATGTTATTGAAACTATTGTGAGAGGGCATCATACCTTCTTGATGATTCTCAAATAATAATGATAGCCCTATCTTCAGATATGCGTTTATGATCTGTAGATTACATGTTCACAATGTGTTTGACAAAATGTATGTCATGGTTAAGCCTAGTTATGTTAGGTTCTTGTCTAAGTTTCATCTTAATGGTTTTTCATAGTTTCTTTCATCATTTTGGAAAGTTCCATCAAGTTTTGGGTAGAGGTATGGATCCTAGCCCTAAAAAAGTGGCTCATATCTCGAGGTCGCATGCACATAACTAAGTAAATTAGACTGCAACTACTGAAAGGAGGGTTGATCGATGTGACTGGAGGGTTACATTCGAATTTAGGTAGTGTTATTCTTACGTCTGGGATTCAATATCACTGAAAAATAAATTAAACTTAGGGTTTAATCATCAGGAGTGGTTGATTGGCACCTAGGGGTCTTGTAGCTTTTGTGGAAAGTCAATAAATTTTTGGTTTGTCAATTCCACTTCCTTAACTGTACTTAGGAGGTTGCGTCATATCATAGTAACTCTTCGTAACATATTTACCCCGTTGGACCGATGAACCCGGGTAAGTGTGGGAGGAGGGTGCTAGAGATTGGTATTAGAGCATGGTTCAACACTTGGACTAGATGGGCGGAATGTGTTTTTCATGCATGCGTGAAGGTTGTATATGTGTTTGATGTGCATGCATGGTGGTGGTAATTTTTGCCGTTGTGTTGTCAGGTAGAAGTTGGTGATGTTTTTGTTGGGATGTGTTTATCATGAATGCATGTAATTTGTATATGCATTTTTTATGCATGTTAGTGTCTATATGTTGTTATTCATGTATTTTTATGTCATTTTTGTTATGTGTGAGGTCATGGTATGAAGTTGGTAAATTTCATGCATGATGTCGATATATTGTTATGATTATGATCATGCGTATCATGCTAATTTGGATGATCTTGCGTACGAGATATCCTCCCTTCAACTATATTGAGGTATGTTGGTTATGTTTATATTTTGGTTTAGTTGACATGGTATACTTGAAGGAAGAAGAAGATCAAATATGACTAGAAAAATGGTGGATTATAGTTCACAAGACTCTCCCTACAAATCAAATGAGCATCATGGTGATGATTACTCCCCTCACATAGTAGATACTTTGAGATGTTTGAAGGCATAAATAAGGAGTTGCAAAGAAGATAATGACAAAATCATCCAATTACAAAAGAGGCTTGCTAGGGAATAGGAGAAACAAGCAGAGGTCAATGCAGTTATCCTTCAACGTTTGTAAGAATTGTAGAGACATGGAACACTTAGGATCAATGGAGCCTATGGTAGCAGATCTCATGGTGGGAAAAGGTCGGACAAGGATGATACCATTAGGGATGGAATATTTTTGGATACACCCAATAAGAGAGGCAATGGACATGGGATTTATTATAGTTCTGGTTCAAACATTCACCATGGTCATCATCAATATCATCCTTAGAGGAGGAATGATAAGGGATATTTTTTGGATGAGTTCAAGAAAGATAAGCCACCTACATGTTATGGAGAGCTAAAGAAGTTAGAGGATGCAGAGACATGGTTGCTTGGGATGAAAAAAACATTTGAGTTGCATGATTACACAGAGAACATGAATGCCATGATAGTTATTTTTTGATCCAAAATATTTTTCTTTGAGATGGATTAAAGAATTACATGTAAAATTGCATCTTAACCATGAAACTTAAAAAGCATGAACATAAGAAGAGAGAATCACATAAAATCATGCAAACAAGACAAGAAATTGATATCGGAGTTCGTCTAGGAGGGACTATGTATCCTAGCCTTGCTCAATCAGTGGGGAGGACCTCTTTCATTAAGTGGAAAATAAAATGAAAATACAAGCATCAATGCAAAATTACACCCTTATACCGCCATAGCTGAAAGTGCCCGAAAATTGGAGACCTCTGATGAATAAACACATTGTACCATTGGATTCATGTCGATGTGAGGTGTAGAATCCATATAAAATTTGCCTGATTCTTACACCAGACAAATCTAGGCCCTCTGGAAATGAGGTCAGTTCATGGTTCCACTTTTTCATTGGAGACAAAGCATGTTGCTCCAGGTCTTCCTAGGTGTACTTCTTAATTGCAGGTTATATATCATAAGGCAGGCAGACTTCACCAAGTCAATTGTTGGCTAAATTGGTGTTTTTGAAAAAACCAACGCAATATTTAAACCAAAATTTGTAATTAATGGGGGGGGCCGGACCCGCATTTGGGCGCCCCGCCCACCATGCTCTCCTCTCGAATCACACACACACACACACGCAAATATATATATATATATATATATATATATATATATATATATATATATATATATATATATATATATATATATATATATATATATATATATATATATATATATATATATATATATTTGTATGTATGTATGTATGTATGTGTATGTCATATATATCTAAGGTGAGTAGGGGCGACGGGTTGGAATATTTGGGTCATATTGTATCTCACGAGGGTGTTAAGGTAGACCCTAACAAAATTAAAGCCATTATGGAATGGAAATTCTCCACAACCATAAAGTAGTTGCGAGGATTTATCGGGTTAAAAAGGTATTATCGCAAGTTCGTTAAGAATTATGGGAGAATAGCAACACCTCTAACAACATTATTGAAGAAAGATTCATTTTCATGGACTCCTGAAGCAACTAAGGCCTTTGAACATCTTAAATATGCAATGTGCCTAGCACCAGTCTTAGCTATGCCAGACTTCATAAAAACCTTTATTATGGAATGTGATGCCTCAGGAAATGGAATTGGTGTTGTTTTAATGCAAGAAGGAAGACCCATTTCTTTTGAAAGTTGTCCAATCAAAGGAAAGTATTTACAGAAAGCTATTTATGAGAAGGAAATGTTGGCAGTACTACTTGAACTAAAGAAATGGCAACCTTACCTACTGGGAAGACACTTCAAGGTAAAAACTAATCATGATAGTATTAAATACTTTTTAAAAAAATATCTTTAGAAGAGCAGCAAAAATGGGTCACAAAGATGTTGGGTTATGACTTTGAAATCATATAAAAAAATTGAAGCTAAATGTTGTTGCACATGCACTCTCAAGAAAGGATGAAGAGGTGAAAGCATTGCTTTGTTTCATTTCTATTATCCAACCATATTGGATAACTGAAGTAAGGGATGAAAGGGAAAAGGACGAAGAAGTGTGGACACTCATTCAAAAGTTGCAGCAAGATCCTAGTACATCTGATACATTTAGTGGGAAAAATGATTCCTTATGGCACAAAGATCCCTTATATCTTTGTAAGAATTCCCAACTAAAATAAAATATTTCTTTTGGAACTGCATACTTATCCCTTAGGAGGACACTCTGGATTTTTAAAAGCGTTACCACGAGGGTGAAGAAATTATATTTTTTTGTGGATGGCCTTTAAATCGATATTCAAAATTTTGTTGCAAAATGTTTGGTTTGCCAAGAAAATAAATTTGTGACGATTAAGACCCGGGTCTTCTACAACCTTTATCCATTCCAAGTCAACGTTGGGAGGAGATTTCAATGGATTTTATTACAGGTTTACCTAAGTTCGAAGGAAAGAGTGTCATCATGGTGGTAGTTGATAGACTTACCAAGTATGCACACTTTTATGCATTATCTAATCCATTTAAATAAAGTATATTTCCTCTCGCATTTATGGAAACAATTAAAAAGCTACATGGAAACCCAAAGATTATTGTAAGCGATAGAGATCCCATTTTTTACCGAAATTTTTGGACAAAATTATTTTCTTGTTTGGGTACTCAACTAGCTCATAGCTCATCTTATCATCCTCAATCCGATGGGAAAAGCTGAGACAGTGGGACAAAATGTTTTGGAAGGATATATTCGTTTTTTTGTATCCGATAAACAAACACAATGGGTTAAGTGGTTTCCTATGGGTTGAATGGTGGTATAACACTTCCTTCCATACTATGAAAAGAAAATGACCCCATTTATGGCACTTTATGGATATCATACACCGTCCGTAACACCATTTTTAAGAGAAAATTCTAAGGTTCAAGTAGTAGAAGATCACATCGAGCATCAATAACAAGTTCTCCAACTCTTAAAGGTTAACCTAAATTTGGCACAAAATCAAATGAAAAAACAAGCAGATCAACATCGCGGCGAGAGAAGTTTTTGATGTAAGAAGCTCAGGTAATTTTATGGATACAACCACATAAACAAATGTCCCTCAAGCAAGCTAAGAAGGACAATAAATTATCGCCAAAGTACTATGGTCCTTACAAGGTGTTGCAAAATATTGGTACTATGCATACAAATTGGAGCTTCCTACTTATTCTCGAGTGCATCTATTTTTTCCATGTTTCATGCTTTAAAGACAGATATAGGTGACAAACTTCCAGTTCAAATAATATTTGCCCATAACTTGATGAGGGAGGAAAAAATCATACTAGAACCCAGGCGACTCATGGAAACAAGAACTCGACAACTACGAAATCGATCAATTTCGAAGTATCTCATCAATTGGAAGAACTTACCCATTGAATATTCTACATGGGAGGATGAGAATTTTATACAAAAGCATCCGTAGCTACTCAAGCGTTGAGGAAAACAATTTTTTGAAGGAGAGGGGCATTTTAGGTCCCTATGTTACTAGTGTAGTCCCTTCATAACACTCCCTCATGCATACTATTGCACACTTAGAGAATTCTTGGAGCACTCTCGTATTGGAGAAAGGAAGGCAAAGTAAGGATAAGAAAGAAAAGGGAAGCAAAGATCAAGCAAGGAGGAGATGGATCAAGACAGCTACAACGAGATTACTTTGTAGGTATTGAGTTGCATGTATGATTTCCTTGTTATATTTGGCATGCATGGTACATGCATGTGTGTTTTTGGCATGGGTTTTTCTAGGTGTCACAGTGGTTTCAACATTTCCTTGTCATTTTTGTATAGTCATGGTGTGATGTAGTTCTCTCTTTGGTTGAGATTGGATTTCCGGATCGTTTTGAAACCAAGTGAGGTTCTCTCAAGAAAATTCCCAAGGGCCTAGAAATCCCTTGACCGTTAATGGCGAGATACATGGTAAATATTGATGGTGGAGATGGGGAAATTACTCAAGGTATTGATGGATAAATCCAGAGGCATCCATGCTTATTTAGGGCCCAATGATCCCTTGACTGGTTTTGGCAAGATTGCGGTAAATCCTAGTAGTGTATGTTTATTTTTTTGGGCCTAGGAATCCCTTGACTGATAATGGTAGGATTGCAATAAATACTAGGTTGGTAGGTGCTTGCTTCATGCCTAGAAATCTCTTGACTGGTAATGATGGGTTATGTGGTCAAGCCTGGGGAAGCCCTAGCTGTTTTTTGTGAGTCCCACATTCATGCTTGAAAAATTGCATGGGTGTGATTGGTTGAAAGAAATATTTGGTTCAGCCTAATCTATGCTCGAGTGGTACATGGAGGTCCCTAACCTGGTTTCCTTCTACATATGTTAATAAGAGTTATTTTCCTCTTGTATTTTCATGAGTATTCATCTTTGTCATTATGTGGCTTGATGGTTATCATATCATTGTTATTATTCTGGTTATATGTTGGTTATAAACATGGTTTTATGACATACCTTAGTTATGGATCTGATCATGTTTTGATTACTGAATGAATGGTTAATGAATGCATGACCTAATAGATGTTATTGAAACTATTGTGAGAGGGCATCATACCTTCTTCATGATTCTCATATAATAATGACACCCCTATCTTCAGATATGCATTTATGATCTGTAGATTACATTTTCACAATGTGTTTGATAAAATGTATGTCGTGGTTAAGCCTGGTTATGTTAGGTTCTTGTCTAAGTTTCATCTTAATGGTTTTTCATAGTTTCTTTCATCATTTTGGAAAGTTCCAACAAGTTCTGGGTAGAGGTCTCGATCCTAGCCCTAAAAAAGTTGCTTATATCTCAGGGTCGCATGCACATAACTAAGTAAATTAGACTACAGCCAATGGAAGGAGGGTTGATCCATGTGACTGGAGGGTTACAGTTGAATTTAGGTAGTGTTACTCTTACGTCTGGGATTCCATATCACTTAAAAATAAATTTAACTCAGGGTTTAAGCATTAGGAGTCGTTTATTGGCACCTAGGGGTCTTGTAGCTCTTGTGGAAAGTCAATAAATTTTTGGTTTTCAATTCCACTTCCTTAACTGTACTTAGGAGGTTGCATCATATCATAGTAACTCTTCGTCACATATTTACCCCATTAGACCGATGAACCCGGGTAAGTGTGGGAGGAGGGTACTATAGATTGGTATCAGAGCATGGTTCAACACTTGGACTAGATGGGCGGAATGTGTTTTTCATGCATGTGTGAAGGTTGTAAATGTGCTTGATGTGCATGCATGGTGGTGGTCATTGTTGCCGTTGTGTTGTCATGTAGAAGCTGGTGATGTTTTTTTGGGATGTGTTTATCATGAATGCATGTAATTTGTATATGCATTTTTTTATGCATGTTAGTGTCTATATGTTGTTATTCATGCATTTTTATGGCATGTCTGTTATGTGTGAGGTCATGGTATGCAGTTGGTAAAGTTCATGCATGATGTCGATATATTGTTATGATTATGATCATGTGTAACATACTAATTTGGATGATCTTTCATACGAGATATCCTCCCTTCAACTATATTGAGGTATGTTGGTTATGTTTATATTTTGGTTTAGTTGACATGGTATACTTGAAGGAAGAAGAAGATCAAATATTACTAGCAAAATGGTGGATTATAGTTCACAAGACTCTCCCTACAAATAAAATGAGCATCATGGTGATGATTACTTCCCTCACATAGTAGATACTTTGAGATGTTTGAAGGCATAAATAAGGAGTTGCAAAGAAGATAATGAAAAAATCATTCAGTTACAAAAGAGGCTTGCTAGGGAATAGGAGAAACAAGCAGAGGTCAATGTAGTTATCCTTCAACTTTTGTAAGACTTGTAGAGACATGGAACACTTAGGATCAATGGAGCCTATGGTAGCAGATCTCGTGGTGGGAAAAGGTCGGACAAGGATAATACAATTAGGGATGGAATATTTTTGGATACACCTAATAAGAGAGGCAATGGACATGGGATTGCTTATATTTCTAGTTCAAAAATTCACCATGGTCATCATCGATATCATCCTTAGAGGAGGAATTATAAGGGATATTTTTTGGATGAGTTCAAGAAAGATAAGCCACCTACATTTTATGAAGAGCTGAAGAAGTCAGAGGATGTAGAGACATGGTTTCTTGGGATGAAAAAAATATTTGAGTTGCATGATTACACAGAACACGAAGGCCATGATAGCTATTTTTTGATCCAAAATCTTTTGATTTGAGATTGATTAAAGAATTACATGTAAAATTGCATCTTAACCATGAAACTTAAAAGGCATGAACATAAGAAGAAAGAATCACATAAAATCATGCAAATAAGACAAGAAATTGATATCGGGGTTCGTCCAGGAGGGACTATGTCTCCTGACCCTGCTCGATCAGTGGGGAGGACCTATTTCATTAAGTGGCAAATAAAATGAAAATACAAGCATCAATGCAAAATTGCACCCTTATACATCCATAGCTGAAAGTGACCGAAAATTGGAGACCTCTGATGAATAAACAGATAGTAGCATTGGATTTTTGTCGCCGTGAGGTGAAAAATCCATATAAAATTTGCCTGATTCTAACACCAAACAAGTCTGGGGCCTCTAGAAATGAACTCAGTTCATGGTTCCACTTTTTCTTGGGAAGTGTGTTGCTCCAGGTCTTCCTCAGCGCACTTCTGAATTGCAGGTTTATATATCATAAGGCAGGTAGAATTCACCAAGTCCGTCGTTGGCTGAATTGGTTGAGATCTGTAGTTTGAGGGAGGGGCTCGGGTGGTCAAACCCTGCCCCCTCCATAAAAAGGCAGCATTGGTATTTTTGAAAAACCCAATGCAATATTTAAACCAAAATTTGTAATTAATGTGGTGGGGGGTGGGGGCAGACCTGCATTGGGCGGCTCGCCCACCATACCTCCTCCTGAATCGTATATATATATATATAAGGTGGGTAGGGGCGACGGGGTTGACAACCCACGCCCGACCCTTGTATTACATTGCATGCAATTGATTATACAGTTAGGGTGGTGGGGTACCCTAACTGTATAATCGATTGCATACAATGTGTGTGTGTGTGTGTGTGTGTGTGTGTATATATATATATATATATATATATATATATATATAAGGTGGGTATGGGCGACATGGTTGACAACCCATGCCCCACCCTTGTATTACATTCTATGCAATCAATTATACAGTTAGGGTGGCGGGGTCATGGCCGTCGACAACACTGCTATTTTTTTAATACTTATTGTTAATCGTTGGGATAGGGGCGGGAGTCATGGTCCGCCGCTATTTTTTATATTTTTTTTTGTTTTTCAATAACAAAATACATTGTGAATTTCAATGATTTTTGACCGTAGGGGACATTTTAAGTGTCCCACAATTTTGCCCGGAATCTGGCCGAAGCTGGCCAGAATCCAGTGGTCGGGTTTCTACGAAATTGTGTCCTCCTTAATGTTGGACATTGGGTTCAACGCTCCTCGTGTGTTTCGCGACATGGACTAACCGCCTCTCGTGGATCCTAACTCTGGCAATAGTAGAGGAGACTAACGCCTGTGGGTTTTGGTATAACGACAATCGTGATTCCAACAAGTGGTATCAGAGCGACAGGTCTCGAGTTCGAAATTCTCCTGGCTCGCGTTTGGAGGGAGATTATTGGACATCGGGTTCAACGCTTCCTGTGTGTTTCACGACATGGACTAACTGCCTCTCGTGGATGCTAACTCTGGCGATTATAGTGGAGACTAACACCTGCAGGTTTTGGTATAACGACAATCGTGATTTCAACACTTAAGCCTACCACCTCATCATGTCAACCCATAAACTTTTACTGCCTCTAAATTTTGCATATGAGCTCGGTTTGACGAATCATTTGCACCGTTGCGATCAGGATGACGAGATCTTCAACTTGACACAGAGTTTGCCACCTTTTTGGCACTTTGATTTTTGAGCCTTCTCCTTAAGCCAATTGTACTTTGGACCTATATGATCCTCCTGGATTATTCCTCCCCACTAAGGAGCTTTTGGACACCCAAAAGGATTAACACACCTAACACACTGCTAGTCCGTTCAAGACCGCACTTTCAATCACCTGCACACAAATCTGGTACATCATTTGCAACCATGTACATACCACACATGAATCAACAACCCCTCACTTTCCATGATTTTATAGCACACACTCATTGTGCAAGGATTACATAATAGAAACCAATACCTCAACTATTCATAAAGAAAAGGCCAAAAACATCATCATTTCAGTTCGAAGCGATGGAAAACACACCATCACTTTTTTCATTCATTCGCAACACATGATTTACAAATGTGGCCATAACACTAAGACCTCTAAAAGAACCACATTTTAATTAATAAATTAAACGTTTCATCCCACTATGGTGTATTTTCCTGTGGAATAGCTTCGAGGACTAGAATTTGCATGGGTTCTCTTTGGTCCTGACGTGTGTGACATGCAGGTTTCTAGGGTTCATTCTAGTTGTGATAATTCTTCCTCCTCCATACCTTCTGTATCATCTTGGAACACCTCCTCTTGATGTGCCTCTGAGAAGTGCGCATGAATCCCTCACTGTCACTGAGATGTGAGGAGGTCGCTAGTTGTTTTGGAGCTTTCTCCCACTTCCATCCTAGTGTATCTGAGTCCTACATGGCACGATAATTCCTTGACTTCAATGGGGTTTAAAATGCCTTGGCCATTGATGCCGAGCCCATTTCCTTGATACCCATCTTCTTCAGCAGTTTGGATTTGATCCCTGTAGTATGTTTTTTTAAAAGCAGTGAATTCATCATCATGAAAAGTACATGAAATTGAAGAGTTTCTTTTTACCTCGAGTTGGTTATGTCTTAATTTTTCCAAGGCCTCATCCTTAGCTTCCAACTGGCATAGTAACCTTTGTTTTTATTCCTTTGCATCCTGTTGGAGCCTCCATAGCTCAGTATTCTCTTCTTGGATGCTTTGGTTGATCTCTTCAAGTTTTTGGAACCCTGTCATAGTGAGGTTCCTTTTCATCTTTGGTACTACATCTGTTGAAATTTTTTTTTCATAGCCTGAATTGGAACCCAAGTTTATGGGTCCTTCTACTGCGATCCCAAAGGCTACAAGCTTCATTTCATTGTCGGAATCAGACCCCAAGTCAATTGGTATACCTCATGAAAATCCTGCTGTTGTGACCTTCTCATCTTGTTCTGATTCAAAATATTAGTTCTATTGCACGATGGTAGCAGTATTCTTCTTCCCCTTTTTTTCATTCCTCTAAGGTCTCAACTCAGGGTGCAGCTTTCAAAAACTTTCTTCCTTATGTTCCTCTTTCTCACGATGTGTATAAGAGGGCTTTTCTCCCCTTCTCTTGGCTGCTGCAGTTATTCTTGGGTGGTCATTTTGTTCATGCGTTCCCTTACTTTCTAGATGCATGGCCTTCACACTGGCCTCATTGATGGTAGGAGGCTCAAACAAAAATAATGAATGTCTTATGTAATTATGCAGAGAACAAATATACTTGGTTACAATCTCTGGTGAATATAATGGAATGTCTAAATTCAATGCTCGTTTTCTAAATTCTTTAGTGAAGTCTTGTACATTTTGACCTCTGCTTTGCCTTAGGTGTTTCCATTCCATTAATGCATTTTTCTTATAACCCAAAGGGTAAAATTGGTTGCTCACTGCAGAAAAAATAAAATAAAATAAAATAAAAAATAAAAAAATAAAAAATAAAATTTAAAAAAAAATAAATAAATAAATAAATAAATAAAACTGACCATGAGGAGAGAAGGTTACCTAAATTTTGGCTGCCTTGAAATTTTCTCTCCCACCATACAACAGTGGCATCGCTCAAACGAAGAGAATCCAACTGTATCTTTGCCTCGTCCTCCTCGATCTGTTGATTCCTACAGTAGACTTCAATCTGCCTAATCCAATTTTTAAGCTTTTCTGCATTACCTTCACTAGTATACACGGGAAGATCAAATTTGACACCTAATTTAAAGAAAGGTTTCTTAGATGCATTTCCTGAATTCCTATGATGATGGTGAGAAGAATAAGAGGAACTTCCACTCGTGGAAGGAGAAGGAGGTGGATCCCCTCCATCATCTCCATGTGCTGAACCCTGTCCTTCTAGAGCATTTTCCCTTGCACTTTCTAGTTTCTCAAGCCTTAAGAACAAATTCTCGACTCGATCTACCATTGTGTAGAATTTTTTACGAAAATTGAGCTCGTCCTCATTTCTAGCATTGTGTTGAGGCCTCAAAATTCACTGCAACAACATGGGGGATGACCACCCAGTCCGGACCTTAAAGCAGTTCCTTTTCCGTTTGGAATGGTGGCTCTGACCGGTTTAACTAGGTCCAGTTACCTTCTCTCAATCTCCATTGGCTTAAAATATGACTTATATCTATCAATGGGAAAGAGACATCAGATCATTTCTCTTGCCGACCGGACAAGAAAGTGATCCTTAAGCTAATTTGGGCTTAGCCAAGCCACAACTAAAGTTTTTCCTCTCCGTGAAGAGGACTTTTTAAAGATGTAGAATTTAATCTATATGCAATATTATTCTAGGATGCAAGCAAAAGAAACTATTTAAATCATATCTCAATTAGGCAGATATAGATCTATCCCAATTGAGAGCAAGATGTTTTAAATATTTGAGATTTAAATATGCTTTTTTTAAATGAATATCAAGCAAACGAAGTAGTTCAATTAACTGATATTGTGAATACCAAACACATTCTACCTAGAGACCTTTTACTGAAATAATCTGTCAACAACACTCATGAAGTAGTTCTCAAAATGATATTGATTATTTAATCAGTAGCTTGAATAATTAAACAATAACATGTGGAAATAGTTCACAACATATCACTATTCAATAAATCAATTTTATAAGACAGATTTCTGAGTAAATAGTTACTCAAAATCAGAATTCAACCCATAATATTAGAGACAAATAATAACATAAATTGAGGCAAATCACTCGTACTGACAGAAGTGCACAAGTATGTGAGTAAATTGACATGTTCCTGTTATCAGAAAATGAAACCAACATTTAAAATAATATTATTATAAATACCAATTTCTTAAGTCCATTTCTCCAACTTCGGTCTCTAACAGTCTTTTACAATGCCTGAAACTCTGCTTTCAAAATCAAAGCTACAGTAGTGGAAGACTCTGCTCATTATACATAACTCAGAATGTAAAAGAAAAACTTCAATAATCTCCAAATCTGAGTTTCCTCTCCTCTCATCTTATAATTCTAAATTCATATTACAGAAGTGTTTTTAGAATTCCAAAATTGCAGAGGAGATAAGCCACTATTACATTTTGCAATCTGTTATTTATAATATTTACAAAAGAATTTCTTCATAAGAAAGTTTGTTTGAAGAGTGGTTTTGTTCAATCAATTTTCATTGGTTCAAAAAAATATTATTCAATTGTTGGAGCCTTCTCATTGATTGAGAGTTTCTTCTTCTCATCTCTTCAACTGTTTTCCTGCAAAAACAAATCAAAATAAAATTAAAATGTAAAAATAAAATCAAAATGAAAAATCTCGAAATAAAAATAATTCCAATCAAAACTTAATTAAATAAATAAAAAAAAGGAGATATAAGCTTTCTTTTGATTTCTGTGCTGATATAATTGGCCAAGGATATCATTGACGAATGGATCTGCATTTAGAAGAAGTTGTGAGAAAATTAAAATGCAGAAAATAAAACTTAGAAATTTTATTTTATTAAAAATTCGGAGAATGATCTTCTGCTGAATTTTAGACCTAATAAATGATCAAAGTTAGAAATGAAACAACTTCATAAATGTTCTCCATCATTTTATCTATCTAATGAGCCATCCTGGGCCTCATTTGAACAAGTAAAACTCCATTTATGAGCTTCCAAAGTTGATATATTAAAATTTCCAAAATTCTGGAATTTCTGTTACTTGGACTAAAAATTAGAATTTTTTTAATTAATTTATAATCCTAACTTATATTACAGTTTTTAATTAATTAATACTAATTAATTGCAATTATATTATTAATATAATTTAGTTATAATCTAATTCTAAATTAAATTATAATTATCTATTAATTAATTATAATTACATTATTAATTTTGATTAATAAAAACTAATTGAAAATAAAATTAAACTAATTTAAAAATAAGTTATTTATTAATTAAAATATTAAAACATTATATTAATATTATAATTTAAATTATAATAAAATATTATAATTAAAATATAATATTAATTATAATATTATATATTTTAATTAATAATTCAAAAATTATATGAAATACACACCACGTGAGAGGGAGAGAAGGGAGGAGGAGAGGTGAGTGAATGGGAGTTATAAGGGATACGGAGTGTTAATGGAGGGTGAGTGAGGTGAGGGTGAGGTCACAGGAGTCATAAGGAGGAGGAAGGAAACCTTATATTAAAAAAAACTTAACCCATCGCATAAAACTAAAAATCGCACATCACAATTTTTAAATGACGAGTTTTTGAGATTTTAATAAATTTGTGATATGTGATATCGCAATATCGCAATCGCAAAGTTTTTTTGAAGGATGTGAAGGGGTGTGAAGTGAGGCCCACGTGGGATTAATCATCTTACTATTTAGACTATAGCCACTTTGCAATTTTGGAGTTTTGGGTTTGGAAATTTGTTTAAAATAACAAGTTGGAGTAGATTTCCAAAACCCTGAAATGTATTTTTTTCTATTGTACAATTTAGCCAGGTCATTTTGTAGGACCGTTAGTAGAAAATGAAAAATTAATAAAAATGAACTAAAAGTTAATTTTTACAATGAATGACTATTTTAACTACGAGAATTAAAATATTGGTACACTTTATATATTTTTTAACCCAAGCGAGAAAAATGATCAAAACTTCAAAAGGGTGTCATTACAAACCGGTTGACCAAATGGAGCGAAACAAGTATCGTTGGAAAGCTTGTGAAAACACAGATTCAATAAAGCAATCAAAACAAAATTTCAAGGAAAATGAAAAAATGACAAAAAATGCAAGATAATTAACTTAATGAAAATCCTAAAAGGTGTTTAGCCAAAAATTTTGTAGAAAAGGTCCCCGTTATTTGAAGTACATTAGTCAAAATTGGGGGGGTTGTGTTTTACCACAAGAATGAAGACATGCGAGAGAAAAACAAGTTATCTTTGATTAAAGATAATGAACTTAAATTTACCCAAAGGTTAAAAATAATAGAAATCACGAAATCGCCTAACAGTAAAACATTTCCATAGGTTCCACATAAAATAGATTAAGCAATATGAGTTTGTAAAGATAAGTACTTAAAATAGACTTAAGTAAAATGTGATGAATCCAAACTTCGGAAAATTTGTTTTTTAAATTTTCCTCATGTGAAAAATAGAAGAAGGTAGAGATAGGAGTTTTTGATAAAGCATATATCCATTTTAAGATTGTCTCTGACATCACTTCGTTACTAGCGAGCCTGAATAGTACCCCGACAAAGTTGTCTTTTATGCCATACAAGCCTAGTCCCACTGCCAGCGAGCGTCCATAGCCCTGACGGATTTACTTGTATTTCTCATGCTTCCTCTTTTTATCACTCTTTTGATAAGCACATTTGCAAGCTTTATATATATTATGTATTTGAGTGAAAGAGGTGGGATGGTAATAGAGATTTTATGTTTAATGGACATAGTACTTTCATAATGTTTGCTCCAAATTCTTTCCCTGCAACTATCAATCAGAGGATTTTTATATGGAGGGGTGGGAGGGATTCATTGAATTAAACTCAAATCAATTCTTTCCTTGAAAAAGTAAACTCAATCACTTAGAAAGGATGTGTGTTCCTCCATGAAAAATATTTAAAACAAGATGGATTTATGGTTCCATAAAGATATCCCTTTAATGATAAATGAAATTCACTTAAATGGATAGAGTAAAAGATTTCCCATGTATGTCAACAACTGTAAGTTAAGAAAAACTCCTTTCACATAAATCATGACAAAGTCACCAAAATCAAATAAAAACTGAAAACAAAAGGAAAATAATTCCTAAACTAAAGTAAGAAAAGAAATCAAAAAAATTAAGAAAGAAAATTGAAAGAAAAAACGAAATTTAAAAGCTAAACTCTAACAAGATTGCTTATATGAATTTCTCAACAAATGATTATAAAATAAAATAAGCATATGTGCGTTCATTCCTATATTGAGATTTTAAAATTTTTATCTTGTAGAGTTATATAAAAATGAGGCTTTCAAAACGTAGAAGGTTAATAACAATTATGATAGATAATATGTTGAATGAAAAGTTTCCGTCTTTTGCAAATTTTCTTTTTCAAGACAAAACCTGCATAAAAGCATCTTAACTATTTTCTAATAAAAGTAATGCTTTAAAGATACAGACTAGAGGTTTAGAAACTCCCCAATTTAGCTGATTTGATGATGATCATTATTGCTTATTTCAAGAATCTCAAAAAGCAAAAATAAATTTTGAAACCTGATCTAGTAGAGGTGTGAATGGTTCATGAATACCTGTAGAAATAGAGTTCAAGATTAGCAAAGACTAAAACAAAAATGAAGAAATGGAAATAAATGAAAGTGGGCATATAAAACTTACCATTGAAGAACTGCATTTAATCTTACCTGAGAAAGATGATTTTCTCCAATGAAATTTAACTTCTTTCTTGAATTAGAATTAAAAGCATGAAGAAGTTTTATTGACTCAAAATCATTATTTATTAAATCTAAATTAAAACAAGTAGTACACTAAAATAAAACAATGTTTCATATTCAAGGAATCAGAAATAAATCGAATTATCAGAAATGAGGGTGAATATGTGCTTCTTTATGAATTGAAATGATGAATGTTCTTTTTGCTTCTTCCATTCTGAATTTATATCAGCCCCAAAATATTTCAAATTGATTCAAAATCCCAAATAATGTAACAATTATATAAAGAGGATTTGAATATCTATATAATAAGTATGGAAAAAAATCAGAATAAAAGAAAATTAAAAATATGAATTAATCATCGGTACATTACCTTGCTAAATTTTTTGTATCACGAGATTCTTTACCATGCATAACTTATTTATTTGCATCTGCGACTTATACTTTTGTTGATATGCGATTGAGCTATTTCCATAATAATTTAAAAGATAATGGTGGAAAACCGAATATCTAAATTTATCGCATCAAAATATCTTGAAGTGAAAACTTCATTTGAATTAGCAATGCGATATAATTATTGTGATGGAAATGTCGCGAGATGAGCATGTGAGATTCAAACTGCAAAGGAATAAATGCGATATCGGAGAATAGTCATATCAGAAGATTAAATCTTGTGAATGAACTAAAACACCGATATTATTCTTGCAATAATGAAAATGTGGTAAATGGATGATGCACTGTGACTACAAATATCAAAATATATGCACGAAAATTTAGATTTGTGGCCCAGACAAACGGTGACAAATCATGCATGGTTTCACTTCGCATATTTTACAATTTATCTTCCCGCAGATTTCAAACTTAACTCTTTCAATTTTGTGATTTTGCGATTTTGTAATTCGCAGTGAAATCCTTATCACTCATTGCAACTTTTATCGTTTAACATATTTCTTATCTCATGCGATATGCGATATGTGAGTCATCGCATTGCAATCTCCTTACCTTGTCATTTATCGCATCGCAACTAATATAACTTCCCAGGTGAGATTTCAACAATAACTACTAAAATTGCTGATATGCGAAATTTAATTTCGTTGATGCGCTGATGTGCGATGAATAATAAATCCGATATTTTTATTATATGAATTTTAATTTCATATCAGATTTGGAATATCATAAATTTTAAATATATGCTCCTACTAAATTTGTGATTTATAAACATATGCGATATTTGTATATAAAGAGAATTTAAATGTCATATCGGGTCCGGGTTATATGAACATCACAATTTTGACGAAGTAATTTTATAGGAAAATGAGTGAGAATATTGAAATTGATTCAGAAGATATGCATCGAAGGTTTCCTATCGGGAATTGTTAAGAGTTGTCTTTGATAAAATGTTGTGATACAGATAATGCGATATCAGACGGAGAGATCAACATAGATACGAGGGAATGAGAATATCAGGAGATCGGATATATTTAGTGTATGTTCATTTCAGAGCTTCCGATATGCGATCTGCGATATATAATGAGCCATATGTGGGGTTGATGATTTCTTTAAGGTATTCAATTAAAAAAGAAAGTGAGTGATTTAACTTTGCTTTATAATAAATAACCCTTTTATAATTGGTCAAAATTTTTGATTGGAAATTAATTTTATCAGAACTTTCTTATAAAGAAATTTGTCAAATAAAATGATCTGACATGATTATTCTAACAATTTATTAAAACTTATCGGATTTTCAATATAAGCAAAATTTTAGATATCTTTCAAATTTTAGGTGAAATCATAAATACTTCCCTGAACATGTTGTAGATTTTGGAAACAAGGGTTGGTTGCTTGCTTATCTCAGATCTACATAATCAAGTTAATGAATATCTGCACACAAAACAAAATAGAAATAAGAAACAACCTTTGAAATAAAAATAAACAATATATGATGATAAACCTGTAAACACATACTTGGAAGAATTTTGATTGTAAGTTTACCTCATGAATTTTCAATTTCTCCCAAATTTTCTCAAAATTTGCATAAGTTCAACATAATTTTAATCTAAAATACTAAGTAATGAATTTTTTAGAATTACATCCTTTCCAAAATTAAATCAGAAGACAAGAGTGGTAAAAACGAGTTTTTAGAATTACTTGTGAATCAAAAATTGTCTAGTAGAAAATTCTTGGAATTTCTTCATGTATGATCAATGTTATGAATTTTGAAAAACAAGAAAGTTTAAGGCTTGACAAATAAGTATGATAAAATAATTCAAGAGCTTATAAAATGATCTAGATTGCTTTTCTATAATTGAAATGGGACGCCCACAAGAAATTGGATTCATTACTTGTTTTATTGAAAATTTAAAATAATGAAATACATGCAAATGGAAAAGAAAATTGAGTCTATTCCTATTTCTAACTCAATGAAGGAAACATGACTAGGTATAGTCATACCTTCAATGAAACCATGTAAGCATTTTAATTCCTGCATGTATGTACATGTCAAACATTAGTAAAAATGCAAATATCATTAAACTACAAAAACTAAATCTGAAAGTAGAATGTATCTTTATTGTTAGTATCTTATTCACTATTACCTTCTCTTAAAATGTCATTTTCAACTGAATTTCAATTGAGTCATGGAAATCTAGATGGATTTCCATTATTGAATAGGAGAGGTTTAAAAGAGAAGATGACAGGCCAGGTTGTAAAAATGATCTTTTAGGAACAATGACCTGTGTGACTTTGTTAGTGTTATGATTAAGTGCTAAATTATTAACAATCTTCTGTGAAAGAAAAATTTCCAAATGTTTTTCAAATGAGTCAATGAAAAAAAGATGGAAGTATGTTAGATGCAACAAAAGATTATTGTTTGAATTAGATTGTTGGTCATCAAGTGAAAATGTACTCTCTTGTTGACACTGCTCTTGAGAAGTAAGAAGTAATTGATAAGGAATGAACATCAATTGAAATTGGAAATTTAATAACTTTCGATGTTCACATTTATAATTTGAAATTTTAATTTTCCCTTGAGTTAATGCTTCAATTGAGTGTTTAATGTTGATATTCTCAATATGCCAACACAAAGTATCTAAAAATATAAGAATAAAAATAGAAAATAAATCTGAAGTTAAAATTAAATGTTGAAAAAATAACAAAATTGAATCATAGTTTATACTAGTGTTACAATTATTGTTACAACACAATTGAGAATGACTTAAAGTAATTTCCTCTTCACAAGAATTGGGTAGAATAATGCAATTAGAATCATTGTTGATACTCACTTGTGAATTAGAGAGAAGGATATGACTCTAAATAGGAATGCAAGCTTTATCATCATATAAATCATAGATTGGAATGGTTTCTTGAATGCTGAAATCATAAGTATGATTATTTGTTTGAAAATGAGAACTATTTCGAACAATTTCTAAATTAGATGATTCTTCATTTTCACATGTGATTAGACTTAGATTATGAGGATTAAATTGTAAAGAAGACAAATCAATATCCTCAATGTCAAAGTAGTTATCATAAATGACCTCAAGACATTCATTAGAATTCCCTTCCATATTATTCAATGTATCAAAACAAGAAGAAATATTAAGCTCATGTTTATTAATGTCAGAAGAATGATCATTAATTAATTCTCTATCTTGATAAAAACTTATTGGCAATTCATTTAGATCAGATTCTCTATTTTCTGAAATATCTTTAATGTGAAGAAAGGTTAAATTTCTATTAGAAAAATTATCAGGATAAAGAGAAAAATATGAATCCGAAACAATGCATTTGAAAATGTCTCTATTTGAGCACTATGGTATATTTTCTTCATTGCAATTTTTATATTTAAGATCATTTTCTTGGCTATTTATGCTTTCTTGAATAATGTTGCTTTGTTGATATGAATTTGGAATTTTCTCATCATGAAAGAATTCAGAAATTTGTACAACAGATTGTATATCATTGGAAATTTTAATCGCTGCTGGTACTTGTTAGATTATGATCTGATTTTCTGATTCTAATGCATATTGATTTTTAGATTTCAAAGCGATATCTTCTTCAATACTACTGCTAATATTTTCTTGCAATTGATCAGTGAAATTTTCCAAGCTTCATGATTGAAATTCATTGACATGTAAAGGTGCACCTTGATATTTCTCAATGCTATAAGAAATGTGCATAAATTGAAGGAATTGATTATACAAAATAAAAGCCATTTCATTGTCATTTTTTTGTATCTCCATATTGGAATTATTACTTATGTCAATGAAATTATGAGGAAATTGATCAAAGTTTGAAATAATTTCACATGGATTATGAATGGAAGGAAGGTTGCAAATTTTTTCAAACCAATCTAGTAATTCTTTTTTCGAAGGTTTATCTTCAGTTTTAAATTTTAAACAATTTAAACGAAACCTAATGGTAAAATCAATTAATGACTCACCTTCATACCTTCGTAGATCTTCAAAATAATCACATACTTGTTCGTAGATATATCCATCAAATTTACAAAGGAATATTGTAATAAATTGTTTCCAAGTGTGGATTGAGGCAACTAGAAGTGATTTACACCAGTTTATGGCTTTTGCCAAGAATGTAAGAGTAAAAATCGTGCATAAAATATCTTCATCAATTTCATTAAAAGTATAATTTGAAATTTTTTGAATGAATTGTAAAGTATCATTAAATGCAGAAGTATTCCTCTTACCTTTAAACTTTACCTGAGACAAGAGTCTTACTATTTCTAGTTGAGTATTGGAAGATGTTTGTCCAGAAATACAAATCCAAATTGGAAGTTTTAATGGAGCCATTATAATAAAAAGTAAAATATTAGAATACAAACACTCCAAAGGAAAACAAGTCTCAGGCCCTCCTTCTAGCGCCAAAATGTTGAGGCCTCAAAATTCGCTGCAACAACATAGGGGATGACCACTCGGTCTGGACCTTAAAGTAGTTCCTTTTCCGTTTGGAATGGTGGCTTTGACTGGTTTAACTAGGTCCAGTTACCTTCTTTCGATCTCCATTGGCTTAAAATATGACTTTTATTTATCAATGAGAAAGAGACATTAGATCATTTCTCTTGCCGATCAGACAAGAAAGTGATTCTTAAGCTAATTTGGGCTTAGCCAAGCCACAACTAAAGTTTTGTCTCTACGTGAAGGGGACTTTTTAAAGATGTAGAATTTAATCTATATTAAATATTACTCTAAGATGCAAGAAAAAGAAACTATTTTAATCCTATCTCAATTAGGCAGATATAGATCTATCCCAACTAAGAGCAAGATGTTTTAAATATTTGAGATTTAAATATGTTTGTTTTAAATGAATATCAAGCTAACGAAGTAGTTCAATTAACTGATATTGTGAATACCAAACACATTCTACCTAGAAACCTTTTAACTGAAATAATCAATCAACAACACTCATGAAGTAGTTCTCAAAATGATATAGATTATTTAATCAGTAACTTGAATAATTAAACACTAACATGTGGAAATAGTTCACAACATATCAATATTCAATAAATCAATTTTATAAGATAGATTTCTGAGTAAATAGTTGCTCAGAAATCAGAATTCAACTCATAAGAGTAGAGACAAATAATAACATAAATTGAGGCAAATTACTCATACCAACAAAAGTGCACAAGTATGCGAGTAAATTGATACATTCCTGTTATCATAAAATGAAACTAGCATTTAAAATAATAGTATTATAAATACTAATTTCTTAAGTCCATTTCTCCAGCTTTGGTCTGTAATAGTATTTTGCAATCTCTGAACTTCTTCTTTCAAAATCAGAGCTACAGTAGTGCAAGACTCTGTTCATTATACATAACTCAGAATGTAAAATAAAAATCTCAATAATCTCCAGATCTGAGATTCCTCTCCTCTCACCTTACAATTCTAAATTCATATTACAGAAGTGCTTTTAGAATTCCAGAATTGCAGAGGAGACAAGCCACTATTACATTTTGCAATCTGCTATTTATAATATCTACAAATGAATTTCTTCATAAGAAAGTTTGTTTGAAGAGTGGTTTTGCTCAATCAATTTTTATTAGTTCAAAAAAATATTATTCAATTGTTGGATCTTTCTCATTGATTGAGAGCTTCTTCTCATCTCTTCAACTGTTTTCCTACAAAAAAAATCAAAATAAAATTAAAATGTAAAAATAAAATCAAAATGCAAAATATAGAAATTAAAATAATTCCAATCAAAACTTAATTAATAAATAAAATAAAATAAATATAAGCTTTCTTTTGATTTCTGTGCTGATATAATTGGCCAAGGATATCATTGACGAATGGATCTGCATTTAGAAGAAGTTGCGGGCAAATTAAAATGCAGAAAATAAAACTCAGAAAATTTATTTTGTTAAAAATTCGAAGCATGATTTTCTACTGAATTTTAGACCCAATAAATGATCAAATATAGAAATAAAACAACTTCAAAAATGTTCTCCATCATTTTATCTATCTAATGAGCCATCCTGGGCCTCATTTAGCCAAGTAAAATTCCATTTATGAGCTTCCAAGTTGATATATTAAAATTTCCATAATTCTAGAAGTTCTGTTACTTGAGCTAAAAATCAAAATTTTTTAATTAATTTCTAATCTTAAATTAGATTACAGTTTTTAATTAATTAATACTAATTAATTGCATTTATATTATTAATCTAATTTAGTTATAATCTAATTCTAAATTAAGTTATAATTATCTATTAATTAATTATAATTACATCATTAATTTTGATTAATAAAAAGTAATTGAAAATAAAATTAAACTAATTTAAAAATGATTTGTTTATTAATTAAAATATTAAAATATTATATTAATATTATAATTTGAATTATACTAAAATTATAACTAAAATATAATATTAATTATAATATTATATAATATAACATATTTTAATTAATAATTCAAAAATTATATGAAACACCACGTGAGAGAGAGAGAAGGGAGGAGGAGAGGTGAGTGAATGGGAGTTATAAGGTATAAGGAGTGTTAATGGAGGTGAGTGAGGTGAGGAAGTGATGACGTGAGAGAGTGAGGTGGAGGGTGAGGTCACGGGAGTCATGAGGAGGAGGAAGGAAACCTTATATTAAAAAAAACTTAACCCGTCATATAAAACTAAAAATCGCACATCGCAATTTTTAAATGACGAGTTTTGAGATTTTAATAAATATGCGATATGCGATATCGCAATATCGCAATCGCAAAGTTTTTTGGAAGGATGTGAAGGGGTGTGAAGTGGGGCCCACGTGGGATTAATCATCCTATAATTTAGACTATAACCACTTTGCAATTATGGAGTTTTGGGTTTAGCAATTTGTTTTAAAATAACAAGTTGGAGCAAATTACCAAGATCCTGAAATGAATTTTCGTCTATTGTACAATTTAGCCAGGTCATTTTGTAGGACCATTAGTAGAAATTGAAAAATTACTAAAAATGAACTAAAAGTTAATATTTGCAATGAATAACTATTTTAACTACGAGAATTAAATTATTGGTACACTTTATACATTTTTTAACTCAAGCGAGAAAAATGATCAAAACTTCAAAAGAGTGCCATTTACAAACCGGTTGACCAAATGGAGCGAAACAAGTATCGTTGGAAAGCTTGTGAAAAAACGGATTCAATAAAGTAATCAAAACAAAATTTTGAGGAAAATGAAAAAATGACAAAAAATGTAAGATAATTAACTTAATGAAAATTCTAAAAGGTGTTTAGCCAAAAATTTTGTAGAAAGGGTCCCCATTATTTGAAGTACATAAGTCAAAATTGGGGTGGTTGTGTTTTACCACAACACATCGTCATCCATGTTTCTTTTTCGATGTGCACGTCCCGCTTCGGGATCAAAAGAATTTAGTTTCCCTTCGCCTCTTCATAGATCGTTTTTCTGGTTAGCATACAAACATGAAATTCACATCTACAAAGCACTGCTCTGATACCACTTGATCCAAAATATTTTTCTTTGAGATGGATTAAAGAATTACATGTAAAATTGCATCTTAACCATGAAACTTAAAAGACATGAACATAAGAAGAGAGAATCACGTAAAATCATGCAAAGAAAACAGGAAATTGATATCAGAGTTTTTCCAAGAGGGAATATGTCTTCGGGCCCTGCTCAATTAGTGGGAAGGCCCTCTTTCATTAAGTGGCAAATAAAATGAAAATACAAGCATCAATGCAAAATTACACCCTTATACCTCCATAGTTGAGAGTGCCCAAAAATTGGAGACCTCTAATGGAGAAATGGACAACGCCGTTGGATTCGTGTCGTCGAGAGGTGTAGAATCCATATAAAATTTTCCTGATTCTGATGCCGGACAAATATGAGCCCTCTGGAAATGAGCTTATTTATTGGTTCCACCCCCCCTTCTGCAAGGTTCTCATGGTTCCACTCTGTCTTGGGAAGCTTTCTGCTCCAGGTTTGCCTGGGTGCACTTCTAAATTGTAGGTTTATATATCATAAGGCGGGAAAACTTCACCAAGTCCGTCGTTGGCTGAATCGGTTGAGATCCGTACTTTGAGGGAGGGGGTCAGGTGGTCAAACCCCGCACCCTCCATAAAAAGGCGGAAATTGTATTTTTTTTAAACCCAACGCAATATTTAATCCAAAATTTGTAATTAATTGTGGAGGGGGGGGGGGGGTGAGGGTGAGGAGAGAACCGCATTGGGCGGTCCACCCACCATATCTTCGCCGGAATCTCATATATATAGGTAAGGTGGGTAGGGGCGGCAGGGTTGACAGCTCATGCCCCACCCTTGTATTACATTGTATGCAATTGGTTATATGGTTGGGGCAGCAGGGTCATGGCCACCGAGCCCATCGCTATTTTTTAAATATTTATTGTTTAATCGTTGGGATAAGGGCGGGGATCATGGCCTTCCCCTATTTTTTAATAATTTTTTTTGTTTTTTCAATCACAAAATACATTTTTTATTTCAACGATTTTTTATCGTAGGGGACATTTTAAGTGTCCCACAATTTCTCCCGGAATCTTACTGGAGCTGGCCAAAATCTGGCAGCCAAGTTTCTATGAAACTATGTCCTCCTTAAGCCTGCCACCTCATTAAGTCAACCCATAAACTTTTATTTCCTCTAACTTTCGCATATGAGCTTGGTTTGACGAACTGTTCACACTGTTGCGATCAAGACGACGAGATCTTCAACTTGACATCGAGATTAGCACATTTCTAACACTTTGATTTTTGAGCCTTCTCGTTAAGCCACTTGTACTTTGGACATATATGATCCTCCTGGATCATTTTTAGTCTCAAAGGGAAAGTAGACATTAGGCGGGAAGATGTGAAGCGGGCCAGAGACATCAGGACAAAGAAGTTGAGTTTTCATGAGTTCAAAAAGATTTTTCGAAAGAAGTACTTGTCAAAGAGGTAGTATGATAGTAAATCTAAGGATTTATATGAGAAGAATATCGGATCGATGACAAATGAGGAGTACATGAATAAGTTCTTGGATTTGTTGAGGTATTTTTTGTATCTTAAGGATAAGAAGGAAAAAGTTGAGATATTTGTCTGTGGATTACCATTAGAATTTAAGGATCATATTGAGTATGATGAGCCTTGGTTAGTTGAAGAAGTAATTGTAAAATTGAAATGACGTTATGAGAAATAAAAGCGTAAATGGCCACTGAAGCGAACAAGACCTCGGGATGTAGGTGAGAAAGAGAATTTTGTTCCTTACAAGAAGTTGAATGTAGTTGGAAAGTCACATGGGTCAGAACCTGGAGGGAAGCAGAATAAAGGTGAGGGTAAGGGATAATTGTAGTGTTGGATATGTGGCAAGGAGCATCTCAAGAAGGTTTTTCTGTCGTATAAGGGTGGCAGGTCTCAAATCTATAGTGTAGAGGAAGCGCAAACAATTGGGGATGTTGGACAAATCATTCCTCGGATCTATGCAACATTGGCTAACAAGAAGACAGATCACCATGCATCTATTATCGGGATGGAAGGTAGGCTTTGTGATCAATTCATTTCTATTTTTATTAAACCTGTATCTAATTATAGCTATGTTAACCATGACCTGGTGGATAAGTGTGGTTTGAGAAAAAAAGTGCATGCAGAGTCTTGGTTAGTGCATTTGGCTACAAGTACTAAGAAGAGGGTTCATCATTGGGAAAGATCTTGTGAATTTGAGTTAAATGGTATACCTACATCATTGCATTTGAATGTACTTCCATTGGGATCATACAATATGCTTCTGTGTATGGATTGGTTGTACCTTCACAGGAACAAAGTATATTTTTATGACAAGGTCGTTAAGTGCTTGGATGAGAATGGAGAACATAGAATTTTGCAGGGTAAGAAGAAGGCTACATCGGTTACAATGGTTATAAATATGCAAGGCAAGTGAAACCATAGGAAAGAGTGTGTATTGTGTGCAGTGCGTATACCCAGTGATAAAGGTAAGGATGTTGAGGATGCAAAAGTCTTGAAGAGGTACACATTCTTGCAGTAGTTTTAGGATGTATTCCCAGCAGATATTTTAGAGTTTTCTCCTCATAGGGAAGTGGATTTTTCTATTGATTTGGTACCAGGGGAAACACCAACATCAAAGGAACATTATAGGATGAGCACACTAGATTTAGTGGAGTTGAATTTTTAGTTGAAGTAAATGATTTAAAATGGATACATCAGCCCAAGTGAACCTGGACTTGTAGGCTCCACACTTCATTCCAGTGAAGTCTACTTATTCAACTATTGGTGTAGAATAGGCCTTCATCAGGGAGATAGTGAGGTTGCATGGTGTTTCGAAGAATATTGTGTCAAAAAAAGATGCTAAGTTCTATTCCAGGTTTTGGAAGGAGTTATTTTCAGGTTTGGGTACAAAGTTGGTCTTTAGTACAATTTATCATTCACAAATAGATGAACAGATAGAGAGGTTCAATAGGATTTTGGAGGACATGTTGAGAATGTATGTTATACACTAGAAACAAAAGTGGGAATAGTATCTTCCACTAGTATAGTTATAACAATGGGTATTAGGATTCACTGAGGATGAGTCCAATTGAGGCACTTTATGGGAAAATTTGCAATACTTCTATCATCTAGAGTGATCTAGTGAACAGGGTTTTGATAAGACCAAATATGTTGGAAGAGATGGAACAAGAAATGAATGTTATTAATAAGAATCTAAAGTAAAAAAAAATATAGGCAAAAGAGTTATTCAGACCAGCACAGAGCATTTAAGGAGTTTCAAGTTGGGGAACATGTGTCCTTGCGCATCAAGCCCAAGAAGAGCTCCTTGAGGATTGGGTCATGTGCAAAGTTGGCATCTCGGTATTGTGAGCCTTTTGAGATCCTTGAGAGGATTGGACCACTGGCCTACAAAATTTCTCTTCCTCTAACAGTGAAAATCCATGATGTTTTCCATGTTTCATTACTTAATATATATGTAAAATATGTTGATCATGTTATTGATTGGTCTGTATTGAAGGTGGATCCAGAAGGAGAATTCCATCTGGAACCTAAATGCATTTTGCAATAGAAAAACTCATCCTCCATAATCATGTAATCGAGCAAGTTAAAGTTCAGTGGAAGCACTTTGGGCCAGATGAATCTACATGGGAGATGGTTGATCAAATGCAGGATATGTATCCTTAATCATTTTTCGGTGAAGGAAAATTAGTTTTAGTATATGCACATATTTATCTGTGGTTTTTATTGTAAATACCATAATGAGTTGTGTTACAAAGCTACAATAAGAGGTATGCATGTCATGTTGTTATGTTTTTCATGTTGGTTTTCTTTTCAGTAGAAGGATATTTTAAATATTGCATCGAGCTAAGTTATAAAAATCGAAGGAAAGTGTGTTGGTGTTCAATGGTCTTGCTAGTTGTAGGTCTCATTGAACACTGAGGACTAATGTTTCCCTAAGGGGGAGGGGTATGTAATATCCACAAGCTAATTTAATGTAATAAAGTCAATAAAGGAAAAAATAATACCAAGGTCATGGGACATGTATTTCAAGCTAAATGTTGGGAAAGACATCCTAGTGGGTTTCATTCGATTTATTATAGCTAAGGAAATTGGTAAAGGCAATGGAAAAGGCTTTGAAAAGGAAAAGAGGCATTAATTGGCACTTTATTTACGAAAATAAAGGAAATTAGGAGAAAAGGGAGGTGAAAGGTCATAGGTTGCATGTGAGGATGAAATTGAAGGAAAATGAGTGGAAATTGAAGAAAATAGAGGCCTCATGGATAAAAATTCTTCTAAGGATCAGTTCACAAATTTTTCCAGTTTAGTTTTGGAGCTATCTCTCTATTCTATCTCTATCATACTCTTAAACACTTAGAGCATTCTTGGAGAACTCTAGTATTGAAGAAAGGGAGACAAAGGAAGGACAAGAAAGAAAATGGAAGCAAATATCAAGCAATGAAGAGTTGGATCAAGTGGAGACAATGAAATTACTTTGCAAGTATTGAGTTGCATGTATGATTTCCTTGCTAGATTTGGCATGAATGGTACATGCATGTGTGTATTTGGTTCTCTTGTTGTCATTGGAATGGTTTTTTCCAAGTGTGATAGTGGTTTCAACCTTGCCTTGCCATTTATAGATAACCATGGTGTGATGGAGTTCCCTCTTTGGTTGATATTCAAATTCCAAATGGTTTTCGAACCAAGTGAAGCAGTCTCAAGAAATTTCCCAAGGGCCTAGAAATCCCTTGACCGGTAATGGAGGGATACATGGTAAATCCCGAGGGTGGAGACGGGAAAATTCCTTAAGGTATTTGTGACGAAATATGGAGGCATCCATGCTTGTTTAGGGCCTAGTGATCCCTTGACCAGTTTTGGTGGGATTGTAGTAAATCCTGGTAGTGTATGTTTCTTTAATTTGGCCTAGGAATCCCTTTACCGATAATGGTGGGATTGCGGTAAATCCTAGTTGGGTGGGTTCTTTCTTTAGGCATATAAAAACCTTAACCAGTAATGGTAGGATATGTGGTAAAACATGCAGAAGCCCTAGTTGTTTTGTTGTTATTCCCATGTTCATGCTTGGAAGATGGCATGAGGGTGACTGGATGAAAGAAATATTTGGTTTAACCCAATCTATTTTCGGTTGGTACATGGAGGTCCCTAACTTGGTTGGATTTTTCATATGTTAATAAGAGCTATTTTCCTCTTGTGTTTTCATGAGTATTCATACCTTTTATTATGTGGCTTGATGGATGTTCTATCACTATTATTATTCTAGTTATATGATCATTATAGGCATGGTTTTATGATAAACATTAGTTATGTCTTTCATCATGTTTCGATTAGTGAATGAATGGTTAATGAACGCGTGACCTAATAGATGTTATTTCAGCTATTATGAAAGGGCATCAAAAATTCTTGATGATTCTAAGATAAGTATGAGACCCCTATGTTTAGATATGGATTTATGATCTGTAGATTACATGTTTACAATGTGTTTGATGAAATTTTTGTCATGGTTAGGCCTGGCTAGGTCAGGTTCTTGTCTAATTTTTGTGTTAACTATTTTTTTTATTTTCATTAATCATTCTGGAAAGTTTTGTCAAGTTCTAGGTGTTGGAGTGGGGTCCCCTGAGGCACAATTTTTGATGTCATTTTTTATAATTTGGTATGTGCACGCTGCACAATGGATTCAAGGGGCTTTGGGGTGGGTAAAAGTCCTCAATTTTGATGTAAATGGGTTTAAGGATGAACTGTGGGCCTCAAACCATGGTTTGAGACCATAGTATCTACGCGCTAGGTGAATATAAATAGATAGATCGTGTATAAGCTAGTTAGTTCTAATTAAGTTCATGATATTGATTTGTATGCGTCTGCAATATGTTCTAAGGGTTGTTTGGGTTGGGTTGAAAGGCTCTTGTTGGCTATGTGCGTGAATACCTATTCCTGGCTGTGTGCGGACTTTGTTGGCTGTGTGCATGGAAGGGTTTCTAAGGGAAAGTTGATGTATTAAACAGATCTGAAGCTAATAGAAAGGACATATAATGGAAAACTTATTATGTTATGAATATAAGTTGATTTCTATTTATGTTCTGTTAAGTTACAGAGGTAGCCCCTGTCAATCGTGAATTGTTTCCATCTACACTTCAGCCTGCTGTACAATATATTCCCATTTTGATTCATACCCCACCTCCTCCTCTTCCTTCATTTGTACAACAGATTGCTGCACAACCCCCACCACCTTCAATGGCTAATGTTCCTGCCTTCTTGCTGAATAAATATGCTCCCCTGGCATTACCTCAAGTGCTGAATGATATGCCACAGGATTATTTGAAGATATTGCCCAGATTCACTGGAGAAAATGAAATTGATGCTCAGAAACATCTTGAGACTTTCTGCTCTTTTGCAGAGAACTTTAATGTTGAACATTTGGATGTAGTCTTAAGACTATTTGTGCAATCTCTGGATGGTGAAGCTAGAAAATGGTTCAAGACATTAGGAAACCGTTCAGTGACCACCTGGGATGATATGGAAAGTACTTTTCTCAGGAAATGGGGAGAAAAGAAAGATCATGGACAGTGTCTCACTGAGTTTAATACACTCAAGAAGAAACATAATGAAGGGGTGTCAGAATTTATCAAGAGGTTTAATAAGTTATATCTAAACCTCCCTGCAGACATGAAGCCTCATCAGAATGCTGCCAAAGTAGTTTTCATAGCAACTTTTGACTCAGACTTTGGTTTCTCTCTCAGGGAAAGAAAACCTGCCACCTTAGATGATGCTCAGTCAAATGCTCTTGAGTTGGAAGCAAATTTTGCCTCCACTGGGAAATTAAAAGGAAAGGCTGAACAGGATACCAGAAGAAGGGGGAAAGAGGAAGTATCTATTTCCAATCAGGACAAGGATTCAGATAAAATGGAAAAAATAAGCAAGATGATCAAAAATATAGTCAAGCTAGAACTGGAGGCCAAGAATACAGTTCCCAAGAATTTTTATAATGCTCCAAACAGAGGTTACAACCCTCAGTATAGAAAGCCACCTCTGCAAATATTACCAAGAGAGGCAAAGCAGCAACAGGATCAAGTACCACACCCATTATACCTGGAAGGCCCAGTAGATGACTCCACTGAAGATGCTGCTTATGAGCTAGAAGATTCAAATATTGCTTTTTCAAATAATAAGGAAATAGAATGCCCTTTGCAAGAAGAAGAAGAAGCAGAGATTGATCACTATTGCAAGCAGTTTAATGATTTCATGCAAGCACATTTTAATAGAAAATATGACCTCAGATCTTCCAGAAAGAGGACCCGGACTCAAGATGAAGAAGAGGAGCCACTTCAAAAGGAATAATCTGCTCAAAAGGAGTCAATAATGAAGAAAGCCACAAACAAAGGTAAGAGTCCTCTAAACAAACCCTCGCAGTCTGATGATCAAATTCCTTCTTCCTCAAAAATAACTAGTCCTCCTAATGCTGAGTCTGTATCAAAATATGTTAAACTTTCAGCTGAAAATAAAGAGTCAAAAGAAGTTGTAATAGAAAAGCCCTCTCTTTCTTTCAATTTGCAAAAGGAACTTGAGAAAGTCAAAATCCCAGTCCCCTTGACTGAACTCCTCCAACAACCTGCATATCAATCTCAAGTTACTTCTTTTATGTTCCCTCCTGAAATACCAATTATTCCAGATAGTCTGAACCTTCAAGAAGAAAGACCCATGGTAGTCTTTGGCCCACATGTCGAGGAGATAGACCCTTCTACTCCTCCTTTCTATGTGTCTCTAGTTATTCATGACCTGCTGCTACACAATTGTATGTTAGATTCTGGGGCTTCCCATAATCTTATGCCTTTTTTAGTCATGGAGAAACTAGGTCTACAAATCACTCATCCATATAAAGATCTATATTCATTTGATTCCAAAAGAGTGAAGTGTCTAGGGATGATTAAATATTTAGTGGTCAATCTGGCCCAAATTCCAGCAAAAAGTGTGGTAATGGACATTGTGGTGGCTGATATCCCAGCTCGCTTTGGCATGCTGTTGTCAAGGTCCTGGGGTACAAAAATACGTGGATCACTCAAAATGGATTTAAAATATGCCACTATCCCTATTTTTGGTGGCCAGGAGAGGAGTTTATACAGAGAAACTAGATTTTTCAAGATGGTGACTAAGGCTGACAGCTCAGAAAATGCACCAGTCTACAGCAAGGAAGGAGATTTCTCATGTTTGATGCTTGAAGAAGATCAAAACTTTGCTCAGGAACCATCATTCTGTCAAATTAAGACTGAGCAGCCTTTAGAGGACCATGAAGCAGGAATATGGACTCTACATTTTGATGGAGCAAATTCAAGAGAAGGCAATGGGGTTGGAGTATTATTAATCTCTCCTACAGGAAAATGGGTGCCACTGTCTTTTAAATTGGAATACGAAGCTACTAATAATGTAGCTGAATATGAAGCGCTGCTATTGGGATTACAAACAGCCAGGAGCATGGGTGTACAAAATTTAAAGATTCTGGGAGACTCTGAGCTGGTGGTCAGACAGGTCAGAAATCAATGTCAAACTAAACATCCACTGCTGAGAGCTTATAGAAATGAATTATGGGACATGGTGGAGAACTTCTTCTCAGCATTCAATATCCAGTTCATGCCCCGAGAGCATAATAGAATGGCAGATTCTCTTGCTGTAGCTGCTAGTACATTCCGTCCTCCTCAAAACCCTCTCTTGAGGTATGAAATCGAGGTACGTTATAGACCATCAATCCAAGATAATATTAAGCACTGGAAGGTATTCGAAGATGATGAACAGATGAAGAAATTCCTGGAGACAGTGGGAGAATTCTCCAATATGGAGATTGATGATTGTGAAGAGAATGAGGCTGAGAATGTCTCAGAAAATAAGTGGGAAGATAAAATGGCAGGTAATAAAGTGCTGCAGTTGAAAGGAAATGTTATACCTAGAGGGATGGTGCCTCTAGAAAGATTATTTGACAAAAATGATGTTCCATTGCAGCATAATAAAATAGTAGAAGAAAATCAGGTAGAAGATATAAATCTGGGTACTGAAGTGATCCTAAAATTGTAAAATTATCCAAGAAGGTCCCAGAGGAATATAAAGAAAAATACCTGAAATTATTTCAATCATACAAAGATGTATTTGCATGGTCCTATCAGGACCTGAAAACTTTTGATGTTAGTATAATGCAGCACAAAATTCCTTTGAGGGAAGATGCAAAACCTTATAAGTAGAAGCTCAGACAGATAAATCCTCTGTTGCTTCCCTCCATTGAAAAAGAAATCAAGAAGCTGCTAAAGGCCAAAATAATTGTGCCATTAAGGTACTCAGAATGGGTGGAAAATCTTTTCCCTATCAGAAAGAAGAACGGAGAAATAAGGCTATGTGTGGATTTCAGGAATTTAAATAGAGCATCTTTAAAGGATAATTATCCACTACCTAAGATGGATCACATCCTGTAGGAAGTGGTGGGAGCCTCTAGAATGTCAATGATGGATGGTTTTTCTGGTTACAATCAGGTGGTTGTACTTCCAAAGGACCAGAAGAAGACTGCTTTCACCACACCATGGGGAACATTCATGTATGCCAGGATGCCTTTTGGACTGATTAACGCAGGAGCTACTTTTCAGAGGGCTATGGATATTGCTTTTGTGGGGGAGCAGGATAATTTTTTGGTGGTATACCTTGATGATATTACAGTGTTTTCAAAAAATGATGCTGAACACATTGAGCATTTACGAAGAACTTTTGAAAAATGCAGAAGGTATGGTCTTTCTCTTAATCCACAAAAGTATTTATTTGCATTAGAGGAAAGCAAACTTTTGGGACATATTGTAACTAAAGATGGGGTAAGGATAGATCCCAAAAGAGTAGAGGTTATAAACAGCATCCCTTTCCCCAGGAATAAAAAGGAAGTGCAGGTGTTTTTTCTGAGAAGATTCATTCCTAACTACGCTGAGATAGTTAGGCACATAACTGATATGTTGAAAAAGAACAATGAAGTAAAATGGTCTCTGGAATCTAGGGAAGCATTCACCAGGATAAAACATGCATTTTCTGAAGCTCCTGTGCTGGCTAGACCTGATTATACTAGACCATTTATGATATTTTCTTTTGCATCACCTCATACAGTAGCTGGAGTGTTATTGCAGAAAAATGAAGATGGATATGAGCAGCCTATTGCCTCAGCCAGGTGCTTCATGATGCTGAATTGAAATATAATATATTAGAAAAACAGACATATGCCCTAGTAAATTCCCTCAAAGCCTTCAGAATGTATGTTTTGCAGTCCCACATTACTGCATATGTCCCTACTACAGCTGTTAAAGATATTCTCATTCAGGGAGATAGTGAAGGAAAAAGAGGAAGATGGATTGAAAAAATACAGGAATATGATTTGGACATAAAGCCTACTAAGCTTATTAAAGGACAGGGGCTAGCAAGGATCTTATCAGAATCTAACTATCAAGCTCTGGGCATAAACCTGTCTATGTTTTCAAATGAAGAATCTGAAAACGAAAAAGAACAGCAAGGACTGGAGGTAACCATTCAAAAAGCACATATAAAATATCTTACTAGTCCTTGGTACAAAGAAATAGTTGAATATCTTTTGACACTCAGTTGTCCACCCAGCTGTGATAAAGCAAAATACAGGGCTTTGAGATTAAAATCACAAAAGTACATAGTTGCTAATGGTCAATTATATTGGAGAGATCCTTCAGGCATACTACTATTGTGCCTCACAGAAGATGAAGTAGAAAGTATAATGATGGAATTCCATGAAGGAATTTGTGGAGGCCATTATAGCTGGAGGGCCACAGCTCATAAAATCCTGAAGGCTGGTTTCTACTGGCCAAAATTATTTGGATATGTTTTTATTTGGGTTAGAGCATGTGATAAGTGTCAGAAATTTGCCGAAAGGTAAAAATTAGCAGCTCTGCCTTTGATTCCAGTTCATGTCAATGAGCCTTTTCAACAATGGGGAATAGATTTTATTGGAGAAATACATCCCCCATCAAGTGGACAACATAAATGGATATTAACAGCCACAGATTATTTTAAAAAATGGGTGGAAGCCATACCTGCAAGGAATGCTACGAACACTGTCATCATAAAATTCATGGAAGAGAACATCATATCCAGGTTTGGCTGTCCTGCTAGAATAGTGACTAATAATGCACAGGCCTTCAAATCTGCAAAATTTGTGAATTTCTGCCAACAGTACAATATTACACTTAAGCACTCCACAGCTTACTATCCGCAGGGAAATGGCTTGGCAGAATCTTCCAACAAAACTCTGGTGAGGGCCTTGAAGAAAACTATAAATGAGAATCAGAAGAATTGGGATTCCCAATTGAAATTTTCTCTATGGGTAAATAGAATTACTAGTAAGCGAGCAACTGGGAAATCCCCATATGAGCTGGTATATGGACAAGTAATTGTGTTTCCTATGCAGCTGGCTTTACCAGTGGCACGTTTCATGCAGGAAAGTCAGGAAGAACCAGATGGCATGGTCAGGAGAATTAATCAATTGGTGGAGTTAGAAGAAAAACGGGGCCAAGTAAATCAGAGATTAGTTGAATATCAGGAAAGAATGAAAAACATATTTGATCAGCATGCAAAAGATAGAAAACTGCATATTGGGGATCTAGTTCTCAGATGGGATGTCCGGAGGGCTAAAAAAGGAAAGCACGAAAAATTCGACCCCCTCTGGTTTGGTCCATTTAAAATTGTGGAGCAGGGAGGTAATAACACATTTATATTGGAGAATTTACAGGGTGACATGCTGGATGCCCCTGTAAACGGCCAGTTTCTAAAGCCCTACTTCCGATTCTGATTCAGGCAGGGAGTGCCTGTTGTACCATAATTGTATATAAGTTTTTTTCAATTTTTGTTTCAATCAGGGATGTGTGCTGACAAATTGTGAAGAGAAATGCAGCAAGGTCGAATAGCATAGTTAACAGAAAGACGAACAGGCAGTCTGCAAGTCTCGACGCGCCCAAGTGTGAACGCATCGTCCCCAGATGGAGCCGATGTTGTACATGTTAGTCCCTTCATTCAAATTTTTGGCCATTAGCCCCTCCTGAACCTTTCGAATTTTCTACCGTGGCCTAAGAGACCCTGTTTCGCCTGTCGTTGCCCTCCTCTGCACTCAGATTTCATAATTGAAGGCCGAAAGGTTCGCTTTTGAAAGTTTTAAATCCGAGCCCTTTTGGGCTTAGCCCCCTACAGCCAGACTTTCACGTGACTCGGGTGCTAGACCTGATGCCAAATCCAAAAGGCGCTCGTCAAATGCATTTCGGGTGCCCTCTGAACCGTCCGATTAAATTTAGATTAACGGCCCATAGTATACTCCCCGCCGTGCCTTCCCCTAAAACCAGTTGTAGTCCCCGCACCACTTTTGAAGGGCTAGCGGTTTTCCGCAAATCGCATCGATTCCATTAATCGCGCAACGCGTGGCTCAGCCACTGTTCCAATACCGCCTCCATTTCGCGCATTAACTCTCGGGCAAAGACGTGCAGCGAAATCAATGAGAGCCGTCCGATCTTGGGCGTTTGATCCAACGGCTCATGATCTCCAGAGTTGCGCAGCCTTTAGCTCCCGTCCTCCACCGAAGATTTGCTTTGGGAATTGGACGGCCAAGATCTGCTTGACCCCCGCGGTTGACCAAATCCCGTAGCCCATACTCCACGTCATCATCCCATGCGTCTATCGTGTTTTTCCTCCGCCATCCACATATTCCATTCATAACTCATATTTCCACGTTTTGCATGGAAAGCTATTACCAGCCCGTTCGCCATCGTTTCTCTGCATCTCTCTGCCACCCTGCGTTATTTCATCATTCCACCAAGACTACACCACCATATCCATAGATTCGTCACGCCACTGTCCCTGTGTCTGGCTTTCTCTAACAAGTTTGTGGTTTTGCAGGTTTGCCGCGGCAGAGAATTATCATGGTTCACTGCCTCTATTACAGAAGCCGAGAACACATGACAGGACCCGGTTCCGGGAGAAAAATTTATGGGAAAAGATCCGGGAGCTGCTATGATATGACCCCTATTAAAGAAAGCAAGGATCTAAATCTATCAAACCCTACAGGGTCATTCAAATGCACAAGATGAATAGGTAAAAAATTAATGGCGCAGATAGAGGATATCAGTGAAGAGCAGGGGATTAAAGAAATGCATTTAAAGACTTTAGGGCTTTTACATAACCTTTTGGAGGCAAAGTACCGAATCGAAGGCCTTGCAGATCACTAGTAAGATCTTTTCACAGAAAATCATGCCCTCAAGGCTTACTTCAGCCAAATTCTCTTCAGGAAAGTACAGAATGTCACATATTTTATTCTTCATGTCTTATCCTTGGAGAAATTTGCACCTACAGCATTTACTTCATGGAGATGGCCGCAGAGTACATGTAATATTTCATGGCCATCAAATAGTATGGGCGCGAAAGGTTTCGGCCATTTTGTCTTAATGAAACAATTAATTGTTTTCACCTACCTCTTTATGGGTTTTCTCTTCTCCTTCTTCTATAAAAACCCAGAAAAAATACATTGTAAGGGTTCCAGATTTCTATCAGAGAATTGTGCAGTGAAAGACATTTTTGTATGCATTTTGTAAAGCTTTTGTATGAAGGCTCAGAGCCCGTAGGGTCTCAGTGAGGAGGAGTTCTATCTATAATGAGGAAACTGGTCTTTGATATTTCACAGTATGTAATTTTCTCTTATGTGTGAATACAATATCTCTTTCCATTTCATTTATCTTCTTGTATCATGTTTTGGAATGCGATTGGCTCACTGGTTTGGTAAGGATTCATCCTAGTTGATTCCCATACTTAAATCAGTCAAGCGCTTTAAATAGGCTCGTGCATGATATATTGTTTCATGTTCATTTCATCCATCTTTCTACTATATTAGTTGCTTTGGGAGGGTCCTTTTAAAACGCCATTGTCATGTATGGATTCTTAGATTGATAAGCCCATATATGGTTTTGTTGTGTATCTGGGTATCAGACCAAAGTTAGCTAATATTCTCTTATATTTCTTTCACTACATACATCCTCTGATACTTGATTTCTGTGGCATATTATTTGAATCAGCCCTCTTTACAGTAAATTGTCTCTTAACTGTCTGATGCTTTTGTGCTGGAGCTTTACATCTTGTTTCCGCAACATTACTTTCCCTATGGCAGTTTCTGTGAGGTTTGGTCCCATTTAAATTGATTTCCTTGTTTTACAAGAGATAGCAGAAGAGATTTTTGGATTGACACCCAAGCTATATTATATGCTCCTTGCTATGATAAGATGTCCTAGGCACTGGTCTATGGCAACTCTAGACTGTCTCTAGGAGAGACAATAATTGTCGACAACAGAAGCCATAGAAATTATGTTTATGATTTGATGTTTTAGATTTTATGGTCTGTTTATACTTGTTTCTCTCTTCAACTGTTTAGCAATATTGTAGTGTTGTTTAGCACAAGGTGTTCCCAAGCGGGAATCACTCCTCTATCCTTGGGGAAATTATTTCGTCCACTCAGGCAGAGTATTTGCACTATATTTCCACATTCAGGCATCAAACCAAGCTCCATCTTATTCTACATCGCATTTTCTATTGAGAAATGTGCTGGAGTTGCAGGATACAGCAGTGGAGAATACATCTGGGTGATTTCTGATCTAGATTTCCTTGGAGGAAGGTTCCCTTCCATTGGGAGGCTAGTAAGAAAATCCCTTGAGCCTTATTGCAGCATTTGGCATTAGGCCACATCATCATTTTCCCCTACAGTGCAGTTCCTGTCTTGGACTGCATTATTTTAGGGAGGAGTTGCAGGGGAGGTTTCAATACACCATTTGGGGAGGAGGTTTTCTAGTGAAGGGATCAACCTTTCATTTAGAGAGTATATTGGAGGAGGCTATATTTCTTGCTACATCAGATTAGCCACATCCTTCCAGTTCTATTGTTGCAATGAATCTTCAGCCCTAAGGCTTGGGTTCCCATCTTGTATATTGGTCTATTTCTGAAAACCCTCTTGGGTTCTTTGTTGGAGGTTGTATAGAGCCTTGATCTTCATTGTATATTATCTTTGAGGCATATATCATCCATTTATCTTTTTTATATTAGTTTTATGTAGCAGTGCTCCTATGACTGCACTGTAGCAGTCTTCCGACATTTTTGATATAGTAGCAGCACCTCATTCTTGAGGGATTTATTCATTGGAGGCTTGTGGGATTGTATTGCATTATTTGTGCCTCATTATATTATATTATTTGCTGCTATTATAACTAATGAGAAGACTCCATATTGGTCTCATATTTTGATGTGATGTTATACACTGTTATTTCCTTGTTTATGCACTATATTCCTCCTTGTCCCATTTGGGAATAATACAGTGGTATCAGAGCATAATATTGGCTCAGGTTGTGCATCGTAAGCCAATATGTCATCAAATTAAGGATATTCTCTCACATATAGAGAGAGGAGGTATCTTAGAAGGAACCTTAAGTATGAATATACAGATGATAAAGAAGAGAAGGGTAAAACCCCTTTATCAAGAGAAGAGGATGACAAAAAATTTCCTAAGCTTCTTCTTTGAACTATGCAAGACATTGCTAGAGAAATAAAGGAGATGAGGATGGATGGACATAAGGAATCCCCCAAATGGTTTCTACATGGTGAAGGCTCTGACATTTCTCATCACTGTAGTGATCAACCAGTGAAGCAACAAGCTTCCCAACGCTCTACAATTCCTACATTTTTAGTAGTGGGAAATGGAGGGTTTAAAGAACAAGAAAATCTTGACGACTATTTCATGGAGTATGAGTCTCAATCTCAGAGATTCAAGGATCATTTGATTTTTCAAGAATTTTGTCAGATCAAGGACAATAGGAGACTCCAGCATCACAATAGAGGTGGAGGATTCATACAGAATCGTGATCTACACCAAACTATGGGCATATTTTTCTTACCCATATTTGATGGGTCATCCAAATGCACTCCCAAATCATAGATAGAGAAGCTAGACATCTACTTCCAGATGAACCAAGTACCAGAGATGGAGTCCATAAAAATAGTAGCGCTGCACCTTGAGGGTGAAGCACATGATTGGTGGTTTCATGGGCTTTCTACGTTGGGTAATGCCAATGTGACTGCTTATTCATATTTCACAAGGAGGTTGGTGGAGAGGTTTGATCGAAGAGATCCGGAGGCACCTTTCATGGGGCTTGCGAAGCTAAAACAATCAGGTAATCCAGAAACTTATATTTCTGTATTTCTAAAAATTTCTGTTATGGTTCCTGATTTATCTGCAACAAGGAGGGTCTATATGTTTATTGATGGGCTAGCAGAACCTCTTCATGGTTTGGTTAAATATACCAAACCCACTACCCTTCAATATGTCGTTGAAATGGCTAGAGATCTACAAGATTCCTTTCCAAAAGCAAAGGCCACATTTCAGCAAAATCCCACCATTCCATCAAAGGGAAAAGAAGAGAAGGCTCCTTTTTCAAAAGAGATCCAAAACAAAGTACCTCTTAGTGATGATGTCCGAAGAGACTTGAGGAGAAGGAAGATTTGCCACATGCCAGGAATCATGGGCACCCAGACATAGATGTGCATCAGGAAAGGCACATTATCTCAAGGTCTTCTCAGATGATGAGGAGGAAGGAGAAGAAGAACCAAAAGGAGGTCACAACGCTGGAATAGCAGTAGATGATCCACCACCACCAGAAGTTGGGAAGGGAGCATTTTCTCCAATTGGAGGGACTCTTTCCTCATTGAGAGTAGTACCAAAGTATCAGAAAACTTCCACATAGAAAACAGGGTTAGATTTGCGTAGTGGAAGCATGGACCAAATTCCCATTTGTTATGCATATGACTATGGCCCATGATACATTACTGTTTTGTGGCAAACAACTTGCGAGGCCACCTGATCAGGAGTTTATGAGGGATTTCTTACAACATGTTGCACCACTCATAGACCCAGGAGGAGTGGGAGCATTGGGATATCATTGTACAACGCAAAGAGTCTTGGGTAGACTCAAGGATTTGGGAGAAATTCTCCCACTATCATCATTACCAACTCTCACACCACATCTTGCGCTGAGAGAGGATGCTAAAAAGTTGAAGGATGGCACCATCATGGTGCAAGCAAACTATTCCTTGACTTTGGAGGCTTAGAATATGTTCTTACTTGGAGATAAATCTTCCACACATGGTAGAGGATGGTGGCCACTCATGCAGACATTGGCCAAACTCAGAAATTTTTGGATAGGTTATAGCTTCCCCTGGAAGACTAATCTCCAAAAGCTTCAACCTTTACTTGAGCATGGGCAGCTAAAAGAGGAGCAACAAGGGAAGGATAGCAGCATCCCGACATGTAACTTTGACATGGGAGATGTCAAAGAAGGGGGCAGCCACATGACATATGTTTTACATGACAGATCATCAATGATGTCACTAAGGAGGGTAGATCCTTATTGGAAATCCCAGCTGTTGGTGGATTATTCCAAGGATATTCTTACATGCATGATACTTGATGACCAACTATTAGAGGAGGGATATTCAGTCAAAGATGGGGTCATCTACTATCATATTATGAACTTCTTATATAGAGCATCCAAGCTCAAGGAGAAGTTACTACAAACATCACATGAATATTTTCTCTTCAATCACGCTTATTCCATGAGAGCATACCTTACCATCATGGAGGGATACACTTGGGAAGGCTGTGAAGAGGATATATATCAGCATTTGAAAATATGCATGGGTCATGTGGATATGGAGGAGATACATAACTCGTTGAAGGAGTTATCACAACCACCTCTTTCCTCTTTGGGAGTGAGAGGGGATCTATCTATGAGCCACTCCATTAGTATGATTGAAGCATATGGGAAGGATCATGTTTTTATGCATAATGATTTACTTAATGAGTATTTGCATTCCTTTACCATACATGTGTAGGCCATTGTTCCAAGGGGGAGCATTCTTCCTTATAAACTTCATGGTCAACTTTGGGCCATAAACAATGTTGAGCATGGCCACTCCCTAGGAGGATATAGGGAGATGACATATCATTCCAGGTGTGCACCAAAGGCACCAAACATTACTCACCTTCTCAAAAAAATTTAGAAGACTATGGTAGCAAGTAAGTGGTGTGGAAACCACTTACCATATCATTATTTGAGGCAATCAGGAGATATACTATGTCGGTTTTGTTAGTCATCAGTATTTTTTTACTTGTTGGTGATGACTAGTTGTAACAGCCAAGTTTTCCAACAGTCGATCTAAAAATTTGTCAAATTTGCCAGCCGGGAAAAACACCTATAAAAAATTTTTGCCCTTCTACCTTTCAGTCCACCAATGACGAGATGAAACCTCATTATTGAATCCTACCTAGCCTCAGCCATACTAGTCTGCCCATCAGCTCTAAAGAAGCAATCCAAATCTGTTCAAAAAACCTCCCCTAAGTTAGGAAGTGGCGCTTTAAGGCATTTCTCCCTTGGCAAACTATCCAAGAGCCAAAAAACCTCCATCTGCTATAGACCAGTCATAACAGACCTCCCACTCTGCTAATAAAGTTGGTCACAGCCCTAAGTCGCGCCACTTATACACCCTTAAGTCTCAACAATACATAGACCATAATCTCAAGCTGATTTTAGGTGTTTTATAGTGTTTGATGGATCTTTCAAGGATAGAAACATATCAGCATCTCAGAAGACAATTCTTGGCTCCACATGAGAAGACAGCTGCTTCTCAATGTGATCTTGAGTCTGAGATGCATCTACAGGGCAAAGAGTTTCTCATCAAGCTCTTGCAACCTCATTCAAGGCCTGAAAGGACAGTAGAAGAAAAAACAACACTGTCAAGAGGCTGTTGATATGACATGACTGGGAACCTCCTTCATTTATAAGCAGAGGGTTTGAAGGCCTAAGAACCTCCTTCATCTATAAGCAAAGGGTTTTTAAAGCGCCTCCTTCATCTATAAGCAGAGGGCGATGGCCAAAGTTTGACTTGAAAAGTTGCGACTGGCTGTAAGACAGATTTGTTTTTAATAAACAGTGAGACAGTGACTAGGGTTTTCCAAAGTAAAATGATGATTGAAGGTAGAGGTAAAAGCAGTAGTGTTTTCAAATTTTGTTTGCCTACCATCATGTGTAGTAGAAACCCTTGTCAATATGTTCATCAGGCAGCCTTCATATGGCTGAGACAGAAGGTTGAAAAAACATCAGATATTTTTCCAAGTGAAGGGCCTCCTTCATTCATAAGCAGAAGGCCAGGGCAGTGATTATTTCTAGGTTTTCTCACTAGCTGATAGACAAAGTAAGAACAGTAAGAGATACTTGAAACAGAGAAATAATGTAAAGGACCAAGAAGGAAAGTAGGGGTACCACTGCAATCCAATGGGTCAAAACTGGTCTCTTAACAAGGTATCTCTCAAAAGACAATCTGCAGCTCACAACAAAACCAAATTAAAGAGTGGTTGATGAGATGGGTTATTGCACTGGAAAAGGATATGATAATGATTGTGTTTCAAGGGACACTAATCCCCCTACTCATAAGAGGATGTCCTTCAGATTACTATCATAATTTGACAAAGAAAATCTGAGCTCAATCCCCAAGAAGTATTGCAGCTAGACACAGTTGTTCATATTATGCAAGAAGGACTTTGGCATGTTTTCAAATTCTGGAGCAAAATCTCAAAACAAATACAGGCATGTTCCTTGTAAATGGTCAAAGGTGCCGTATCAATTCAATTTGAGTGAAGAGAGAAGTGTTAAAGAAATCTCCTTTTAAATGGACAATAGTAGAAAAGCCGAGGTAAATGCAACTGCATTTTTCACCCACATTCAGAAAGGGAAACTCAAGCAGCACCTGTCATCTACTTCACTTTACACTGTAAACAAGACTCTCCTCATAACATCCAGAGCAAAGTGTTATTTTATGTTACAAAATGGAAAAGGGACCACTGTCAAAATGTCAAAGAAAACCCCCTGCAACATAAAATATCCTCTACAAGTGTCCTCTTTTCATACAAAGCACCAGAAGTATAAAAGGGATATTGAGGTGACAGTTCATGTTTCTTCCTCAGCAAAGGGCACTGCAAATAAGTATACAGGTTCATAAAGTACAAAAAGAACTTTAGCATATTCTTTCAAGTTCTGAAAATCATTGAAGGCAAAGTTCACATGCCACTGCCACGAAAGGAGACATTTTTCCCTATAAGTGAGAGACAGTCAAAGTTTTAAAAGAAAAATTCCTCAAAAGGGTTATGTCATTTCAAAAAGGGAAAATAGGCTTAGAAAGAAGTGATCGTTGCCTTTATGTTTTGGTTTGAAATAAAAGAAGTTTAGCTTCGTTTTCAAAAGATGAAATGTTTCATATTTTGGTTTAAAAACCCAGGGTATTGTTTCAAAAAAGCCAAACTTTCAAAACCCTTACAATTCAAAGCACAAGGGATTTTCGTTTGTTTGCATTTAAAGAAACAAAGGACCGTTGCCCCCACTTGTTTGGCATTTCAAAAAAACAAAGAGTGATCCCTCCTTTGCTGGTAAACTGAGTCGAAGCAGAAGATTTGCGTGCCTGTAGGAGTGCGCGGCGCTCTCAGACACACAAAATACACAGAGTTACAAGGCCGCGCGGCGCGCCTGTAACTTTTGGTCACAAAGGCCCGACAAGGTGCCTCGACTATGTTTTTGTGCGGCATTCTCTTCTTCTAAAGTGCCGCGCATAAATCCAACGTCCAAGATGCCTCAAATCGCCTCTGAAGGTTGCTCAAACTCATCTCCAAAGCCTGTCATCGAGTTTTAAAGGTATTCTATGTACCTCCCTTGATATTTTTAGGACTATTAAGTGGTGGAAAGGAGATAAAACTCACGGGTGAAATAACAGTTTTGTTTGATGTTTTTATTTTTAAGAAAAAACAAGATATGCTATGGTTATGCTGGCTAAAGGTGAACATTGAAAAGTGTTGAGATTGCATTAAATGGCCAATGAAACTGCCCTCAAACTATGATGAAGAAAGAAGAGACAAGGTGTTTTAAGGGAAAAACAGTGGGTCAGTTTTAAACACAGTGATCATTGAAAAAGCTTTTGTGACCTTCTAAAGGTATCCTCTGTATTTTAAAGGGACAAAAAGCAGTGTTGTGTCTTTCAGTTCCATAAGGCAGAATCAGTAAGTAAGCTACCATCCACAGTTGAAAGGTGTGTGGGTCAAACTAGTGTGAGAAGCAGCAAAGTAAAGGGAGGGCAGTGCTTTGTCTAAAAGGAGTTTTTTTGGTATTCGACTGCTACAAGACCTTTGTTAACACATCAAACATTAAAAGCTCTATCACCCTGTCCTATGAACAGTCACCTTTGACTGTATATACACTTTGTTTGATTGTGAAATAGTGTTGAATATATTTGTTGAAAGGCACACCAAAAGGAGCAGTGTTTTGTTGAAGAGGATTTAATTGTTGATTGAATGCTACAAGGCTCTATCACCTGATCCTATAACACAGTGACTTTGACTGTATAGATACACTTTGGTTGACTATGGTTATATTGTTGAATCCACTGGTGGAGTAGCCTACAAAGAAGAAAGCAGGGTTTTGAATTAAGAAGAATATTGTTTTGCCTTTACCCAAAAAACAAAGTTGTCCTATTGTCTCAAAACACCTAGGGCTAAGTAATCTTACCACAAACACAAAAAAAGAATTTTGACTGTGTTTATTTTTATTGACTGTATGCTCATTATAAGTATTGTTTGTTTGGTAGACAAAGGCAAGAAAAGGCATTGCTTTGAAAGAACGGGGGTCTTGTACCAAAGGAGACACTGTACACAGCATTCAAAACCAATTTTGTCTTAATCAAACAGTAAGTTGACAGGCTGGGACAGAGTTTTGTTTAAAAAACACATTTCAAGAACTTTTGAGGCAGTTTGGTTTTTCAGAAGCGCATCCAAGTCAAGATGCCTCCCAAGCAGTGATAGAAGGGTAATGGCTTGTTGAATGTTTATAAAGGGCTAGGAGACAGTTAAAGGGAAAGCGCACTTGTTTTTTCAAAGACTTATCATAACAGAATATGTGTAGAGGGTATTTAACAGATCTGAAGGAGTCTTTGAAAACATGATCTCAAAGAACACCATGTCCAATCAAAGCCAAAAGAAGCAATGATCTCATAAAAGAAAGATGATGATTGGGAAGAGTGTTTTTATCAGTTTAAAGAGTGTTTTATTCAGTCTTTTAAAAATGACAGTGATTTCATAAAAGCAGTGTTTGAGGGGAAGGTTTTTGTGCTAAAACAAAGGGGACTTCTTTTCAAGAAACCACAGAAATGTCTTATTAAAAGCCTCATGACTCAAACACAGAACTAAAAGAGATGACTTTAGTGATGATGAAGAACAAGGCAAAGAGGCTAAACATAGCAGTGAACGAAGAGCAAAGTGATGGAAAGTAAGGCAATGATGAAAGACAAACAAGGAAGCCCTCAAGCAAGCAATGATAAGGGCCAGCAAATACAAAACATGGATCATGAAGGGCATCCTCCAAAGCATGTGCTAGCTGCCTCTCCTAGGCAAGGGGCCATGACTTCTTCACCAAAGCTAGAATACCAAACAACAAAGAAGAAAAACCAAGAAAAGCTCAAGGAAGCTAAAGGGAAGCGCCCGGCACGGAAAGTGAGAAAAGACACATCAGGACTTCATATTTTGGTTTTTTCTTCAGAACATGTTGCTAAGAACCCTTGAGGTTCATACTCACCGATTTTGGGCACATTTTGACATATTTTGGTCTTTTGGCATTTTTGAGTTTTTGGTCAAAACTCATGAATTCGCCATTTCATTTTGGGGATTCGTCAAAGGAGGAGAATGGTATCATTGGATGCCATATTTTCAGGAGCACACACTCAGCGATTTTCAGGACATTTGGAGATCATTTTCTCTCCCGAAATGGCGAAAAAGGCTCGCTTTTTGCACACTCTACCCGGTCTATCAGCAGACTGTAATTTTTTTGTTTTTTTACACATAGGTGCAGTTTTGGAGGACTTACAGGCATTAGATTGAGAAAATTTCAGTTGTTCCAGAAAGTAGACACTCAAAGCTTTCCAACGATCTATCATGAGCCTCATTTCGACATTGGGAAGGCTGCCAAATGTTGCCGACAAGTCAGGGGACCTTTCGCTGATGTAAATTTGAAATATTTTTGTAATTTTTGAACCTCTAAAAACTGCTTTTTCCAAATGTGCGTTTAGCTATTTTTGCACCTGAAAAATGATGCAAAGTCAATTATTTTTCCGTTTTTAGCATTTTTTAGATATTTAATGAGATATTTTGTGCCTTGGGCTTTGCAAAGCCTCAAGGACAAGATTAGATATTTTGATTAGGCCAATAGGATGGCAAGTTGAACCATGAGGTTTTCCTCACTTTGGCCTATTTATTCCAAAGGCTTTCATTGTAAACAAGGCTGAACTTGATGATAGAAGCAATATATGGTCATATAACCTTTGGAAGAAATAATTGTCTCATGCTTTTGGATTGCCTCTTGGATGTTCTTGGATGATGAAAGAGGATTGTTGTTGGATTCCATGACTTGGTAGAATGGTATAGTGTCTCTCTCTTTGTTTTGTCTTCTAGTTTTCATTCATGAATACATGTTTCTTGCCTGCTATAGATCAGTAGAGAACAAATTTGAGACATGCCCTTGGAGGCACCTCAAATTTCCTGTTTCTTCATAGCTTTCATGTCTTCTTCTTCCTTAGTCACATTAAAGAATTCTTAATTGCTCTTTAATAACTTGAGAATATTGTTGCTTGTTTCATTCATAGTTCTATATATTGCTAAGTATGATTTATGGTACGCCCTGCTTACCTATGGCTATCCATAGCTCCATCCATGAAATTATCTCTTTGACTGATTAGATTATCATTTTGTTGAACCAAGGAGGCCTAGTTTCGATCTAGCCCTTTTTCTAAAACTATGCAAATCTTGTTTTCAAAGTGCCCAATAACTTGAAGTACTATGTTTAGGCGTTCCGGCATAATGATTTGAGTTGTTTGTCTGTCTTAAGTGTTTTCCCCAAAGTCTGATAGCCATTTCCCGAAGTTAAAGAGTTAAAAGTCTCTATGCATGGCTTGAATGTTTATTTCTATGTATTGATTGGCTTATAGTTACATTTTGCATGATTAATGGTTTTCCCTACCATGTTTATGTCTGCTATTAAACTAGTTATGCTTGAAATCCTTTGTTGTTCACAAAATTGATGTCCATTTACTCCATTTTTCCCAAAGATCCTTTCTACCTTGAATCAAATTGGCCCTTCAACAGCCTTGTATCACCATATAATAGCTTTCTTGACCTTTTCGACCCCATAGCCCAGTTAATCTGACATCTTTTTACCTATCTTATATCTTTGATCAGTTTCATCCCTCACAACCTAAAAAACCAAAACCAAAAAACTACTTCATAACTAGCCTAAAATCAGAACATAATAAGCAAACACATAGATATCCCTTACACATATAGAGAGAGCCCTCTCTGAGTCCAGGAAGGCTAGGTCCTCGAGCTCCAAAGACTGGTTTGATGTTACACTGTCATTTGACTTGCCAATCAGCCAAATCACGGGACCCTAATAGGTTCCACATGTGGGACTATGATCCACCTCCATTATTGAATATAAAAACTTATGTATCCTTGGTTTTGATCCCATACATTGACGATGTTCTTATTCTCATTGTGTGGATGGTTGGAGGAAGGATGGGAGGAGTGAACATGCACTTTGGGAGAGATATTCTCCATGTTTCTTATGCTTCATGTTTCAGGGAAAACATTGGGAAAACCATGATTTCTTCATTGGGTCTTTTACTTCCTTGTAGGATGAGTCATTTACATCTCATGAGAACTTGGGAGGAGCAGGTCATGGAGGGATTGATTGGGAGATACTTGGTATATGAGGAAAGCTTATCACATGGAGGTGTCATCAAGGAAGGAGGAGAAGAGTTGCAGAACTCACCTTTACAGTTGCTTGAGGACAAGCAACATTTGGGAGAGGAGGACTGTAATATTCCCAATTAGCCATGAGCTAGTTGGACTATTAATTTTTGTTTTTGCTTCTTTGTTTGATGAATAAGAGGGTATGGAGACCCATAAATCTCCTTAGTATGAATAAAATCACTCCTAATGTTAATGTAGATCATTATAGTAGCTTAATTGAGCACCTTTATGTGTGGAAAGGGGCTGGAGCATGTAGACTAGGTCAACTTTGACCAAATCAACAACCTTGTCATGGAGTAGTGGCATTCATTGAGGGAAATAACAGTTTTAGTTGGAGACCTTTTGCATGGAATTAGTGTCTTAAATGAGTGGGGCCAAGGGTGAGGAACATCACCACTTATATAAGGAAGAGGATGGCAGCCATAGAAATTATGTTTATGATTGGATGTTTTAGGTTTTATGGTTTGTTTAGAGTTTTTGCTCTCTTCAGCTGTTTAGCTAAGATTGCAGTGTTGTTTAGCACAGGGTGTTCCCAAGGGGGAATCCCACCTCTATCCTTTGGGAACTTCTAGTGTCCACTTAGGAAGAGTATTTTCACTATATTTCCACTATCAGACATCAAACCAAACTCCATCTTATTCTACAATGCAGTTTCTATTGAGATACGTGCTGGAGTTGCAGGATGTAGTAGTGGAGAATACATCTGGGTGCTTTCTAATCTATATTTCCTTAGAGGAAGGTTTTCTTCCATTGGGAGGCTAGTAAGGAAGGCGCTTGAGCCTTATTGCAGCATTTGGCATCAAGCCACGTCATCATTTTTGTAATGTTCCAAATGGGGAAGAATAAGCTCAGTAGGGAATATCTTAGGATATTCCACTATGGATTCATAGCAATATGGAAACACACCAGCAATTCTAAACCATATATATACTGAAGGGGCTTTTACTGGATCTGTCACCTCTAAAGAGAGGGTGAGATCCAGAGGCTACCTGGCCCGTTTCAAACTCTGTCTATAGAAAATAGGTGTAACACAGCAAGGGTGGAAATAACACACTCCTATTGGATTTTGTAGCCCTTGGGATCCTTAGATCACCTGATCTAAATAATGGATCCAAAATAGAAGAAAAAACCAAATAGATTAAAAGTGGGAAAATCATAATTCAGGAAAATCAACAATAGGCTCAGTGAGAACGTTGTATAAGCAAGATGGTGTAAAAATAATGTAGACCAGGGCTGGTTTCCCTTAGCTTAGGCCATGTGGGGATTATATATTGAATTTCAGCAGAAACAAATAAGTTTAAGGGCCTTAAACAGATATCCCACAATGACGACTAGCTAAAAATTAGCTAAAGAAGAGATCTGAAATTAAGAGAAACCCTGCTTCAGCAATTGCGCAGTTTTAGCTGATAGTCACTGGAAATCAACCATAAGACTCATATTTCCATATGATAGTAGTAAATCAATTCTTCCATGGAGTTCCTTTAGGAAATCAGTAAATTACATGAGGCAATGAGCAAGAATTCTTCATAAATAAGAGCTGTAATATATGTAAAAGTTGCAAAAATGAATGAACAGCATTTTCTATGAGGAGCTTCAGCAGCTGTAAGTTAGAACTCAGATCTATAGCAGATCTATGGCTGAAACATCAGATCCATACCAGATCTGGAAACTACACAACCTTCTTTACAAGATCCCCTTGGGATTTCATCAAAATACTGCATAATAAAGTGTAGATCTAGCTTTTTATACACAGAAATGCAGAAAGCTTCAGGAATTTCTGAAGATTAATCTCATTATGATACATATCAGATATGAACAATAGATATCAGCAAGCTACAACATGAATCTTCAAGATGAGAGGCAAGCCTCAATCATCTGAGATCTATTACAAAGGAGGGAATCTAAATAGCATTACATAGCACATGTAAATAACGTAGTTAACCAAGGAGACTGCGCAGTAGCCTGAACAGAATGTTTTAGCAGATGAAATATGCAGATCTTAAATCAAAATACAACAGAAACCCTCTTCCGGGTGGTCACAAGACACCCTCCCTGAGAGGAGACTCCAAAAACAACTAGATCCTTGCTGATCTAGAACCCCACTTACTACACTTACAGCAGCAGAAAAACCCTCAGTGAGCCAGCGCTGTCTATGCAAGCATAGCTTGGCCTCCAACCAGATAGTGGTTCAATCTAGCACACTTCCCTCCAAGAGCTCCTCAAGGAAGGATAGAGGATTCCTAAACATGAGATCCTCTTTTTCTCTTGCTAAACAACGCAAAGAAATGGAGTTGCCTTAGCAAGCTCAAAAATGAAATATGATCAACAACCTCCTCATGAGCCTTCTCTTGGCAAACCCTAAACCACTTCATCTTTTTGGTTCCTTTCACACTTGGAAACCCCTTCTAGAACAGTGCAGTCCATCAAGGAGGTTCAATGAACCTAGACAGCGTTGTTGACTTGGTCAAATAGGATCTCCTTTGGTGGTCTTGGCCCTTTCACACCTGCAAGATTTTATTCCAATGGCCTAAATATGTCTCTTTTCACATAGGCACTGATTTATTCTTGTTTTTCAAGAGGATTAGACATCCTCCTTTACAATTTATTCATTAATCATGAAATACAAAGTAAATAAGGAAAAAATTAATGTTCCAAATTAGCTGAAGCTAATTTAGGAACATTACAATTTTCCCTTACAATGCAGTTTCTGTCTTGGATTACGTTATTTTAGGGAGGAGTTGCAGGGGATGTTTCAGTACACCATTTGGGGAGGAGGTTTTCTAGTGAAGGGATAAGCCTTTCATCTAGAGAGTTTAATGGAGGAGGCTATATTTCTTACTACATCAGATCAGCCACATCCTTCCGGTTCTATTGTTGTCGTGAATCTTCAGCCCTAGGGCTTGGGTTCCCATCTTGTGTATTGGTGCATTTATTAAAACCATCTTGGGTTCTTTGTTGGAGTTATTATAGAGCCTTGATCTTCATTGTATATTATCTTTGAGGCATATATCAACCATTTCATCTTTTGTATATTCATTTTCTGTAGTAGTTATCCTATGACTGCGTTGTAGCAGCCTTCCGGCATTTTTGATATAATAGCAACACCCCATTCTTGAGGGATTTACTCATTTGAGGCTTGTGGGATTATATTGTATTATTTGTGCCTCATTATATTATATTATTTTCTACTATTATAACTAATGAGAAGAATCCATATTGGTCTCATATTTTTATTTTATTTTATACACTGCTATTTCCTTGTTTATGCACTATATTCCTGCTTGTCCCATTTGGGAATATTACAAAAAACAATTTTTAGAAAATATGCGTGAGGCACATGAGGAAGGAAAGCACTTTTAGTATGCTTGGATTCTATTATTAATCATGCTCAATGGGTGGCGGATCCCGGAAGACACTTCGTTCCCTGAAATTGGGTCGAAGATGTGTGAAGCTACGCGCTATACAACATTGTGGAACTCCTTAGACCTGGTGCATGCAAAAGAAAACAATATTTTTTGGGTTGTATATATTGCTACCTTGAATCAAGAGATGCAGTCAAAGCCGCGACTGTCACTTACCTTGTGTGACCAATAGAATATGGTCGCAGATTTTAAAGCTACACTCTATAATATACATATCCACGCAAATTGCGTCGTAGATGGAGTATGGTATGAGCTACCATACCTAGTGATTGAAGATGATTTTCTTAGAGCGATAGCAAAATGGATGATGACCTAGTTTACATGAGCCACCCCAACAAAGTCATGCACTCCGACGAGGAAATCAACCGAGAGAGCAACCATGAAAGTCACTGAGAAGGTCACAGAGAAAGTAACATAAAAAGAAGCAACCCCTATAACCACTAGCGAGACTATAGAAATAGGAAAAATTCCATAAAAGAATGGATCTGTGCCAAAGGAGATAGGGGAAGCTGAAAATTCTAAAGGAACCAAGTGCGGATCTCAACCTATTGGAGGATCGTGGAAAAAGAAGAAAGGTTCCAAAAATGTGAGGCAGGAGGTCCTGACGCTGACAGAAGATGATTTAAACAAGATAGAAAACACTGTCAGGTTTGAGACTAAAGATCGTTGGACAAACACGGAGGTTCAATACAAGTCCACGATAGAACTTGTACAAGTATGGACTGTAATAGTTAAAGGTACAGATGAGACAGATGCAAGAGAGCATAGCCCAGGAGAGCCAGACTAGTGCGCAACCGTTAGACGTTGCTATACCAGCCTCAGGGGATGACCACTTTGTCCATATCCCCTTACTAGCCATTCAGATGGATGCTAACTAGTGTCTCCAATTTAGAGAATCAAGTGATGTACACATTAACCTTTCTGTGTTACCTGCAGGTAAGTTACATCTTATGCACTCAATGATCGTGGACGAGCTTTAGTACAAAGAGGCTATCGCACATACGCCGAAAAGGGAAGCACAACAACAAGCCGAGAAAGCACATCAACATCAGAAAAAAGTAGAAGCAGCTTGTTGAGATGTGGAAGCCCAGCGTGCTGCACGAGAGGCCAAAATTCACCAAGTATGCCAAGAAATTCCAATTGTCCTAGCCACAACTACACCCGAAGATAAGTTATAAGGATTGGCTGCTGTGGTGAAAGAAGCCCGCATGGAGGTGGAAACAGTAAGAACAGAATATGAGAAACAGATTGCAGACCTTAAAAAAAATTTGTAGCCAAAGATGCCACCAGAGGTTCACGCACAGAGAGCAGCTAAAGTGAAACAGGCCCGAGATAGTATTGTTGTTGCAGTCACCCAATGTGACAATTTGTTAGTTTAAGCTATGAGTGTTTGGACCTCAGTCCAAAATGATGCAGTCGTGCAACAAATGCACGACACCCTCCACCAAAAATATTAGAAGTTCAAGGAGATCAGGACAATGGCACTCACGTTGATTATATCTCAGCGCCTCACTCATCTGCAAGGGAGAAGAACCATTCAGGCAGAAATTGCAGATCTGCGTCGGAAGGAAAAACTACTGAAAGAACGCATGCAACCATGGGTAGAAGAAGCACTTCAATTGTCGCAGACGCTAGAAAACACATTGAATACCATCCAACTAACTCAGTGCAGCATCTATATGGCCATTGAAGGGCCTACCACAGAAAAGCTGGTTCATCAAACGCAGGGCGCCACAACGCAAATTTTAGATTTAGTGCTCCCTCTCAAAACTTATGTCAGCACGCTTCACGCTAAGATCAAGGAGCAAGCACCTCAGTGACTTGGGACGAGTCACATGTTTGTGTTTGGGGTATATTGAAGCGAGCTCCCCTGAGGCACAATTTCCGATGTCATTTTTTATAATTTTCTATGTGCACGCTACACAATGGAGTCAAGCAGCTTTGGGGTGGGTCAAAGTCCCAAATTGTGATGTAAATGGGTTGAAGGAAAAAATGTGGGCCTCAAACCATGGTTTGAGACCATAGTATCTATGCGCTAGGCGAATATAAATAGATATATCGTGTTTAATCTAGTTAGTACTAAGTAGGTTCATGATATTGATGTTTATGCATCTATAATATGATGTAAGGGTTGTTTGGGTTAGGTTGAAAGGATCCTGCTAGATGTGTGCACGGAGACCTAGTCCTGGCTGTGTGTGGACTCCACTGGCTATGTGCGTGGAAGTGTTTGTAAGGGAAATTTGATGTATTGAAAGTATGATGTATTGCACAAATATGAAGCGAATAGAAAGGACAAATTTTGGTGAAATTATTATGTTATGAATCTTAATTGATTTCTATTTATGTTCTGTTAAGATCACACTGTTTTCTGTAGATTATCGTGCAAGGATATATGCTATGATTATGAATGCTTATTTATGGTTGATAATCTGTTTAAGTATTTGCATTGTTTAATCTGGATCTGGTTTTGTTTATCTGCGCTAAGGCGAGCAATGATTTTGTGTTATTCTATTAAAGACTGTGCATTCTCTGTGATTCTGTTGTATATTTTTGCGCGCATCTATTTACAATTGGTATAATTCTGCCTTTGGTTTTTTTAGGACCACTTCATTATTTTCTCCCTCTGGGTGTGGAAACCTGGCTCCAACACCCCCTTATACTGCTTTGGGTGAGACTTTGATCTATGCAAGCAGGTCATTTCCGAAAGGGCCAGTAGCTGGAGATTTTTTTGGTTTATCCATAAACTCTGAACCTGGGTCAGGACCCCTCAGGCCAACACTGGGCATAGGTCTGGATACTAGCCCTGAAAAAGTGGCTCAAATCTCAGGATTCCATCCACAAAACTGAGTAAACTAGACTACAGTCGCTGGGAGGAAGGGTCATCCCTGTGACTGGAGGGTTAGAATCAAATTTAGGCAATGTTATTCCTACGTCTGGGAGTCCATATCACTGAAAAATAAAGTTAACTCATTGTTTGGGCACCAAGGAGTGTTTATTGGATCCTAGGGGTACTGCAGTTCTTGAGGAAGGTCATTATAGTTTTGTTTTTCTATTCAAATTCCTTAACTATACTTAGGAGGTTGATTCATATCATAGTAATTCTTCATCACATATTTACCCAGCTGTACCGATGAACCTGGGTAAGTATGGGAGGAGGGAGTTACACATGTTGAGCCTGTAATGACTATATTACTGTAATGGATTTGAAACTTTTCATTTACCAACTTTGTGCCCTAAATATTATAGGGTTTCTCTAGGTATCATCCTTGAAATGTGGGGATGTATTTGGGGTTTTACCTAGGAAAAGTAACTTGGAAGAAAAAATTATGATAATGAAAGTGAGATTTGAGTACCCATCAATTCGTATCAACAAAATGAAGCAATTAATTTTATGGAATTGTCTAGTTGTTGATCACAAGGATTGGTCAAAATATCAAAGGTATCATTTTAGGAAACAAATTCCCCCTCTCATTTTTATAGAGGTGGTTTTAATATTTAACAAATAATATCAATTTAAAATAAAATACATAAAATAAAGGGCCTAATATATTCACAATAATATAATATAATGTTCACAAAGACATGAATAAATTTGAACATCATTAATTTCCAACATGGCTATTAGTAAAGAATCACACATTTGTATAGAAAAAAATAATAATGGCATGCATTATCAGAGAAATTTAAAAGATAATTGCATTCAAACTCATAGGGATGAAAAGAGTTACACACTTGCAATCTTAAGTCTAAAACTCAAAGTCAAAATATTACATTAGGCATGAAATCTTGTTAGTTATATGAGGAACCTTTAAAGAAATACATATGTTCAAATAAAATTTCATAATATTTTAATGATAGGGATAGGGCTCCCACAAACCATATAAATAAGAACAAACCTAGAAGAGAAAATAAACTACAACTAGGAATCGAACTTAATACTTGGAGAACTCCAAACTTGTGAAGGATGTCTGATTTCTAAACGAGAAGAAAAATTTTAAGGCCCAAAAGTAGATAACTTACTTATGAAGCTAGAAAAAAGACCATATTTTGTGTTGAATATTTCCTCAATTTAAATATTGGATGCATGTTGAATACCTAACCATCGAAATTTTTAATGAGTCATATTGAAGTCATTACATTTTCTATAGAATCTTTGAGCCATTCTTCATTGTAATCTCACTATGTTGCTACAATCACTTTTTTATTTACTCAGACTTCAAATAATTTTTCTTCAATGTTGTTTAAATCATAGTCACCCGAACGCACTATCTCTGATATGTCTTCATTTTTGTCGATGAAATGAACTAACCATTTTTCAATGTCTTATTTTGAAAAATAAACAAGCTTGTTGAATTCACTGCCCAATGTGATATATCTATATATATATATATATATATATATATATATATATATATATATATATATATATATATTTATATATATATTATTTTCATACAATTTCGGTTATGATATATTATCAGAAAAAGAGGGGAGGAAGGGAACTTCCTCGATACAAAATCACTCCACACAGCTTACAAAATAGATTTATATGTTGGGAGTGCATTGCTACTAGAGTATTGCTATTACTACTGCTTCTAACAAGCCTTTATGAAATGGAGACTATTGCATTTGTACTATACTGTCTTACAAACTGTTCTAGAAAGAGAATGCATTTTGTTTTCATATTTAACTAGATTTGCACCTAATGATGTGTAGAAAAGACATAGAGAGACAGAGAGGGGAGAATTCATTTGTTGACTGTGTTTTCAGTGTCTCTATGGCCATTCCCTTGGTCTATAGAGTTGGATCCTCGCTCAGATCTTTTTGTGAGGACATCTTGCTAACAATTGATAGTCCCTTCCAGGTGGGTGCAAAGATTTTTCACCTCCAGTAAGTCCTTGTTGCATGTGTTCCATTGCTATCGGAGGAGGGCCATTTCCTCTTTAGTGCACACTTTATCCTGTAACATATGGTTCTTCAAAATTTATTTAACCAATCTATGTGTTTTGTAGAAATAAAAAGGATGGTTTTTATCATCAGAGGAGTCCATGAGATTGTGGATGGAAAGATAAAATGTGTTGTTGTCTTTTCTTTGAGGAGTAGATGGCATTGTTTTGTAATTGAAAGCAGTGGAACCTTGTCTGTTAAATGTTTCTGATAGCACTTGTGAAGGACGGGATGGTGGATTTGCACAAGTGGAGAGGAGCTGATGGGAGAGGGAGGAATATGTAGGCATGAGTAGAAGAGGTGAATTCGGAATGAAAATGTTGAAAATAGAGGCAGATGCCAATGCCCAGTTCGAAATCTGTGAATAACACATGCACCTACGATTGAGAAAGATCTCGCTATGGAGGTAGATCGTGCTTGAGAGCAGAGACAAGGTGGAACCAAGCTGTTGGGGAAGAGGTAGCCTTGGATTCCAAATGAAAGATACAAATGTGGAGATGTGAGGACCGAGAAGCAAATTTATGAAGAGATGAGCGATGTAATTCTGATGGGTCACTAGAGGGATGTAGAGGTTCTGAATTTGGGTACTCTGAAGAAAGATGCGAAAAATATTTGAAGGATTTCGAATAAGATATTTGAGGATATTTTTGCAAGTGCAATCATAGGATCGTGTCATATCATGCCTGCATAGATGTTGTCCTTTATATGGATAGTAAGGCATCATAGTAAAGAGAGTGAGAATTTCCATCAAGGGTTTGGGAGGCGGGTGATATGCCCATCAATTTTAGCCTGCCCAATGTTTCTGTGGACTCCTTCATTAGCCTGAATGTTAGCTTGCTTATTATTGCTTCTTAAGATATGATAGTTGTCTATCTTCCCAATCTGTTTTTCATATTGTTTAGCTCTATTTAATATTTGGCATAGAGCTTCATTTTTTGGGAAACTTCCACTCACCATTACATGGATGACAATAAAGGATTCCCCAAGAATGATTGCATTGTGAATTTTCCTATATTTTATAATTTTCATGCCTAGAAGTAGGCCATAAGCCTCTGCTCTCTTATTTGACATTGCCCTCATCCCCCAATTAAATTGAATATGACATGAGTTGTCTCCTTGGGATATTACTCCACCAGCTCCAGCTTTTCCTTTGTTCTTCTTTGAGGCTCCATCAAAGAAGAGGCAGGGCCTGTTGAGGGAATTAATCAAACTTTGAAATTCTTCTGCATCCTTTCCGATTTTCCAAGTTGGGTGTGCCTTTGTGACTTTTTCCATTTGGTGAATTGTGATCATGTTAAGTGCAAAGTTGATCCAGATTATTTCATCATGGTGAGATTGAATCATATCAATTCCATTTAACCCCTTTATTGAGAAAAAATTTGTTATCTATCCCCATGAGTTTGAAGTCACTATGTTCACTATTAGGTTTTTGTTTTTGAATACTTTCCCATTCCTAGCAAGCAAAATTTTCCAACATAGAAAGGATGGGATGTTGGCCTAGAACCTTTGAATTGTGGTTTTTTTTTAAAGGTGTGGGGATAACTACTCCTCCATTTACTTATGAATTGATTTAGATGGAGGTTTTAATTCAAATTTACATAAATTGGAGACACAGTTTTCTCCCAATACTATCTAGAGAATGAGCAGTCTAGGAAGAGATGCTGAATGGTTTCTTCCTCCTGCAAGAAAAGTGGACATTGAGATGGTCCATAGATTCCTTTTTTTTTAATTCTTTGCTGTGAGATATTTTCTATGAAGGAGATTCCATAGGAAAATCTTGATTTTTGGGAGAGTTTCCACCTTCCAAGTGTACTTCTAGTATTTCCATTCTTGTTGCCTCTGTTGTTCTTGAATCTTTGCATAGCCTGACTTTACTTAATAGTATCCTCCTGTAGGTACCCAAAAATAGGTGTCTTGAATATTTTTGGCTATAGGAGTAGCTCCCAGTAAGAGAGAAATCATGGAGTTCCATTGATCATTGAGGTCAATAGGCAAGTTGGGTCTATACCATTGTTTCCAAGTTCCATCATTCTCCCATTTGGATATGTCCCCCAATTTTGTGTAGCCTTCCACTGTCATCCAACTCTTTAAATCATGAATATCCAGGTTGCTGCCCAAGGGAGGGCTTCCCATGATGCTATCTGTCCACAAGCTGATTCTTCCTCCATTCCCTGGTCTTGTTGAGATGTTTTCCTTGATCATTGAGATTGTGCCAGAGATGAGTTTCCAGATTTGAGAGCATAGTCTTATGGGAGGGATTCTTTCTAATAGGGAAATTCTTGGGGCATTGAGATATTTTTCCTCTAAGGCCGCTTTCCACCAGCATCTTTCTCCAGTGAGAAACCTCCATGCAATCTTGGTTCCTAGAGCCAGATTCATAGTCCCAAGAGTTTTAATGGATAGACCTCCATTTTTTTAATGTGCGGTAACTTGTTTCCAATTGACAAGGCTGAACTTTTTGTTTCAGATTTTCCTCCCTTCCATATGAAGCCTCTAATGATGATTTGGATTTTCTTGTGTATGCTTGCTGGCACAGCTATTAAAGAAAACTGATATAGTGGCAGAGATGAAAGTATTGATTTGATGAAAATGATTCTCCCTGCTTGGTTTAACCAAATCATCCCCCATGCTTGGATTTTATTTTTCATTTTCTCAGCATACTTGCTCCATATCTCAGTTTTTAAGTGTTTCTTTGTGATTAGCAGCCCGAGGTATTGGAAGTGGCTCCAGTTATTCTAGAAGGGAATTTCCAAAATTTGTAACATTCATTGGAGAGTTCTTGGAGGGGTATTCTAGCTATATATACAAATTTTCCCATTGTTAATCAGCCCTCCCGAGACATCCATGAAATTGTCTAGGACAAATTTAAATCTTCGGGCAACTATGCAAGATGCACCTCCCATGAGAAGGGTGTCATTTGAAAATAATGAATGGTTGATTCTTTTGGTACCTCTGTTTATGGTTAGGCCTATAAAGGAAGAGTTTCGTTTGTTGTGCTCCAATTTTTTTCTTATGGAATCAACCATTAAAATGTAGAGGAAAGGAGACAAGGGGAAGCCTTGTCAGAGTCCTCTAGAGATTTGAAAGTACTCACAAGGTCTTTTGTTAACAAGAGGGGCTATCCATGACCCCATAATGCAAGCCTTGATTGTGATTATGAAGTCTTCAGAGAAGCCAAATCTATTTAGAACATCAACAAGGTAAGTGAGATTGACTCTATCAAATGCGTTGGTCATGTCCATTTTTAAAATAATGCCTTGTTAATTGTGGGAGTAACTTGAGTGAAGGGCCTCTTGGACAAGGATGATATTGTTAACAATTTGACGGTTTGGGGCAAAACCTCCTTGATTTTCAGAGATGAGGGCATGGAGAAGAGGTTTAAGTCTTCTAGCTAAGATTTTGGAGATGATTTTCTAGGAAGCATTACAAAGGGAGATTGGACAAAATATATTGGGAGTGGAGGGGAGGGGGTATTTTGGAATCAGGCGAGAAAGGTATAGTTTGTGAATCCTCTCATATTTTTCTTTTTGATGATGTATCTAATAATTTTTAATAGGTCCTTTTTTATTACATGCCAAAAGGTGAGGTAGAAAGAGATAGGGAATCCAATTGGGCCCGGGGCATTTTTCGAGTGAAGGTCCCATACAACTTTCATTACTTATTTTTCAGTGACTTCTCTAGAGAGGTCTTTTTTTTTTCCTCATTAATTAATTTTGGAATATGCATTAGGAATTCCTCCATATTTTCATGGATGTCCACAACTGCTAGAAGAATTTTAAAATGCTGGAAGAATTATTTTTTAATGTCTTCTTGCCCCTTTATTTCGGTCCCTCCTTCTCCCGTTGTTGGGCGGATAAATCATTCTTGCGGACAAGACAGATCTCCCTAGTATCCTACAGATAACTAGAGACAAACAGACAGATATAAACTACTCTCTCTAGATTATATTTGATCTAGAATTATCTATAATGAAGGATTTAGGACTTACCTGTAGTCCAGCGCTGATCGTAGTCTTCTTTCCTGTCACTTTGAATACGTTTCCTTTCGGGATCTGCAATCAAAAACATGAAAGAATCAGAAGCACCTGCATAATATAGACTAATTCATAAACCATAAATCTATCTTGATGATCAAGGAATTCAAGAAATAAGCTATTTAAATAAACAACTCATTGAGAAAACAGGATCCATTTGTATTATCTTTAATGAAAAAAGGAGCCTTACAACCATGTTCGCATTGATGTCGTACAGGTCCTTCCGGGGTCCGGAACAAGCGTTTCCTCTTCTTTGACAAGCCTTTGCACTCTCTCGACTAACATACACATGAGTGTGTAATCATTCCCATATGGTAATCGGTTAAGAGAGTCTGAGTTTTTCCAACAATTCTCCTCAAAGAATCTCAAAGCCTAACTCCTCTTGAGGCTGAACTATTATATGTGATTATTACCAAAAGAGATTTTACAGTTTTATATGGATCACAGAAGCATAGATTCTAAAAATGCTGAACTATGGCCTCAATTTATAGAAAAAGAGAAGAGTTTGTAGCTCCAAATAAGAGGGGATAGAATCCCCTTTCAAAGGGATTAAGTTCCACATACCAAGGGGTAGGCTCCTTTAATGGAGGGATGAATGTACATGAAAGGAGCGAACTTTCCACCGAATAATTTCTTCCAGAAGCTTCCAGATTCAACCAACTGGGCTTCCAAATTTTACTTCCGCCTTCACTTTACCTTTTACAGGAATCCGCACCTTTAATGAAGAAAAATTGCAGCCGGTTCCGCATGTTCTAGAACAAACAGATGTGGCACCGCAGGTAATACTAAGAGAAAGTGTGGTACAAGTATTTTTATGACTTTTATAAGCTTTTCTCTCAATTTCAAGGCTTGGTTTTAGGAACTTGATGTTTTTAGACTTCTAAGGGAGTATTGTATGAGTAATGATGAACCCATACAGAGAGTAAAACGTCATGGTGACAATTTTAGTGTAACAGATTGCCCCCTAAAGTGCGAAGTCTGAGACCATTCGAAGAGTGATGTGCTTTATCATTTCAAGGATTAGCTTGTGTGATGCAGGGGCATCTAAGCGATTCAAATTCCAGTTCGAATCTGAAGCTGGGTATGCGAACAGTCATGAAATTGGGGCGAATTTTTTTTAAAACCGATGTTGAAACTTATGTAACTAATCTGCCATGTGCGCCTGCCATGTGTGCGGCTGAGGAGATGAAGATTTCTGAACGCTTGGGAGAGACTTTTGTGGATCTTGAACAGTTCACGATCTCTTGTAAACATATATAACCGCAAGTCTGTAGTGTGCAAGGGGGGGCAAGCACGATGTAACAACGTGAGGATTTGTATTGAGGCTGAAACGCCTCAGAATCTCTGTGATGTTTGTATATAATAGTAATGTCGGTTATATAGAATTTCTGGGTGCTTAGCGTGGTTCATTATTTCACAATTTCAGTGGTTCATTTTCCATCGATCCTCATAGGATCGATGGAAATCTAATGGTCATATGATGTTATGAGTGGATGAAATTATGTTTCTGAACGCAATTTAAAACTACATTCTCTGTGTGTAATTCGAGTTAAGTCGATCCATATCGTTAAGGGAAGAACGAGTTCCCAAGCGGGTCCTATTTTGAATCTGAACCTGGCGAATTCTGTTTGTTTAATATGGTTTAATTCCAGTTATTTTTATTATTGAAATATAATGATAAGAGTCGCAGACTGTGGCGGATCTAAAACCTGTTAGCCTCTTTCATAAAGGCAATTATAAATCCAAAAATACATAAATTAAATAATGTAAAGTTAGGATAAATATATTTATTAAATTATAATATTTAATAAATATTTGAGATACTTAGAAATAGTATATTGTTAGGACTCTAGAATTGAGTCGTTTCCTAGGCTCTAAAATAGGAATAAAGTTAGTGGGATGGTTAGAAGGTCATTTATTTTAAATGGACACTTGTTGATTTTCCAAGTGATCCATAACTAGATTAACTTAGAACATAGAGCTTATAAATAGGATTGTTTCCTAATTTCATTGTGTAATGAGGTAATGTGAGATTGAGAGTTTACGTTTGTAAACTCCTACAATTTGTTATGTAATATTTTTTTCATGATCAATAAAATTATGTGTCTGAGGACACTTATGCATTTACATGTGGTATCAGAGCTGCGGTGAGATTTTGGATCGTGGCATTGTTGTGGATTCATGGGCATAAATCCACGACCCTTTGGGTTCTTTGAAGGAGCGCACACAGAAGGGAATTTGGTGTTGAGTTGGAGCACACGCAGGGCAGACTCTGCGTTGGAATTGGGTGCAGACGTTGTCTATGAAGAGCTGAAGCTGCGTTGATGTGAAGGCCGGTGATTGGTAATTTTGAGTCAGCCGTTCGTGGTGAGATGAATGGCGTTAAGAAAGTGCAGGGTCTATGTTAAAGCAGTGGTATAATCTTCCTGAAGCTGCGATTGACGAATTAAGTTGAGAGTCGTCGACTCTTCAAGCTGAATACGATCTGGAGTGCACGCAGAGTGCAAACTTCTGCGTCGAATTGATGTAAGAATTGAGTTACACGTGCAGTGTTTTTTTTTTAATGAAAGCATGTGACTGTGAAACTTGATTTAGCAGTTAGTATGTTAATTATTGAACAGCGTTTAGAAATTTCCATATTCAACATTGAAACAGTGATACAATTTTCCAGAGGCAACGTAACCTCTTTTGCTGTGTAAGCTGCGATTGATAGATTTGTGATGTTGATCGATTGTGGAGAAGCATCAATCTAGATCCTGGTCCTATTCATGATCCAGATCCGCCTAAAAAACAAAATCGAAAATCTAGCTTTGCAGTGGTAGTTCAGAGATCAGTACTGCAACTTGAAAAATCTTTCGGTAGTCCAATTCTGACTATATTGGAAATGAAGAGAGAAGCAGTGTTGGTCAGTAACAGTTCAGAGAGTTCATGGATCGGCCAGCGCAGGGATTCGAGGGTCTGTAGCAAAGTGGATTCCATACATCCAAGGAGGGATCAACACAGAACGAAGGGAGTCCAAGCGCAAATCACAGACATGTCTGTGCCTCAAAATAAAATGGACCAGTAACCTTAGCGATTTTTTAAAGAATGTCTGTTGTCTTTGCGGTCTTCGCCATCGTAAAAAAAGGTACTTCTATGAGCCGTTGTTATGTGCGAGAATTGATGTTGGTATTATGTTTCTTTGAATTTAAAGTCCAACAGTATTTTAAGTGGAGGAGCTGTTGTTTGGATTTTTCAAACATCATCAAACAGCCTTCATAAAATCTTCATGAATTACATAATCACGCTCTGCTCGTATGGCTGACATGCCAGCTTCTATGTAAACATTTCGAAGGTAATTTCGAAGACAGATATCGACAATCTGTCTCTAAAGCCAATTTCTCCTTCATTTGGATCCTTGCCAATGTAGCACGTTCTCTCTCTGCTCGTCGATTTTTGTACTCGTTCAAAGCCTCTTGGATGTTTCTTTGAGCTTCCTCACTCAATTCACTTGCAAAAAAGACACCCTCTGCAGCCATTGCCTCTTTAATCAATCTATGTCTATAGGTAGTCTCCTGCTTATCACACTTCTTTTTCACATCTAACCTCTCCCTCTTCAAAGCATTTTCATTCGTTATTTTTTATCTTTGAGGCCATTTTCCTGACCGTTGCTTGCCTCTCAAGTGCCCAGAAACAGGACCTGCATCATGATATCTCTCCCTATGGCGGTTTAACTCAAATAGACTCCATTTAGTTGTTTTTCCAAGACATGGATGAAGGCAGCAAACATATTTGTCCCGGACTTCGCTCTCTTTCTTAATCCCATATCCCTCATGTGCCATGGCTACGGGAACTAGCATTTTTCCATGAAACAGCGGCCACTTTCTCACTTCTACCTCTTTGACAAGAGAAGAAGGTACATTTACATCGGACTTTATTTTCCTCGAAAATAAAGACTAGCCTTCAATGAAACCATGGTGCCTTAAGGTTCCTCCAACCGCGCGCTGCGTTGTGTTTGATGTGAAACATTTTTCTCGAAATCTGACCCCTCTGCCAACTTTGTGAGAAACATATATTGCTACAGAATTGGTAACGAGAAGAATGAAGTACCAGGCCTGTCTTTAAAATTCAAAGGTGAAATGTTGAAGGTGGAGTGGAAATTTTAAATGGAGTAATTTTTAATATTTTTTTGTATGCCTTGAAGAGAGTTCATAAAACTTTTAAAGTTTTGTAATGAGGACTATTCTTTATGTAATGGAGAAAAGGGTGTATTTTTTTTAATGAGTGAATGGGAGAGAGAAAATGTGACTCTCTTTGTAATTTCTTCCAAGCCCATCATCAAGCCCTGGGAAGAAATTCACAATAACAAGAATCGACGAGGCTTAGGATATGTCCAAGATGACGCCAACTTACATATTCCCGATTATTCCAAGCCCATTCAGTTTTTCAGTGCAGGATTTCTTGAACAGATCCCCTCAGCACATTCAGAGATAGTTGCAGACAACCAGCAATGCACGCAACCCAAAGTTGTAGAAAAACAGAATTCCACACAACCTGAAGTTGAAGTCAAACCGAAATGTTCTCATTGTCAGAGAACCGGTCATATGGAAGATCAGTGTTTTGATCTCCATCCCTGTCACCATTGTGGCAAGTGAAATCATTCCTCAGAAAAATGTTTCAATCAACACAAGTCAGCCAGATTAAAGATACATTATGAATGGATTGACCCTTGGGAATGGTCATCCACAGTTAAAAGATTGCTTCAGTTCTACAACCGCATACGATCACACATTGTGCAGCCAACAATGAAAAGCTGATGGTACTCTCATGCAGTTGAATGGGGGAGTACAATAGTGTAAAACTCCTACACCTGAAGGGGGGGAGTTCAGGAATATTTTACAGAGAAGTGTCTCTCCTTTCAGCTAACAAAGGGGGGAAAATGTCAATGAAATTGACAGTGGTTGTCAGACTGAAAGTCTCGACAAAACCAACAAAAGCATCTAGTGGGCATCTTCAATAGCCAGTGGGCATCAACAAATTTTCCAGTGGGCAGTCGACAGCAAAAGCAACAGTGAGTTGTTTTTGACATCATCAGCCAGTGGGCTTTGATGCTGATTTCATGCAAAGGATAGATGGATCCTTTTGCAACTTGGCACTTGATGGAGTTGTCAAGCAACATTCAGAGATGAATCATACATACAGCTGAATCATGGTCTCTTGAGATTGAAGATTTTTTTCAGCATCAACTTGAGAACTTGGAAGATGGTTCCTCGTTCTTCTTTTGGATTTATCCTTGAAGGGGGGAATGTTAGCCTCTTTCATAAAGGAAATTATAAATCCAAAAATACATAAATTAAATAATGTAAAGTTAGGATAAATATATTTATTAAATTAGAATATTTAATAAATATTTGAGATACTTAGAAATAGTATATTGTTAGGACTCTAGAATTGAGTCGTTTCCTAGGCTCTAAAATAGGAATAAAGTTAGTGGGATGGTTAGAACGTCATTTATTGTAAATGGACACTTGTTGATTTTCCAAGTAATCCATAACTAGATTAAATTAGAACATAGAGCTTATAAATAGGATTGTTTCCTAATTTCATTGTGTAATGAGGTAATGTGAGAGTGAGAGTTTACGTTTGTAAACTCCTGCAATTTATTATGTAATATTTTTTTCATGATCAATAAAAGTATGTGTCTGAGGGCACTTATGCATTTACAAAACCATTAAGCCCTATATAAATTATTCAAAATAAAAATAAGGTTCTCGGTGGCAGCGTTAATCGGTCGCTGTTTACTGAGTTAGCTATGTTCGGAGAATTGGAATTTGAATCCACGTTTGGATTAAATCGTGCACTGAAACTGTGTTGAGAATTGACCATAATCACATTCAGTTAAATGGAGATGGAACCGTTCGGCACGGTGGAAAGAATCCCAAGAATTTAATGAGTCCTGTGTATCTTTTGGTTGGTGTTGGCGGTATTGATCGATCACTATTTATGGAGTTAAGAACACGGAATGAAATCACCGAGAGATGTCAAGTTCCCTTTTCTAATGATTGTTGAACATTCGAGATTTGAACATGTAGGCCGAAGGAGAACTTAACATTTATTTAAATGTTGAAATGTCTTCTGTCGGGTTTTAACATATCATTCAAATGAGTGTAATATCGTAAGCCAAAGTTGGTTATTTGGTTCAAGGGTAATGAAACCTTGATTCATTGCATTATGATATTACATTGCCGAGAAGTTCAAGAGATGGTTCGCAATACACATGTAGATTGTATGTGTCATCAAAGTAGCACGGCGCTAACATAGTGGGCCTAATTCCCATAGGTCCCAAGATCGAAATATCGAGTTCAGGCTTATGAATCTGCCCTTGAAGCAGTTTTGAGGAGGACCTGCTTATGTGGGGTTCACTCCTCATCATTGTGGACACCCTAGTCGGAATCCTGTAAAAACATTCAATGAAAAACATATATATATATATATATATATATATATATATCATTGCTGAGGTAGGCATTCCCATACTTAGATCAAGCACTAACTAAAACTTGTTCTGATGTCGAAATGATTTTACTATCACATCAATAATGTAGACACAGTATGGACGCAGCCATCTGTTATGAATAGTCTATAGCATAATGAATAATAAAACTCCTTGCATTCTGGATGGTGGAAAATAGATCTAGGGTCTTGATTTCTGTTACCCGAACTAGTACGATTCTATCCATGCGATTGATTGTGTCGAAGTCAAACATGGTAGAAACCACTTGATTACCAGTCAATGATGTGAACTGTTAACAAGTGTGAGAGAAACCACCAATAATGACAATGGCTCTCAAAGTAATCAGTACAATCCATGGAATGTGAATAAATGATCTGAAGTCGAACATTTCATGGAATCGTTCGATCGAAGGTTGTAGAAATTTGAATAATAGATCACTTATTCACTGAGATTATCCTGATTACACACTATTTGAGCTTCATGCATAATACATAACCTCTTCTACCATTGATCATCAATTTGCGGAATTAGAAGCAATCGCATGCGCACATTAAAACATAATCAAGCACACATATCAACACAGTATGTAATGGGGAAAGCTTATAGCTGAAAACCCCCAACTATCTGTATATTATAATGATATAGAACATGTAACAATCTCAGTACAATACTCCTCACAAGTACTCAGTACTGTCTCCAAAAGTTACACACAAACTAGCTTAGTTTTGAACAAGTCACGGGTTCAAAACTCCTCCATTGTTTGCCTGCCTCTACTGCGCAATCCAAGATGAGAGAATGAATTGAATGAATTAGAATTCCCTTGGCTTTAATTGTGCAATCCTCATTGAAAATCTCCTCCAATTATTTTGCAAATCTCATGCACACTATAGTCACAATTGATAGTAGACTCCACCCTTTCACCCACCTCTAACACTCGTCTCCACTGAACTGTCCATGCACTGCTGTTAACTGATGTGTTCTTTAGTTGAATAATGAGTTAATAATTAGTGAATTAATTAATAATTAATTCACACCACTCATCACTAGTGTATTTTTCAGTTAGACTAAATACAACTAGTTCAACTAAGTTAAACCGAACACAACTCCATCAACTGTCTCATCAACTCCACCAAACTCTCGCTTACAATGAGTTTCGAATCGAACCTCAAACTATGCAATAGCTCAACTAAACCCTAGGAATATGTATTCCTTCTGTCAGCTGCATGTGCCACATCCAAGCATCAAACTGAAGTGCTCCAAGAGGATAAGATAATGTTTATAGTCCAAATATTATTAAGAGCTAATAATATTTGACTGATCTATTTTTAGACTGGCAGTCTAAAAATAGACTCCGCCCAATGTCTAAAAATAGAGGTCCATATATTTTTACCAACTTGACCAATCATCCATAAATAGAATCCCACAACTCATAGACCATGATCCATATTTCTAAAAATAGACTTTGCGACAAAAATCACTTGTGTGGCCCCCACCTAGTTTTTGGTGATCACTTTCCAACTAGGATCAGGAAAGATGTTTCAGGATGCCTCCTTCACTGTTTCTTGTTGCCATATTCAACAAAGGTAAATGATGCAACCTGTCGTCGAAGGCGAGAAACCTGCCATTAAGGCATGCAGATTCCAAGGTACTAAAGGATTCAAGATCAACTTTCTAGATGATGAGTTGTCGTCGATAGAAAGTGATCCGTCGTAGGAAAGCCCACGACACGAAACCATTAGATCAATTTTTGTAGAAATATTTTCCAAGGATTGACTCAAGGATGGTCAACGCGAATGGAGACATATGTTTGCAAATGAATGGTTTATTTGAGATGTCCTCTTGAACACATAACGACACTGCAGATGGTTTGGTAACAATTGACCTAAATCTAATACCTAGAAACCAACTGAAGACTTTCAATATGGTTTGATCAACTGATAGGCAAAGTATTTTCCCAACCTAGGTAGAAGTGTGACAAAAATTGTCATGTTCAAGAGTGGTAAACTTCTTTTTAAACAAAGTGTGACAAATGGATTAATTTTCTCTCTTTTTCCCCCACCATTTCTGGCAAGTACCTATTTATTTTTGACAAGCTTGAGGAGGATAAAATTTCTTGTTATATAAGCTCATCCTTCGGATGAGTCCAACATAGTTTAAAATCAAACCCTAAGAAGAAGTGGTTCGTTCCTGTTTGTAATCGACAGGTCCTTTACTGTTAAATTTTAACGAGTCCAGTATAGGAGAAACTCGGCATTTTTCAATTTTAGGGAGTCAGAAGAAGAACTTAAGGAAACTCCGTGGGTGTACTTTTTCGTAAATTTAGTCTCTCAAGCCCGAAAAAGGATAAAATAATACAGGAGAGAACTCTATTGACCATGATTAGTCAACGTATACTTTTTTCGTAAATAGTCCTTTTCAGTCCGGAAAAGGGGTAAACTTATACTGAAAGGACGACTGTTCATTTCCTTTAACAAGTTCGAATAGTCAAGTACTTGACAATATTTTCATCTTTAGAGAGTTTGAAAAGGGCTTAAAAGAGAACTCCAGGGTTTCGATTTTTCGTAATTTTCAAGAGTCCGAAAAAGTGATAAAAGTATACTCAGTAGTTTCGCTTTTTATGTAAGTTTTAACGAGTTCGAAAAAGTGATAAAAATGTACTCATAGATTTCGCTTTTTCATAATTTTCACCGAGTTTGAAAAAGTGATAAAAAGTATACTCCTTTGTCAAAAGGACCATTTTACCCAAAAAATCATGTATTCTACACAAAAACTCAAAAATTAAACACACCTGTTTATGATTAATAAAAATAATTTGGAAAAAAACTTTTCAAAGTGAAAAATCAACAAAATATATTTTATTTATTCAAAAAATATTATAAAAAGGACTTTTTCTAAATCATTTTTACCATTTGATTTCGGAGTGAAAATTGAGAGCTTTTGGTAAAAAACATTCCAGAGGAGATTACGGAAGATTCTCCTGACAAAATAGAAACCGTCAGTTCTAGGTAATCCACATCATCCTTGCCTTCATTTTTGTCTGTTTACTTTCTTAATTTAAGGCTTAAATTGATTTTTAAGGAGGAAAATATGTTCAAAAATTCTCTCACGGGGGTCCGCAGGTAAAACACATGACACCTGCGGACCCCGACAATTTTGCAAAGGGAAAATTGTCGTGGTCCTGCACCTTATGCATAAGACACGTGCGGATCCACGCACTGTTTTCATGCGAAAAGTGCGGAGGCACCGTAAGAAAAAATAAAATTAATAATTCTCCCAAAATAAACCGAATTTTCTCACTCAAATTTTTTCTGATCTTTCAATTTTCCCATTGTAGGATATCTACAATGCTTGAGTGGAGAGAACGTGAACATGAAGAGGGTTATGATGCTGCCATGGTACATATGCCCACATTACATGTAATGAGGGAATGCGGTTTGTACAAATTTTGGGCCATTCAGGGTATGAGGGCTCAAGTAGACTTACTTACCTGGCTGGTAAACAAATGGGACGTCCAGGAACAATGCTTTATAATTGGAGGTCACCGGCTCAAAATTGAGCTGGAAGATATATATTTTCTCACTGGCTTATCAAAGAGAGGCGAACCAATCTTTTTGTTTGGGGCTAGGGCAGGTGGCCAATCTGTCACTAGCCTTCAGCAAGAATTATGCAATGAAGAAGCGGACCCCAAAGATAAATGCATTAACATAAAAACCGTTATTCGTCTTGAACTCAAAGTGGTTGCATTTACTATAACCAGGTTGTGTGGGGGCACAGCTCCACATGTTGCTACAAGATCCCAAATGAAAAATGTTGTTGACTACTTTAGAGGCACCATTTTCAATTGGTGTGAGGCAATGTTGGCCAATGTCAAAGGCCAGCTGACTAGATCAAAAAACTCCAAGTTGAAAAACTTCGGGTATGGAGCGATCGTGGTTACATTTGCTCTAGAGAGAATTCCTTCACTGACTCCACAGCTTATTTCAGTTGATTATGGTAGAGTCAAAGAGCCTTGGATGGTCCGATGGGTTGCACCGATGGCTCGTCGTAGCGAAGGCGGCGAGATTGTTCATTTCACTCCAACTTATTTCCATTGGTTGGAGAACCAAATCTTCGCGATAAAAGATTTCCCTTATGTTGGGATAGATTTCCGCAGCGATCGAGAGATGTCTCTTCCTCCAGGGACACAATGGGATGACTTAGGTAAGAATCATTTTGACATGTTTAAATTCTAATTTTTATTTTTATTTTTGAATCGTCCAAAACTGATGACAAAAATTTCAAATGCAAATGTGGGTCCACGTCGACCAGCCACTATCCTTCCTTTTGAAAGGAAGCCAAGAGATCTAGCTGCAGCACCACCACCACCACAAGATCAGACAGCATAGGTCCTTACCGACCTAGAAAACCATCTAGAGCAGTTGACTTTAGATATTCCAGAGAATACCATAGATGAAATTCCGCTCTGCTTACAGAGATATGTTATCGGGGTTCCGGCACAGTTCAGGAGATTCCTTAGCAAGGTGGCACGGGTTGTAGTGTTTTATCGTGATCATCACCACGGATAGTGGATGATTGATATTGTAGACTTATATCATTTTTTTGTATCACTTTTTTCCAATCATAAGGCATTTTGAACCAATGATCGAGGACGATGTAATATTTTTTGAAAACACTACTCTTATGCTATGATATTACTACTATTCCCAGTTATCTGTCTAACATGTTATCGAATGTTATTTTTATCTACTGCTTTAATTATCGCAAATGTATGTTTATAACACAAGAAGCTACTGCATCAGCTAATGTGTTTAAATTTCTCGGAATGTGTTGATACTCAATATAATCAAATTCTCGTTCCAAGAGATGAACTTTCAAAAATAATCTTAACAACGTTGGGTTTTTAATTGCACATATCTATTCAATTGTAATACAATGAGTTTAGAATATAATCTAACGATCAAACTTTGAATTCCAAATGAAATGGATTCAGACAATAACTCAATAATTGCGTTATACTCTGCAATATTGTTCGTCGTTTGACCGAGGCTTACCCCATGCATAGATACTAACTCATCAGTGGGAGAATAAATAACCCAAGCTGCAGAAGAAATGTTTCGTGTACTACGACAATTACCATCAGCGAAGCCAATGTATGTTTGAAGGGACGTCGACATCTGCAAAATCAAGAGTGATCCAGATAAGCAGGGATAGTGGTAAAAGCGCACTTAAACTAGGCACGCTCTTCTAATCTACAACACACCAGCTTATGAAAATAAATAATATATAGGGAAGATCTCCACACAAGAATCAAGCATAATATCTCTTTAGATAAAGCCCATTTCTGGGTTTTCCTAAAGAGACCCCGTCGAAGTTAATCAGTTCATAGGCCCCTTTTGCAAGTTGTCGCTTGACAATATAAGGACCATGCCACATGGGTTCAAATTTCCCAGCCCCTATCTTATCATTAGCTTGATCATAAACCAACACTAGGTCTCCTTCTGAAAAAATACGAGGTGTAACACTTCTATCATACTAAGCTTTCATTCGTTCCGCACGAGCTTCGATAGCTAATGCAGCATTGCGCCAATTCTCATCTAATTGAGCTAAGTACAAAAAGTGTTTCTCCTCTTCAGAAGTGGTTGGTAGTAACTCTATGGCTAGTTGGAGTGACGGTATCTCGCATTCAATTCGTAATATCACTTCTAAATTGTAAACCAGTTGAAAAGGGGTAAAACCTGTTGATGTTTTTACCGAGGTTCGATATGCCCAAAGTGCTGAAAAAAACATGGTATGCCAATTTAATTTATTAATTTCGGTGATTCGTTTGATCATGGTGACTAAAAATTTATTGATAGCTTCAACCAGACCATTCGCCTGCGGGTAATATGGTGTAGAACTGTCATGGCGCAGGCCAAGTCGATCAGTTATTTCAGTTATCATGATGTTTCTAAAATGACTCCCATGGTCAGTAATTATCGCTTGGGATACACTGAAACAAGAAATCACATGATTGAACATGAAAGGAGCTGTAGTTTTTCCATCTGCTGCAAATGTAGGCATCACCTCAGCCCATTTGGTAAAATAATCTACTGCGAGAATAATATACCCATGCCCCCCAGTCGAGTGATGGTTACATGTAATGAAGTCAATGCCGCATTTTTCAAAAGGACCAACAGCAATTATAGGGTGAAGAGGAGCGGGTGGTGCACGCATATTTCAATCAAATATTTGACAGTTGTGGCATTTTCAGATAGCAGAAATACAATCTTTAAATAAGGATGACCAAAAATAGTCAGCGCGCAATATTTTTTGGGCTGTGGCATACCCAAACATTTGACCACCACATGCTCCATAGTGACAGTCATTTAAAACCTTTTCAACTTCGTCAAGAGTGAGACAACGTCAAAAAATGGAGTCCGCACCACGACAGTATAGTGTGTCACCAACAATATGATATTGCTGAGACTGGAAATGGATTTTTTATCATTATGACCGTGAGAGTTCGGGCCGAAAAGTTTGGGTTTGGAGATAAATGATGATATCTCCATACCAAGGATCGATAGTACTGATAAGAAACAAATATTCATCCGTGATCGAATGTTCTGCCACAGTTTATGTGTTAGTACTTGGGAAGTCACACATAAGTTCAGCGAATACCAATGATTTCTTTGATTTGGATTTTTCAAATTCCAAATCAAAATCTTGTAGGATAACAATCCATTTGGAGTATTTTCCCCCCATCATTTTTTTGGTCAAAATATACATCATAGGGTTACAATCAGAAATCATTGTTGTTTTGCGTAACAATATGTAATGACGAAATCGTTCGATAGCTTTAACTGTTGCCAAAGCCAATTTTTCCACATGTGAGTATTTGATTTCGGTCGGATGCAGATTGCAACTGAGATAATAAATCACATGTTCGTTGTGGAATTCATCTTCCTGAACTAAGACCATGCCAATCGTAGAATTGGAGGCTGCTAGGTATAAAAAGTAATCCTGATTGTAATTGGGAGGATGCAATAATGGTGCATGGGTCAAAGCTTGTTTAAGAGCATAAAAAGATCGATCAGCGATCTCGTCCCAAAAGAAATGAATATTCTGCTTTAACAACCTGGTAAAACCTTTGGTTAAATCAACATAGTTAGGAATGAATTGACGTAAAAAGTTCACTTTCCCTTGCAAACTTTGGAGATGGCGAAGATTAGAAGGAGGAGGTAAATTGATGATAGCCTCAACCTTCGATGGGTCGACACGAATGCCTTCCTTTGAGACAACAAATCCTAATAATTGTCCAAATTCAACACAAAAGACACATTTGTGAGGGTTCAGATGAATCCTATAATGCCTACATCTCATAAAGATAGCTCGTAGATGAGTAAGATGATCTGCTCTGCGTGATGAATGAGCAGGTAAATCATCGAGATAGGGTTTCAAAATGTGTTTAATGTCATGAAATGCATAAGACATTGCCCTCTGAAAAGTTGCACCAGCGTTCTTAAGTCCAAAAGGTAATTTGCAGTAAGAAAAAGTCCCTCGGGACAAATGAGATCTTGGGTTGATCAGTAGGGAGTATGTTGATTTTATTGTAGCCTGAAAATCCATCCATAAATGAAAACATTTCACATCTGGCACAATCGTCAATAATTTGATCGATATAAGGGGTTGGATAATTGTCTTTTGGACAAGGTCGATCTATATCCATATAATCGATACATACTCGTATTGTCCCTTGTTTTTTATTAACAGGAACAATATTAGATACCCAATCCGTTAAAGGAATCGGATAAATAAAACCTGCACGAAGTAATTTCTCAACTTCTGCTTTAATAGCGGTAGCTTTTCACGGATGTATTTGGCGTAATATTTGTGAGATAGGTTTAGCATCCAGGTATGTTTTAATTTCATGAACAATAATTGATGGATCGATTCCTGGCATTTCTTCATATGACCAGGAAAAAATTTCAAGGAATTCTTGAAATAGGGCTTTATATGCTTGGATTTCATTTGGCGTAAAAGAAGCACCTATATGAATGTTTTCAACAATTCCTGGTTTCATAGAGATGTCAATAGGAACTATCATAGAAATGTTTGCTAAGTTCAATTCAGAATCGGAATTCATGAGAGGATTTTGGGGTTCGTTGACGTAATCAGCGATAAAAATGGAGGAAAAATCATTTTCAAAATGATCGAGATCAGGTAAAAACGAAGATCGATGATGTAGATCTTCCCATGGTAATTCTTCTATAGACAAACATTCACGAAAATTCTCATCATTATTGAATATTTGTTGAACAGGATCTGGAATTGATGGTGAAGCTGAGCTTGATATCGAAAGTGATTCCTCATTGATCACATTCACTAGATCCGGTTTAGTTGAAGGAGTATCAGAAAATGACTGTACTGTATGATATGATAATTCAAAAGAACTCAAAGGCATCGTGCCATCGAAAGAATCCAGTTCTGAGTCTGAAGGTACTATCCAAGGATCATCAAAGGAAATATTACTTGATGTAATCATATTGATATTAGCAATAGGAGGCAGTACGTTGGGAGAAGGCAAGGAAAAAGTTCCCAGTAAAGCAGAATCTTTAATTAAACCTACTCCAACATCTTTATAAGGGATAGTCGATTTTCCAACATGTTGGATGCTATCAGTAATGGCTAGGTCGGATGAATAATATGGAATCTGATCTATTTTAATGATCTTTCCTTTATGAGGAAACATGATGAGACGAAAGACCGATGATACGACAGCAGTCATGGTGTAAGACCAACTGCGACCCAGGATAAGGTTGTAATCTAGAGGGGCATCAACCACTTCCACATTTATATTAATGGTTTTTCCTTCGACCTCTATAGGTAGATCCTGTAAAATACCATACGGATGGAATCCTCTTCCATCAAAAGCTATGAGGATAGTCGACGATTGGTTAAGTTTCAGAGAACCAAGTGATTTCCAACATTTTAATGACATGATACACGTAGAAGCCCCTTCATCAATAACAATATGAAAGCAACGTTTGTTTTTTACTAATACTGGAATTTGAAAAGCCATTTGATGAGGTAGGCGAGGTGTAAAATTTTCCAAATCGAAGATCATTAGGTTTGAATCCTGAAGATCTATGGCTCCTATGGCTAACAACAGTAATTTTATTTGGGCTAGACATGATTGTAGCACTTCCAAAGCCAACATTGCTGAAGGGGAAATCGCCAAGTCTTCAACAATATTTCAGTTCTGAGCAGCTCTCGCATGTGGATTGAAAGTTGATTTACGAAGCACACCTTCAGCAGGCGGTTTGATTACTAAGTCAGGATTTGGTTTCTCGATCTGTAACGGTTCAAAAACTGAGGGAGATGTAGTTGATGCTGAATTATAATTTTCTACTTCTTTACCACCAACAGGATTTTCACTACCATAATCTTGTGATCGCATCACAACCATCAAGATATATTCTAGCATATTCGAGGAAGATCCAATCATGTTACTATCTTGAGTATGAAAGGGATCCTTCAAGACAGCAGGTATGGGTGAACCCTTAACGAATTTCGATACCTCGGCTCTATGCGGGCACTCTTTAGTAAAATTATCCTCATCACAGATCAGACAAGGATAACGAGGTTTTCGTTTATCGTTCAGTTTTATCATTTTTATCTTTTAAAGATGATTTTTTTGTTTTTATTCTTACCTTTCTTCTTACCACCAGTTTTAGGTTTGGCTGTAGATGATTCTACAACATGAATATCGGAAAAAATTTCAATGGAAAAAATCTCCTTTTAGTGAATCAGGTAAATTTATAATAGGATAAGTCGTCTTGGAAGATTTCTTCTTACTCTTGCTAGTGCTAACAAAACCAATTACACCATAAGCGGCATGAGATCCTGAAGGAGTTGTAGTTAATCGATCAGGTCTTGGTAAATCAGGGATTTTGTCATACGGAGTACCTGACTGTGTATATACAAGGTCAAGGTACTGAGCTTGAGCAATGACTTGCTTTTCTGTAACAACGCCTCCTTTGGAAACATCTCCAGTAATTTTGGGCAATAATGATTTGATAAACCATTCAGCCAAAATTTGATCCGGAATAAAAAATTTCACTAAACTTCTCCTACGTCTCCATTCATGAATGTGATAAAATATGTACATAGACGTAGATTGTTTTAATGAGGTCAAAAATTCTGTACCATTGTCGTATCTGACAGGTAACTGAAAATGGGTTAAGAAAGCAGTAGCTAGTGCATTAAAATTATCAAATGAGCCTCGTGGTAACTCAATGTATCATTTGGCAGCTAGACCAATGAGAGTTCTCTGAAAAAGACGTAATCGAATCGAATCATCGATTAGTGAATTGGATGCACACTAGAGGTGATAAGTCATAACATGATTAGATGGATCTTCTCCTGACTTACCTTCAAACTTTGGAATATCACTGGGCAACTTATTAGGCATCAGCAGCCAATATGGAATATAAAAGATGGGATCATTCGTAAGGCACGATAGATCAGGTAAAACTAAAGTTGCTATGAACGGTAATCGATGGCTAGGGTCTTGATAACCTTGTGTGATCAAACCAGTTCCAGGAGGAGAATATCCAGCATATCCTAGAATTGGATGCGCATTGGGAATTGTGAAACCTCTTGGATAACCAGGATTAACCAGACCATACTGGGGTTGTTGAGGTACTTGATAAGTATACCCAAGATACGGCTGACACTGATATGTTGGATTTTGTGTAGCATGTCCAAATTGATGTTGCCCCTGGTACAGTTGATAAGTAAATTGTGGTTGACTAGTTAGAATCGTACTTGTACCAGATTGTCCTGTAGACATCTAGACCGTAGTCTGAATTGTAGTCCTGACTGTGGCATAGATACTTGAGGAATTTGCACTGATACAGGGGTAGTATAAACAGGAGCTGCAGACACTCCAGAAATAGGTGTGGTAGATTGAACAAAAGTTGCAGCAGTAGCATAAGATTGAGGCGGAGTTCTAGGTGTACTAGGCCCAGGCTGCTGAACAGAACCAGGTGCAGAGACTTGAATGGTAGGCTGGACAGGTTGCTGGGTATGACTAGAACCTATGGGCTATCCAGGTTGATTAGGTAACTGCACATTGGGTTGTAAATTCTGTTGAATTTGAGATGGATCCCACACCGTATTAATTTTGGGATATTGACCCATAGAAGGTTGTGCATATCAAGGACTATAACCAGGTTTAACGTAAGTTTGATAATTAACTAGAAAATTTCCAGCTCCTTGTAATAATGGTTGACCTAAAGGAGGTTGAAAACATTGAGCTTGGTACTGACCTTGAGGTTGATATTGACTTTGAGGCATGTATTGAATCTGGGGTTGATATTGACCCTGAGGTAACTACTGAATATGGGGTTGATATTGATTCTGAGGTATGAAGTGACTCTGGGGTTTATATTTACCTTGAGGTATGTATTTTCCTTGAGGTTGATACTGACCTTGAGGTATGTACTATCCTTGAGGTTGCTCCCCAGGTTGTAAATATTGTCCTATAGGTTGACCTCCAGGTGGTAAAAAATTACCCTGAGGTTGCCCTCTGGGCGGTAATTGACTACCTTGAGGTTGCCCCCCAGGTGGTAACTGACTTCCTTGAGGTTGCCCCCCAAGTGGTAACTGACTTCCTTGAGGTTGAGGATTTGGAATATTTCCAGACATCATAAAAATATGTTATGTGTTCAATGTTCCAGTCTTTGTTCCATTTGTACCAGATGATAACATTTTCTCAATTGGTTGAGGAGCTGCTCTTGAGAAGGTACCATAGAGTGACTGGTATCCCGGAGGAACTGACAAACCACCATATAAAAATGTTTTTGGAGATTCAGAAAACATAGATGACTCACCCGACATAGCTAATGAAGGTTGATAACCTCTTGGTGAAGGGTAAAAAGGAATTCAGGGTGGTGAATAAGTAAGACCTGCGTTTTGTAAAAAAATTGTCAATGATAAATACCAAGCGTCGGTTCTAAAAGGACTGTAGAATATCAATTCACGCTCTCTAAGATTCAAATTTTCTTGGTTTTTGGGAAGAAATATGTCTTCGTCTGGACCAACAAGTTCTTCAATACTTATGAGATCAGAAGGAATATTTTCGGTAATGCGATGTCTTACACTAGGTGAATCAGGATCACTAGAAGTTGGAGTAACAAATCCTAAAGATGATTCCAACACAGCAGGTTCAGTTTCTGGCTCAGAAATTTCAGGTTCTTCAGCTAATTCACTGGTTGCAAAAGCAATGTCAGTGATTTCGGAAATTGAAATTGGCTCTTGAATATATGTTGTTGTTTATGATTGATTTACTTCATGTTAATCAGGATGAGTAATTATGCATGATTCTCCTGGTTCTGTCGATGTAATTCTACTGATAGTATGTGGTACCAGAGCTTTTATTCCTTCAAGTTGGCTTGGTGTATACTCAGGGGGTTTCCCCCAAATTCTACGCGATTTTCTTGGTAATTCTGCCACGATTAAAAATTATTAATCACAAGAAATCAAAGAAAATTTCAATCAAAAATCCTAAAGTTACTAAGGAGACAATCAAATGATAAAATGCTTATAAAATCTAGGAGATCAAACCACATACAAACAGTATATTTTCACACTAAAAACATTACTTGGTGATGAAATCCAACATCATAGTATTTTAATGTAGAAATGGTGGTTGGAACAGTTACCCCGACAACCTGCTTAATGAAACAGATCGGTGCAAGTTTCTCCACTTAAACCATCTCGAGTGAAGATAACCCTCCGGAGAGTCCAAATGAGTCTAGTCGACGTCTGCTCCAGGTACAGTGGGATCTTTCCTCCACCATCACCTTAGGAAAAAATCTTAAATTTTATGGCCACTAAGGTCACCAACAGGAACAAATATACATGGGGGAACAGTCTACGATCCAATATACGCACAAGGGCATAGTAACAAAGCTCAATCCCCTTGAAGGCTCCTTGACATAATCCACGGTATACCGACAAGCCACCCCAGGCTCCTCGACAATGGTCAATCTGAGGTTTACCATTGTTAATATGTGCACATCTTCTATCGTTCCCAATGAGATAGAATTGATCACCTCACTGGTTCGGATATGATCTCGTGCTTGACAGCTTTAGTAGGAGCTTCCCAAAGCATACAAGCTACTATTGTATTTTTCCTACTGCAAGATCGACCACTTGTTTGTTTTAATTGTCTCGGAGAGTTAATTACTCCCTACTCCAAGACACTAGTCTAAGCTATTTTGGTGAAAAGAGTCCTAGAAATATAAAAATTACTAGATTGATTTTAATTTAAGTGTTGCTTTTAATAGGTTGTTTCTTAGGAAAATAGGTGCGAAAGTGAAACTTTGATGATATGTAGTGACCCGACTCAAAATACACTAAAAATGCATCTATTATGAGAAACAGTTCATTCCCTTTCGATGAATTCTATCTAAAAGAAAGAGTTGAGAGATGCAATCTTTTTAAAACAATTATTTCCTTCAAAACAAGAACATATGAAAATAAATCTTATCTCATGAGATCTTAGATTGATCAATTGCTCAAAAAGAAATCCCTTTATTCTTCAAGATCGAAACTACAATCAAACATTCTCCAAAAGAAAACTACAATTTCTAGAAATAACACTCAAAACTAAAAACACTAATTTCGAGATCTAAAAATTCTAAGAATTAAATCTGAAATCAATACTTTAAATATTTTGAGGATGTTTTGCTTAGTTTGCAATCTAACTAAGAAATCCTTTGCTGAAATCAGCAAAAAACTCAAAAACATCCAATTATGGTTTTTTAAGTGAAATTCAAAACTTAATGAAATTTTTTTAAAGATTTGCAAATGAGAAAATGGGATCTAATGCTCATAGAACAATGTCTGCTATGAAGTCAAAGACTTAGCAAGAAAACAATGAAATACCAGTGATCTAAGGTATACAAAGGTTTCTAATCTTTGAGTGACACAAAGACAAAGCAAAAATCACTTATAACATGCAGATCTTGTAGAAAATCATTCAAAACTTAAAAAAGCTGAAAGAAACTCTCACACAAAGCTTTCTAACAGAAAATACAAGTCTAGGTATATACTGAGAATCTTGCAAGCCGATCCTAGAAAAGATAATTTTAAGTTTTTCAAAAAATTTCTCAGGGTCCACAGGGTCTAGTGTAAATAGGTGCGGTGCCGCACTATGTATACAGGAAAACAGTGAAGATGACCGCACTATGCCTAAAGACAAAGTGCAGAGACCAGAAAACTTAAAGAAAAATAAAAAATTCTACAGCACTTTTCAGGGATTCTACAGGAATAAATTACCCAAGCCAGTATCAATCAATCAAAATCAGAAAAATAGTTTCACAAGTCGAAAATAAAAGAAAACTAAGTTCAAGATCCATTCCCCAGTGGAGTCGCCATTTTGTTGGGTGGATAAATCATTCTTGCGGACAAGACAGATCTCCCTAGTATCCTACAAATAACTAGCAACAAATAGACAGATGTAAACTACTTTCTATAGATTATATTTGATCTAGAATTATCTATAATGAAGGATTTTGGACTTACCTATAGTCCAGCGCTGATCGTAGTCTTCTTTCCTGTCGCTTTGAATATGTTTCCTTTCGGGATCTGCAATAAAAAACATGAAAGAATCAGAAGCACCTGCATAATATAAACTAATTCATAAACCATAAATCTATCTTGATGATCAAGGAATTCAAGAAATAAGCTATTTAAATAAACAACTCATAGAGAAAATAGGATCCATTTGCATTATCTTTAATGAAAAAAGGAGCCTTACAACCGTGTTCGCCTTGATGTCATACAGGTCCTTCCGAGGTCCAGAACAAGTGTTTCCTCTACTTTGACAAGCGTTTGCACTCTCTCGACTAACATACACATGAGTGTTTAATCATTCCCATATGGTAATCAGTTAAGAGAGTCTGAGTTTTTCCAGCAATTCTCCTCAAAAAATCTCAAAGCCTAACTCCTCTTGAGGCTGAACTATGGCCTCAATTTATAGAAAAAGAGAAGAGGTTGCAGCTCCAAATAAGAGGGAATAGAATCCTCTTTCAAAGGGATTAAGTTCCACATACCAAGGGGTAGGCTCCTTTAATGGAGGGATGAATGTACATGAAAGGAGTGAACTTTCCACCAAATAATTGCTTCCAGAAGCTTCCAGATTCAACTAGTTAGGCTTCCAAATTTTACTTCCGCCTTCACTTTACCTTTTACAGGAATCCACACCTTTAATGAAGAAAAAGTGCGGCCGGTTCCACATGTTCTAGAACAAACAGATGCGGCACCGCAAGTAATACTAAGAGAAAGTGCGGTACAAGTATTTTTATGACTTTCATAAGCTTTTCTCTCAATTTCAAGGCTTGGTTTTAGGAACTTGATGTTTGTAGACTTCTAAGGGAGTATTGTATGAGTAATGATGAACCCATACAGACAGTAAAACGTCATGGTGACAATTTCAGTGTAACACCCATGTTTTTTTCTATATAATTTTTTATCATTCTTGTTTTGGATGAATTGTGAAATAAGGTAGTGTTTTTGTCACCGGCTTGTATCCATAGTTACTTTAACTTCAGCCTCCATGTTTCTTCCTCTTATCTGATATTCCTACAAATTTTCCTATGGATCTCTTTTTCCTTTGCTTGACTTTCGGCTATGTTATCCATGTTTTCCATTTCCTCTTGTGTTTTTGCTACTTCTTGTTGCAACTTGTTGGCTCAAGGGGTCCTAACCCAGGTTCGGAGATCAAGGTTTGCCAACAAACCCCTATACTATTGGCCTTTTCTGCAGTGACCTACTTGCGCAGATCGGAGTCTCACCCGAAGTAGTATGGGTGGATGCTGGAACCAGGTTTCCACACCCTGAGAAAGGATAGGTAAGGCAATCAAAGCTATGTCCTATCTCAAGATGTCCAAATCTACCCAAGCAGGACCTATAGGTCTCTTTTCGCATCCACGTGCGCAAGTTCAATTATACTAGGGTGCTCAATAATCATATATTTCCAAGACAGTAGCTCAATATTGCATAAAACAGAACAAACAGATCTAGATGCAGTAAAACAATTACACGGATATTTCGCAGCTAAATACAGAATATGCCTAATACAACAATTATCAATGATTCGCATAAACAGTACACATAGATTCAATTCTTAAACAACCTTTCTTATTCATAAATTCATCAGTTCCCTCTTACAATACCCATCCCAGCCTACATCAACAAGGTATGCACATAGTAGGACTCTGGATCTCCGCGCACACAGCTAGCAGGAGTCCTTCCCCAAATAACCACAATTCGCATCAATAGCTCTTGCTTTCTCTACCTTACAATTCAAAATGTTCCTCTATTTATAACAATCTAGCCTAAACTTTCCTACGGTCCGCAAATCGTGGTTTTCGGACCCCAGGTTTACCCTTTGACCTATTACAATGCTTTCATGGCTTTGACCCACCCCAAAACCCCTGTGCTAGACTAAATATAATAAAAAATATACAAAATCGAACTAGTTTCGCAGCTCGTAGGAGACCCTGTTCCAACAGCCCCCCAACATAATCTTGTGACTCGTCCCAAGTCACTGTGACCACAGGTCTGCCAATCACCCCTAGATCTATTTGATGCCCAACATGCGTATCCCGCTTGTGCGTCAACGTCCTATCCCAGGTGGGCCGATCTTGCCTGAGCCAATTATTCCAGCCATATAGTCATCTAGCCCTGTATGGTTTGAGTCGACTACCATTGACATAGCCTGGTAACATGTCACCGCATAGGATAGCTAGCCGGACTGCTCCACCATTCATGATTTCCTTAACGGTATAGAGACCGAGCCAGTGTTGTCGAAATTTCCCTGGGTGTTTCACAAATTGGCTATCATATAACAGGACTAGGTCGCCTGCTACGAATGTCTTTTGGCGAATATGTCGATCATGCCAGGCTTTATCGCGAGCCTTCTGAACCTACTAATGAAAGTTAGCAATAAACTGATCTTCCTCTAATTCTAGAAGATGTCAAGGCGTTTTTCCAATATATCAGGTGCTTCCATATTTGTAAATGCTGCGATGCGTAGGCTAGGAACAATGTATTCTAGTGGCATAATGACCTCCTTGTTGTAGACCATCCGAAAGGGGGTCCTTCCTGTTAGCTTCTTGCAGGTCGGTCGGTAGGCCCATAGAACAAAGGGGATGTGTACATCCCAGTCACTACGATTGGCATGGCGAACCTTGGTCAATGTCTGTTCGAGGATTTTGATGAAAGCCTCGACCGCCCCATTTGCCTGCGGATGGTATGGTGTACTTTTTGCATGATGGATCCAGAATTCCTCTTTCAAGGTTTGTATCGTTTCGTTAACGAAGTGCATGCCTCTGTTTCTCATTAGGATCTTTGGGAAGCCAAACCTAGTTGGATCTGCTCAAAGATGAAATGCGCAACAGTATCCGCAGTATAATCCTTCACCGCTTGCGCTTCAGCCCATCGAGTGCCATAATCAATGGCAGTAATAATGTAGCATGCACTTGTCTTCTTTCCTGGCGGATTGATGGGTCCCACAAAATCAATGGCCCATTTTTCAAAGGCCTGCAAAGCCATTTGAGGTTAAAATGGCATCTCATCTCTGCGTGAGGGTCGTCCTGTCCGCTGGCACGTATCGCACGATTTACAATAGGCGTGAGAATCCTGATGTAGGTGGGCCACCATAACCCAGCTCTCAAGATCTTTTGGGCCGTCGGGACCATTTGTTGGCTCGAGGGCTTCTGACCCAGGTTCGGAGATCAAGGTTTGCCAACAAACCCCTATAATACTGGCCCTTTCGGCAGTGACCTACTTGCGCAGGTCAAAGTCTCACCCAAAGTAGTATGGGTGGGTGTTGGAACCAGGTTTCCGCACCCTGAGAAAGGATAGGTAAGGCAAGCAGAGCTGCGTCCTACCTCGAGATGTCCAGATCTACCCGAGCAGGACTTATAGGTCTCTTTTCGCATCCACGTGCGCAAGGTCAATTATACTATGGTGCTCAATAATAATATATTTCCAAGACAGTAGCTCAATATTGCATAAAACAGAACAAAACAGATCTAGATGCAGTAAAACACTTACACATAACTTTTGCAACTAAATACAGAATACGCCTAATACAACAATTATCAATGATTCACATAAATAGTACGCATAGATTCAGTTCTCAAACAACCTTTCTTATTCATAAATTCATCAGTTCCCTCTTACAATACCCATCCCAGCCTACGCACATAGTAGCAGGGTCTGCACACAGTAGTATTTTGGATCTCCATGCACACAGCCAGCAGGAGTTCTTCCCCAAACCCAAACAGACTTAATAAACCACAATTCGCATCAATAGCTCTTTCTTTCTCTACCTTAAAATTCAAAACGTTCCTCTATTTATAACAACTTAGCCTAAACTTTCCTACGGTCTGCAAATCGTGGTTTTCAGACCCCTGGTGTAATGTTCCCAAATTAGGAAACTGCTACAACAATGAGAATATCTCAAGATATTCTAGAGTTGGAGCTCCAGTAATATGCAAACACAATAATGGTGCAGCAGCAACACTCAACTCATAGAAATGTGAGAGAAATCCATAGCCTTCTCATTAAATAATAGCAGCAACAAATACATACAAGATCTTGAGGAAAATGATACTCAAGATAAGCAATGCTCAACCTCAAGAGACTAGTACATGAATCATGATAAAACCACTGCTACACAATGTATACCAAGCTATGACAGTGCAGTTTTATAGAGAAACTGCATGCTAACATATTTCAAATACATAGATATATCAATACAGGGCCCAATACAACATTGGGAGTGAAGATCTCGGCTCCCAAAGGCTACCTCATGTCAATCCTGGAAGCATTGGCCATAAAACACAAAATCAACAAAATGTCGGAGTTGCTGGGTAGCAGCTGCAACTCAGAAATAGAACTAGATGGAGATGGCTATAGATGTTGCCCAAACTGAATATGTCTCCTCCAATAGATCTTCAAAGTAAAAGGTTGACCCCTTCACCAAAGATCTTCCCCTCCAAACATATCTGCAAAGCCCCTTAGTTATTGCTCACTAGAAATAACGCAATCACTGAGGCAAACTGTGTTGTGGGGGCAAGGGAATGGGTTGGCCTGCTGCCAATATGTGCAATAGGTGCTAAAACCTTCCTTACTAGCTTCTCAAAGGAATGGAGACTCCTTCCTCTGGAAATCAGCTCCGGAAATGGTGTTGAGGTCCTCCACTGCAACACCCTACAATACAGAATTATGTTGCTACAGCAATAACGTTGTCTTGGAGGAGGAAGCTTTGGCCTTGAGCCAAGAATTGTGGAGAATGAAGAAAAATCCCTCAAGAGGCCTCTCAAGAAGGAGAAGGAATCCTAAACAAGAATTCCCCTGGAAATTCTTGCTAAACAGCAAAGAATGCACAATTTTCTGAATAGACAATTGAGATGAATAATACAAGCATGAGAAACAATGGTTGCCTTTCCCTCCTTTTAAACAAGTGAGATCCCCTCTCCATGGATCCCACTCCTCTTAGGGTTTCCTTCACCAAATAACCCTTTCCTCATTCATACTACGCTACTTCTCTAAGTGCTCTCCACCTCTTATCCCAGCGTTGTTGACTTGGTCAAACTTGACCTTGTCCACTTGCAAATAACCCTGTTCACACATGAGGGTGTGAAAACTAGCTCCAATGAGGATCCCCATTCATACTATGAGGTATTTTACTAAGATTATCACTATGCATGGGCCTCCTTACCCATTTATTCTTCTCCTAGGTGAAATCAGCAAAAATTAATGTTCCAAATTATTGTCAGAAAATTTTGGAACATTACAGTCCTCCCCTCCCAAATGTTGCTTTTCCTCAAGAAACTGCAAGGACAGAACTGGAAAGCCTCCTCTCAAGGCATGGAGTCTATGAAGTGTTTGAGGAACATCTTCCTCATGTGGATCCTCCATTCCCCAAGCAATCATCCATGCAAAATGAGTTAGCTGCCAACATGGCAAATTCTGAAAGTCATCTTCCACCTCTGGCTTCGGCAATGTAGGTGGGCTGAAAATATGATCCTAGTAGACAAAATAGCCTACCCCATGTTGTCCTCCTCTCCACTTAGGATAATTGTAGAGTGTATGTTGATCCTGGGCTACAATGACATTGCCCTCAAATGGCAAGATGGAGATTAGACCTCTAAGGATCCTTCCTCCAGTGTTACGAAACATGTTGGCCCAAATCATCTCATATGTGATGAGTTGGAAGTCATCATCGTATGGCATCATATTCTTCATATGGCTCACCTCATAAGGAAAAAATTGAGCTGCTTTAGTGGCCATACCATCTCCCATGCTCCCTCTAGAACATGTAGTGCAAAGTGTGTGGGAATTTTCTCCCTCCAAGGACACATTCACCCAATGTGTCTCTCCTCCAATCATGCTCTCAAGAGAAGCTCTAGCAATATCAACCAAGGGAACCATAAGGAGAATCATGCTGGCTGCCATGTGAAGTAAAGGAGAAGGACAATGGTCCCTCAAATGTAGCCAACGCAGTTTAACTCTCCACTGCCATAGAAAATAAAATGATGGGTGGCCTCCCCACCATTTTCTTGTTGCCCCAATCTCCTGGAGAAAGTGAATAATGTAATGTGCAATGTGAGTATGTTCTCCATAATAAATCTCCTCCCCATATCCTCTTAGGGAGTGATCATCCATAATGGCCTTATGTATACCATAAAATCTAGAAGGAAGAGTATTCCTTTTTCGAGCAAATCCCTGCACATATATGGTTAAGAGATGTATATATATAGACAAATCACTATGCAAGTCATCAATACTCTTACCATATGTTTTTGCTCATATAAATGGAGTGGCTCATAGATTATTCTCCCCTCATCCTCAAAGGGAAAAGAGTTGACTGTGCTAACTCCTCCATCTCCTCATCCATGGAGTGCCTCCTCGATTTATTCAAGTGCTCCCTCCCACAAGAAGGAAAGAAATGTAATGTGGCATTCATGGTTGGCCCATGGTTCCTCTTGATATGTACAACATGTATAATAAGGAGAATCATGTTCCCAATGGGCATCCTCAATCTCAAGCCCACTCTCAAAATAAAGCTCCCCATAAACATATCAACAATACATCGAAGCATAGTACAATAAGAACAAGTTGCAAAATGACAACCAGAGAGTGAATCATAGTTCCACCCATGGAACCAGCACAGTGTATCCTTTGCCTACATCAAATCAAATAATAACAAGTGTTCTTCCAGCCACTTGTTTTCTACCACAATCATTTTACAAGATAGAAATATGAAAGTACAATTTGGTGCCAATGGTGCACACCAAGAATCATGTGGCCTCTCCCACAAACCACCAACGAGATAGTGAATCTCAATGCTACAAATGGCTTTAAGTACATCATCATACAATAGACAAGAAGAAATAATCCTCCTTGGGACAATATGTTGCTCATAAGAAAACATGAAGTACAAAACATAAGGTGAAATTGTACATCCTCCATTATGTACTTGAGGATTTGAGCTGAAATGGCTCAACTAAAATTGCTCCCTTACTCCCAGTGAGTAGGAAGGTGGCTGTGACATCCTCTCCACCATCATCCGCTCTGCATCTCTCCATATGCTGATGTATGTCCTGCTGGATGCCCTCCCAAATGAACTCCTCTGCCAAGGCAAGATATGCATCAAAATGCATGGAAAAGAAGTCCTCATGTGCTGCATGCAACAGCTTCTCCTTGAGACTAGAGAATCTAGTCAAGAAGACTCTTCCCTATAAATAGATGACCATGTCATCTACCATACATCCATCCTCTCTATCTAGGTCATCAAGAATCATGCATGCATCAAGATCCTTGGAGTACTCTACTAAGAGCTGAGATCTATGATAAGGATCAATCCTCCTAAGGGACAGTGCCGGTGATCTGGCATGTGAAGCTCTCCTCCTGCTACTGTCTGCTACTTTGACATCCCCCATGACAAAGCTCTCCTCCAAACTCTTCACCTCCCCAAAATCCAAAAGCGGTGAATCCAAAGACAAAATGTCTCTCATCAATGATAGATCCGGTGACCTCCCTAGTGGAATGCCTCTATGCAGTGAGACATCAATGTCAAGAGTGGACTGTACATATGGTTGGGAAACCTTGCCCTTGTTCTCTTCCTCCCTTCCTTCTCCCTCCAGCTGAAATGATGCACAATCATGTTGCTCACTGATTTTTCTTGGACCTCCATGTATGAGATCATGGGGACTTCCTTGCAAAGCTGCAAGAAACCCTCTAGTTGGAGCAAGAGCTCCTCCTTCCTCTGCATGAGGTACTAGATCAACTCTAGAAATGACAGAGTTGTTTCCCTCATCCTTCTCAACATGAGTGGGCAACCCTCCAATGATTGGATCCTCTTTTGGAAAATGGATCTCTTTGCCTCCTTGTGCCAAAATACAAGATGAATATCTTGCCTCCAATAAAGTATCATGCAAGATATCAGCCTCCTTCATGGTTCTCTGAAGTTTTTTTGAGTCTATGGTTTCCTCCATCACATGCAAGGGTTTTGTTTGTTTGAATGTGTTTGTTTCCTCCACATGTGTTTCAGAATTCTTTCTACCAAATATTTCCATCAAAGTTCTAATGAACATTGCATAGGAAGAGGTATTTGCATTCTTCAAAGTAAATGACTCAAATAACCACCATGCATAGACCTTACCTCCAAAGTGCAGTGTTGCAATTCTAATGGCTTCATCTTCGGGAATCTGATGATGTTGCAGAAAGGTGTCTAGCTCTTCTATCCAAGCCCTAGCTGAAGAAGTAGGGGAACCATCAAAGATAGATAGAAGAAATCTATCCTCATTATGCTGCTTGCTCCTCCTCACCATGACCTTGCAAAACTCCCAGAAAGTAATATGATCTCTAAACTTCTGAGTTTGAGATTCATACTCACGCAAGAAACCTCTAAGAGATCCTCTCTTCGGCATTCCTTCTTCTCTCATGGCAAAACTGGCCGTGTGACTGCGTTGTACATCATAGGGTGTGGTTGCATTCTCACACTCCCTATAAGAAAATCTAGAGTTTGACTCAGTTCCAAGCCCTCTTGGAGACCCTATACATATCTCCCTTCTTATCTTCTCAAATTCTTCATGAATGCTCTGTATAGATTTTGGAAGAAGCTTTGTAAGCTTATCTTCCTTTTTCTCTTCATGAAATGGACTCTTCATCTTCTCTCTTCTTGATAGCATGATGGCTGAGATCCACCGGTTGAGCCAGAGATCATGCTTTCATACCACTGTAATGTTCCCAAATTAGGAAAATGCTACAACAATGAGCATATCTCAAGATATTCTAGAGTTGGAGCTCCAGTAATATGCAAACACAATAATGGTGTAGCAGAAACACTCAACTCAATATAAATGTGAGAGAAATCCATAGCCTTCTCATTAAATAATAGCAGCAAAAAATACATACAAGATCTTGAGGAAAATGATACTCAAGATAAGAAATGCTCAACCTCAAGAGACTAGTACATGAATCATGATAAAACCATTGCTACACAATGTATACCAAGCTATGACAACACAGTTTTATAGAGAAAATGCATGCTAACATATGTCAAATACATAGATATATAAATACAGGTCCCAATACAACATTGGGAGTGAAGATCTCAGCTCCCAAAGGCCACCTCATGTCAATCCTGGAAGGATTGGCCATAAAACAAAAAATTAGCAAAATGTCGGCGTTGTTGGGTAGCAGCTGCAACTCAAAAAAAGAACTGGATGGAGATGGTTGTAGATGTTGCCCAAACTGAATATGCCTCCTCCAATAGATCTTCAAAGTGAAAGGTTGATCCCTTCACCAAAGATCTTCCCATCCCAACATATCTGCAAAGCCCCTTATTTATTTCTCACTAGAAATAACACAGTCACTGAAGCAAACTGCGCTATAGGGGAAAGGGAATGGGTTGGCCTACTGCCAAAATGTGCAATATGTGTTGAAACCTTCCCTACTAGCTTCTCAAAGTAATGGAGACTCCCTCCTCTGGAAATCATCTCCGGAAATGGTATTGAGGTTCTCCACTGCAACACCCTACAATACATAATTATGTTGTTGCAGCAATAACATTTTCTTGGAGGAGGAAGCTTTGGCCTTGAGCCAATAAATGTGGAGAATGAATAAAAATCCCTCAAGAGGCCTCTCAAGAAGGAGAAGGAATCCTAAACAATAATTCCCCAGCAATTCTTGCTAAACAGTAAAGAATGCACAATTGTTTGAATAGACAATTGAGATGAATAATACAAGCATGAGAAACAATGGTTGCCTTTCCCTCCTTTTAAACAAGTGAAATCCCCTCTCCATGGGTCCCACTCCTCTTAGGTTTTCCTTCACCAAATAACCCTTTCCTTATTCATACTGCACTGCTTCTCTAAGTGCTCTCCACCTCTTATCCCAGCGTTGTTGACTTGGTCAAACTTGACCTTGTCCACTTCCAAATAACCCTGTTCACACATGAGGGTGTGAAAACCAGCTCCAATGAGGATCCCCATTCATAGTATGAGGGATTTTATTGATATTATCACTATGCATGGGCCTCCTTACCCATTTATTATCCTCCTAGGTGAAATCAACAAAAATTAATGTTCCAAATTATTGTCGGAAAATTTTGGAACATTACACCAGGTTTACCCTTTGACCTATTACAATGCTTTCGGGGCTTTGACCCACCCCAAAACCCCTGCGCTAGACTAAATATAATAAAAAATATACAAAATCAGAAAAGTTTCACAGCTCATAGGAGACCTTGTTCCAACACAACTCTTCTTTTTATCCTTGCGGTTCCTTATCGTTGGCCTTTGCCAAATCTTTCAGTCTTAATCTAGTGGCTTTTAGTTTTTTTCCCATATGTAGCTAGGAGATCCATTAATTTTCTTCTTCCATATTTTTTCAACCTCTTTTTTTACCTCTTCATGGCTATTCCATATCTGATTATATTTGAAGGGAAGAGGCCCAAAGTTTTCAGCTGTCCCGAGTTCAATGGAGACCGGTTTGTGATCTGAGGCTGTTGATGAAATGATTTTAGAGGATACTTTGTTGTAGCTGGCCACCATGATGTCCCTAATGAGAATTATGTCCAACCTCTCTTTGATGTTGGCCTTCCCTAGTCTCTTATTATCCCAAGTGTATTTTCGATTTTTGGGAGGAATGTCCAAGAGGTTGCACTACTCAATGATTCCTTCAAGAACATCTCTGTTTGGATTTGGCTGAAAAATGCCTCCTATTTTTTCTTCTTACTTAAGAATGAGATTTAGATCTCCTCCAAGGACGAGGTTCTCGTCTTGGTCTTCCATTGTGGTTTCTTTTAGAGTCTTCCAACAAATTTGTTTGTCCCTATAGTGGTTTGGAGAATAGATGTTATATATGCTGACTTTTTTCCCATTTGATGCAGTTTTCAGATTTGTGTTGATCCAGTGGGATTTCGTTATTGACTTCTGTATTTTCCATTTTCCTTTTTTCCAAAGAGTGCAAATCCCTCCAGATGCTCCATTTGCTAAAATAACTTTTGCTTCATAATTTATTTTTTTTTCTATGATACTGTCCATCTCTTGGCTGCTAATTTTTGTCTCTTGGATAAGGAGGATGTCTGGTTTTTCATTTTTGATGAGGTATTTTATGAGGTTTATCTTGGAGGAATGTCCCACCCCCCTACAATTCCAAGAGACAAATATCATTATTTACTGGGGATTGAGGCTGAGGGAAATTTCCCTTTATGGACCTGTGGATATTTGTCCTTATTCTTGTTGCCTTTCTCGAGGTAACTCTCCATTGGCTATTGTGTTCCCAAGGTGAGGTCCTTCACAACTGCCTCATCTCTTATTTTTTTATTTGACTTTCTTCCTTCTTTCTTTTAGTGTTCAACATATGGGAGGGATTATTTGGATTGGTTTCTTGTTAGAATTTGATTCGAGGAGGGGGGAGGGGGGCCTCTAGATGGGGGATGGATGAGAAGAAGCCCTGAGGGGGAGGGGAGCTTGGAGGAGGAGAAGAGATTTCGAAGGTGTTCTAGGGAATGGTGGAAGGGGAAAGGGGAGGGTTGGGGAGGTCGAATGGATTGAGGGGGTTGGAGAGGAGCTTAAAGTAATTAGATCCCAGAAAAGGAGAGTGTTGTGGTGGATTCTACACACGGGTGTACGAAATCACACAAGCTTAGAGAGTGTGGTCTACACTCTAAACTATTGGTAACAGGCAGTATGTGGGGGGAGCTCAAAAGAATAAAACTTAAATGAAATAATATGTTGAAGTATGCTCTGGTTAAAAAAAAAAACTAAAACTAAAAACACAAAAGAAGCTATATAGAGAGTTCCAAATAATAATAATGCAAATGATGGCTCGATGGCCTCTTCTTATTAAATGTTCAGAATAAAAGGAAATCTTACCCACTTGCCAAAGGGCCGCTAGGTAATGGCTCTAGGTCCCGATGCAAGGATGTTTGCCTTCCAAGCTCTGCCTCTGATGCAGTCTACCTCTCTCTCTCTATTGTGGTGAACTAAGATGTTTGGTGGCCAACTATCAAGTCCTCTTTAGCTCCAGCTCCGGGTCACACACTATGCTGGTGTTGCTTGGGAAACTTTGGCCAGCATAACCTTGTGATCGCCATTTTTTCATCTCTTGGTGGGTTTATATAGGTGAGCTTCAAATCCTCCTTCCCTCCCTTGGTACATGATGGATGGTGACCCAAGGGAGAGGTGTGATTCCATTGTGTGCTCAAATATTCTTTTATGTGCTCACATAATGTCTAAGGAGGTGCTGGTGGTTGTCCTTAGGGGGATTTCACATAAGGAGTAACTTTCCTTTGCTTTTTGTGGTCCTAGAAAGTGACTTTTTTTCCATTTCCAGGAATGCGTGCTTATCGGGAAAAAGGGCGCGCAAAAGGCACTCTTATCGAAGGAAAAAGTGCGCATTTGAGCATTTATGACTAGTTCAAATCTGATTTTCTCAAAACCTTAGAGATTTTAAATACTTCTTGATTCCATAATGTATTCATGTCCTGTAAATCCTTGGGCTTGACATTAATTGATGTCATCTTCTGCTTGAAGATTTTCCAGTGTTAATAGTTGCCCCCTAATGTGTGAGGTCTAGGAAGAATTGTATATCTGAAATACATTATACTTTCTTTTCAGTATCGTACGCAGAGAGAGAGAGAGAGAGAGAGAGAGAGGCATGCGTGTACTTTTGGAATCGACAACACCTTGCACCGTTTCCGAGATAACCATGGCCTAAGGGACCCCCTGCAAGCACACAAAATATACAACATATTTACAAAATTTCAACAAGGCGGGCATGTCCCATGCTCGTGATGCTATGGCTAGTTTAAAAAAATTGACAGATACATGTGTTGTCTGTGTCACTACTGAGGTAGTGATGTTGGTGGTTGTTGATAACGACTGCTAACACCCTCAGGGGCGTTTTTTCTTTGACGATAGGTGGAATGTGGTACCCATATGCGTAATCTTGGTATGGCATATCATTGCGCAATGTACGCATATGTACTGGTTGGGACCTTCCCGTGTGAGCATTGTTGTCAGAGACGCTTATAAAGGCACAGTTTTTTGACAGATCTTGATCAAAGTGCAATGGTTGTAAGGTATGATACCATCGTGACATGAAAGCTTTTTCTGTAGTCAAATGTCAAGAGGATGAATGACATCTATGGAAAATGATGTCTCCCATAGTGCCACCCCAGGATACCCCTTTGCATGGGGAGGGGTCATCTAAGGTACTCCTTCCTTTTTGGAAAAGAGGCATTGAGGTCGACAAAAAGGAAGCCTTAACCAAACCATGATGGGTTTAACATAGGCATGTTGGTGAGCAGTAGCTAAAAATGGATGATGGGGATTCAGTGGCCCGAGGTCGAAGTATACTTGAGCAGCTTGGCAGTAGTCATAGGTATTTCTGAAGGGAAAACTCCCTGGAGTCGGTAGGACTTCCAGGGCAGGTATGAATCGGCTATGATTGTTGTAACGGTGCGTGCATGGGGGGGTGAAATACTTCAACCAAGGGAGATGGGGGACTGCTGCCATGGGAGAAAAGATGAAATATGAGGGCGAAGTGGCAAAGGGCATCATTTGCAGTCTTTGTACACTTACCAAAAGAATAAAATAATGGGGTTTGGTTTGTACAAAACATAGAGACGGGTACCCCAAAACATGAAAGAGGGTCGCTCACTGAAGGTGTGAGGATGATGTTTTGTTGGGGGTAGGGGTCCCATTGGTTGGTCTCATGTGCATGGTTGATGAAGCGGAAGATGTCGCAGATGGGTTTATGTTGATGGAGGTATGGCGAGCCAAATGCGGTGCGCGGAGGTGCGCTTTCATTCTGCTTCTACAACCCGATCATCCGGGAAGGGGGTTGAGTTTAAATGGTGAACTTGACCCTATGCAAGATATGTGGATGGGCATGAGGTGCTTCCCGGACTAAAATGGTACGGCCATGGCGTCACTTGTGGGGTGATGTATGGTCTACTTTGGATGACGATCGCCATGGAGGGGAGGCTCTACCGACCATCACGGATGTTTATCATATGCAGGGTGGGGTGATGATAAATGTGGTCGGGTATGAGGACCCTGTGGTTTATTTCTAATGGAGAAATGATGTCAGGATATGCAAATTTTTCTGGGACTCTATCATGCTGAGGGTAGAATGATACCTGCTCTTGAACTATCATTGGGTGGTGTTGTGAATGGTTTTTGGGTTCTTCCTGCAAAAAAAAACTACCTCAAGTGAAAGAATCTTCTTTTCATCCAATATTATTGAAAAACATGAATTTTGGAAAGGAATATGGGAGGGTGCATACCTACCGGCGTTGAAAAAATTATTTTTTCAGGAGTGCGAATGTGTGGCATCGCCTCTGTTTGTTTGGGAGTTTTTACTTGGCTCCTAGTTTTGATTTCAGTTGTGGTTGCCCCCAAACTGAGATCATGGGGGAGGGCATTGCCGGTTACTGCTTCCCGTCTAGGATCTCCCTGAATATAGATTACTGTTGCCTAGGTGACCTTAGGTCAAAGACCTGACCAAGCCGTCTGTAGTAATCGATGTGCCTGATAACTCAAGAGGATGAGGAAACCAGGTTTCCTTTTCCATGGTTGGTGTATGGTGGCTGGGGGGGAGGAGGGACAAATGGATCCTTTTGATAGAGGGATCCTTTTGATAGGATTGCTCAACCGCATGTAAGGCGTCCCTATATCGCGGGACCTCTGGGCAACGATAGGTGTAGTGCCCATAGATGCCAAAAAAGGCACATGCATGATTGGTATGCAGTGGTTTGCCTATACTTTTGGTGGCAAGTTCCTTTTTATGGGAATTTCGTTTTGAGGTTCCTGCCTCAGAGCCGAGGAGTGGTTTTAACTCGTCCAACTTCAGCATATGTGAATAGGGTGTCCTGTGACATAAAATATAGCGCAGAATGATGACTCCATCTGCATGGTGGGGGTCACAACTTTCTTTCCTTTCTTGGCAATTTTCTTTATCGTGGTCGCCGGTTTCGCAGTGGGAATTTCCCTTGCAGGGGCGGTTTCAACTGCTACTTGGGTAGGTTGGGGCTCCTCAGGACTGGGGGGCTTTAACCCAAATGCGGTAACGTTGGTAGCTGGTGTTCCTGAAGGGGGAACAAGATACCATATTGGGAATGCCAATGATATATTAGGTAATACCAGTGTTTCCAAGACCTACTGGCAGGTGAAGCCAGGAGGTGGGTAGAGGAAAGAAGTTTGGGAGGTGGCATAGACTAGGGAGGCTGCAGTATCTGATGCCTCGGTGTCGTTACTACTTGATTTTGTGTCCTGACTAACCTCGGAGCTTGATGTGGACATCATGCATACCGGGCCCCCTTTGGCATCGGGCGATACCTCAGGGATAATAGGAGGAACTCCTAGGAATGACCCTAGGACGGACGACGGTTTGAATTGGCCACGGACATATTCTTGATACCGTAAAAGACCATATGTGGCTGTATCTAAATAGGGTAGAACCATATCTGTGTTGGTCAAGGGACGCCTTTCAGTGTGTGTCAACTGATCTACTATGATGATTCGATCCTCGTGGGGGAACATCATGATGCGGAAAATGGAGGATGTTATGGCAGACATGGCATACATGTAACTCCGCCCAAGGAGTATATTGTAATCCAAGTGAGCCTCCAAGACTTCGATGTCTATTTCGACCGTCTTGCGAGCTAAGAAGACTGGTACATTTTGGAAGAGACCGACGGGGTAGAGGGACGACCATCGTATGCTCTGAGTGTGATGACGGAAGGTTTGAGTTCGGGGACTCCTAACTTCTGCCATACATTCTTTGACATGATGCATGTGGATGCACCCTCGTCAATGACACATCGGTGAATAGTGATATTTTGTACTGATACTGGTATCTGGAAGCCGACCATGGAGGGAAGCCTAGGGATGGCTTTGTCTAAGTCAAAAGCCATCATGCGCGTGTCGGCAGGGTCGACGGCACCTAATGCATAAAGTAGGGCTTTCTGTTGCTTTGGGCACAACTGCAGTACCTCCAAAGTGGACATAACAGCAGGTGATTGAGCTAAATCGTCTACAATGTTGTAATTGCGGGCTGCTTTGGAGTAGCTACCTATTCGCCTATTATGCCCGTTTACCATTTTTGGCAATGGTTCTAAAGGAATCTTTGGAATGGTTAAAGGTGCAGTCGGCGCACTCGTACTAGCCCTTGACGTACTGGTGTCTGGTGGGGTGTCGTAGCTGCAATTCCTAGTTTGGAAAAACATTTCTTCCCCAGCCATGTAAATTTCATGCTTGTTTTTCCTGGAATCATCGGGGTTTTGTTGCTGAGTGCTGACCGTTCCTTGATGGGGGAAGGGTTCTTGCATAACCGCAATCATCTGGGAAGATCCTCCTTGTCCTCGGTTACTTTGAAGCTTTTTAAGCTCAGGGAGTTTGGGATAGTGGTGATTATAGTGCCCGTACTCACAACATATTGAACAAGAATGGTTTGTTCGTAGAGGTGGCCTTTTGCCTTACTTTTGGGCATTGCTTGGATCCTGGTTCTGATTCCGATTAGAGTTACCTCCAGCCTGGGATCGCGGTGGGCATTATTGGTTGCTGCCCCCCTGTCCAGGGTTCCCTTTGGGTTTTTTTTTCTTACCTTTCTTTTAACCACGTTAGGAGGGTAGTTTTCCTGATCATACTGGTGTGGTTGATTTTGGGACGGCTGCACAAAGTTCACTTATGAATTGTTTTGCATAGGTGGGTTATGTGCTTGGGACTGAGCATATTTTCGTCCCATGTTTTCACCTGGCCATTCGAGGGGAGTTCTTCCATCATTTTTTTTTCCTACGTACTAGGTCCCCTCAGCCAGAGGATAAGGTCCTCCTTGGTGATACGCTAGCGCCCTAATAGTCAAATTTTGTTGCTGAATATGATGACTTCGAAATCCGGGTTGATACATGTTCTGGGTAGACCCATGTGTGTAACTGGGATTCTGACTGTTGCTGCCTAGGTACCCTTGGGTCATTGACCCAATAATTCCATCTGCAGAGTTAGACATGCCTGGAAATTCTTGATAAGAGTGCAGGAGCGGGGCGTTGGGCAGGATATTGTATATGTATCCTGATTGCGTGTAGATCAATTCAAGTTGTTTGGCTTTACTAATTGCGTTATCTTCGGATGTGGGGTTACATTGCGCCACATCCTTTGAAATCTCTGCCGTGAGAGTTTTCAAGAATAAATCTAAAAGGACTCAGTCGTCGAGTTTTGCTTTGCATAAACTACGATGTCATCTCCACTCATGGAGATGTTTTAAAATATGGGTAGAGAGGGATTTTCTAAAATGAATCAGTAGCTCCATTCCCAAATCGTGGTGAATAGGTAACTGAAAGTATGTGAGGAACGTGGTAGCGAGGGCGCTAAAGGTTATATGTGAAGCAGGGGGTTTCTCTACGTACCATTTCGCAGCCACTCCCATAAGAGTGCGTTGAAATAGCCTCAACCGAATAGTATCGTCAATGATGTTATTCGATGATCACCACAGGTGAAAGGTCATTATATGATTTCCTGGGTCTTTCACTTTCATGCCTTCAAAATTTGGTATGTCTAAAGGGAGCTTCATGGGCGTGGGAGGCCAATTGGGGTCGTGTGCGATGGGGTCATTGGTGAGCTTGGTAAAATCCGGTAGATTTAACACTGCTAAGAAGGGTGACTGGGAGGTTTATGCCATGGCAACGTGTGAAGACACGAAGTTTTGGTTAGAACGAGGGTTAGTCTGTGACGTTCCCTGTTGTGAATTCAGTTGGCTTCCCATTTGGGATGCACTCCTCTGCCCCCCAGGGGACGAGGGGGGAGTGGTGTGTCATGTGGTGTTGGGAGACTGACTAGGGTTCCCAACTAAGGTTGCTCCAAGAAAGGAGGAACCAACCACTATGGCAATGTTCCGTCTTTGACGCCTAAACGGCGAAAGACCTAGAACCCCTCCCGGTAATGGGGGGAGGTCCAAAAGACGCCTGGACTGACGAGGTTCCATTAGAACCGTTTGAGTGTCGACCAGGTTAGGTTTTGGAAAAAAAATTTGAGGGGATCGAGTCTGTGAACACGACAAATTTATGGCCACATACATAAAACATAGTGAAAATGAAATGAATTATCCCTTAACCTAATCTATATGATCAATAAAGAAAAAAATGGTTTTGTTTGTTTGTGCATGATACTCAAAATCCTAGAAGACTTAGTACGTCCTCACATGCTCAAAAGTAACCGGGCCTTGAGAGGATTTATTTTGAGTGCTGGCACAACGTCCCGTAAGAGCTGGCGATGCCCCCAGTCAGCCGAAGAGAATCAACCAAGGTAAGGGTAGAGGGTCTGGCGCTTGCCTGCACCGTCACCTATAAGGTAAAGGATGCCCTAGTTTTGGCCACTAAGAACCACCATCCCACGTGAGCGTTCGAGTCTTGGGCTTCTTGGTAGTCAGCTAACAGTACCGAGTATCAGTCGGGTCAGGTAGCCCCAACTAATACCACACGCACTGCGCCTAAGCCTAACCCACTCTAAATCAGGTCTCTGCCGCGCTCAGGTTTTCTTTTCCATGGGTTGATAGGTGGATTTTAAAGCTCCCTAAAAACACAACTTCTATGTTTCAATGTACTGTGATCAAGGCGGCTTATTGGATGCCTACCCCCTTGATCCTAACTTAATCTATAAATTCTCTTGTGGCCCTTGTGGGGAGAATTTAGTGAGTTGGTTTAAGTTAATTTTAGGTGGCTTTCTTTTCTTAGTGGATGAATGTGTGCGATCATATGGTGAAAAATATCATAATTTGAACATATTGATATCGGTGATCCTTTACAAAAGTCCCCTAGTTAAACTATGTTGTTCCTTGCTAAAATAGAAAGCATTTGCGGATAATGGGCTGCTTCCAAACCTTCCTAGTTAGTCTATGTGAGCGACTAAAGGGAGATGGCGAATCACGAATGTAGAGATTTCATATGCTTGTCTAGGGTCACCAACTGGTGCAAAGATAACAGAGATTACTTGCTCTAATTGGCGATTCAATCCTAGTCCCGCAATTTCCTAAATGCAAAAATTGAATTTAAACTAAACAATTTATACACTAGTTTATGCATGTGTGGTCATGAGCCACTTGCTTGGACTAGCTCAACTAAGTGTGCATACCAAAATGTGAAAAAAACATAAATTGTTCGGAAATCAATGGTTAATTCGCCCCCTACTTAAACTATGTGAACACTTTTTGCAAAAACCAACTTAAATGAAAACTAACTAAATGCCTACAAAAATCAGCAAAAAATGAGTTCTCAGAAGCTGTGGGGTATTAACACTGGTGTTGGCAGATAAATAAGGGGCTGGCCAACACACTTACAAGTAGAAAAATGCAGAAAATAGGGAGAAAAAAATTTCTCTGCAATTTGTGCGCAAAATCCCTTTACAAGTGTGCCTTCCATTGAGTGTGTCACTCCTAAAACGCATGCAATGTGCCTCTGTAGGAAAAAACCGTGCGCAAAAGTCCTACAAGTAAAATATTAGGAGCTACCTTCTTCATTCTATCAGCTCAGTGAGTCTAGGGACTGCAAGATGGGTAAGAGGACTGTCAGCTCCACTCCAGCATAGACAAAGGATCTCCTGCAAAAGATGGAACAACCACATAAACTTGAAACACGTCAGTGGAGTTGCCAATCCTGTTGTGGTGGATTCGACACACGGGTGTACGAAATCACACGAGCTTAGAGAGTGTGGTCTACTCTCTAAACTATTGGTAACAGGAAGTATGTGGGGGGAGCTCAAAAGCATAAAACTTAAATGAAATAATATGTTGAAGTATGCTCTGGTTAAAAAAAACTAAAACTAAAAACACAAAAGAAGCTATATAGAGAGTTCCAAATAGTAATAATGCAAACGATGGCTCAATGGCCTCTTCTTATTAAATGTTTGGAATAAAAGGAAATCTTACCCACTTGCCAAAGTGCCCCTAGGCAATGGCTCTAGGTCCCTATGCAAGGATGTTTGCCTTCCAAGTTCTACCTCTGATGCAGTCTAACTCTCTCTCTTTGTTGTGGTGGACTAAGATGTTGGGTGACCAACTATCGGGTCCTCTTTAGCTCCAGCTCTGGGTCACACACAATGCTGGTGTTTCTTGGGAAACTTCGGCCAGCATAACCTTGTGATCACCATTTTTTCATCTCTTGGTGGGTTTATATAGGTGAGCTTCAAATCTTCCTTCCCTCCCTTGGTACATGATGGATGGTGACCCAAGGGAGAGGTGTGATTCCATTGTGTGCTCAAATATTATTTTGTGTGCTCACATAATGTCTAAGGAGGTGCTGGTAGCTGTCCTTAGGGGGCTTTCACATAAGGAGTAATTTTCCTTTGCTTGTTGTGGTCCTGGAAAGTGAGTTTCCATTTCCAGGAATGTGTGCTTATCGGGAAAAAGGGCATGTATAAGGCGCTCTTATCGAAGGAAAAAGCGCGCATTTGAGCATTTATGACTAGTTCAAATCTGATTTTCTCCAAACCTTAGATATTTTAATTACTTCTTGATTCCATAATGTATTCCTATCCTATAAATCCTTAGGCTCGACATTAATTGTTGTCGTCTTCTACTGTACGATTTTCCAATGTTAACAGAGAGGATTTGGGGATGGAGGAGGAGGGTTGGGTAGGGGATTCGTGGGTAGGAGAGAGAGGGTCAGATGCAGGGGGGCGGGGGAGGAGCAAGCTGAGATTTGGATGCGGTTTTTTTTTTCTGTTAACTTGTTTCCATTTTGGATCTTGACTTTCTTCTACATGCTTATCATTTTCTTCTTTTTGCTGCAGCAATTAGCGAAATGGCCATACTCGTGACATACCTTGAACTTGAAGGGAATTTTATCATAATCCAGCTGTTGAATATGTGTCCCGTTGTCGACCTTGAGCTTGATGGATTCCGTAAGTCCTCTTCCTAGATCTACTTCGACACAGATACTTGCGCATGCCTGCATATTATCCTTTGGTTCACTTCTGTCAATGTACTTGCCGACGACATTGTTTAGTGTTCTAAATTGCTTACATAAATTATCGACCAGGGATTGTAAACTGATGGTGTGGTGCACTATATGTGCCTAAGTGACCTTTCCCTTACTTCGTTGTTTGTGTTTTTCTTTTTTCTTTTTTTGGGGTTTTTCTTTTTAATCCTTAGTGTGCTACCTTAGGCTATTGTAAAAGTTAAAATGAATCTAAATTAAAAAGGAAGAAAAGGAAGTGTTATGAAACTAAGCTAATTTTCTATAAAAGAAACCAAAGTTTATGGGCTAGTTCTAATACCTAGTTGTGAACAAAATGGTAAAGCATGTACTTCATTTAGTGATTAAACCTAATCCATGGATCTATGACTAAACTAAGATTGAAGGAAAAATGAAAGCAGGGAAATGTGTTCAACTATTGTACTTTAGGTTGTTTCAACATTCAATTATTAGGTCAAAACCCTATGAGATGAAAGCAACTGATTGTACCTTAGTTGCTAAAGTCCTAAGACAGAAAAAAGAAATTGCCTAAGATGTTTTTAGTTACTCCATTTACCCAATATGTAGAGAGTGACCCCTTTGTGGTAATGTTTCTAAGCAACCATTACATCTGTCTAAACTAAAGAACTACAATAACTCTGTAAAATGAAATAACTCAAACATTACATTACATCTAATCATTTAACCATCCTTGCTTAGTATATTCAGGTTAGTTTCTTTCAGAATGATCTTTAAGAATATTGTTTTGTTGCAGTGAAATGAGGATCTTCTAACTAAAACCAACTAAGTGAATAATTGACTTATCAGTCTCATCCAACTGTGAAGCTTGTGGCCTCTTGAAATGGCTTCGAAAAAATAAATTACACCTTTAGTTCTTAGCAAGCAAATGAAAAGAAATGAAATTTATTCTAAAACTAACTAAATGAATAATTGACTTATCAGTCTCATCCAACTGTGAAGCTTGTGGCCTCTTCAAATGTCTTCAGAAAAATCAATTACTCCTTTAGTTCTTAGCAAGCAAATGGCAAGAAATGAAATGTATTCTAAAACTAACTAAATGAATAATTGACTTATCAGTCTCATCCAACTGTGAAGCTTGTGGCCTCTTGAAATGGCTTCGGCAAAATCAATTATTCCTTTAGTTCTTAGGAAGCAAATGACAAGAAATGAAATGTATTCAACCACTGCACTTATAAGACATTTAACCATTCAATGTAAGATTTAAAATATGGGAAAAATGGTTTTCATAAATGTTTAATTAGACACAACAATTGACAGCTAGTTTCTAATGAATTTGAAAAGGAAAAACAGTAAACTAAACAACCATGTTTCTCAGCACTTCAATATTTATTCCAATCCTGAAGGTAGACGTCCTATCTCCTTGAAACGTTTCAGAAGGAAAATCTCCACAGTCACATTTAAACTATTAAAAATTAGAAATTAAACATGAACAAAAATTACTAAACAGAATTGAAGAAATCTAACTAGAAAGCATTTAAAACCTCCTTTATCAGCAGGGGCCCTCTGCTACCAAGTTGGTTAACTCTTTAGCTTTTCAGAAATGTAATCAAACTAGCATATGGGAACTGAACTTCTTTATTGAAACGGAGTTTTAGGAAACAGAGTATTTCACTATAATTCTGAACTTGTGCTACCAAAAACTTAACTTGTTCTCGGTTCTATAGAACCTCTATTTAAAGTTAATTTGCATAACTAACTATGAAGAAAAGTAGCTATAGGTGTATCTTTGAATCATAATCAAACTAGAACTTTTAGGACTCATGATTTGGTCCGAAGAAAATCAGGAGTCCTAATTGCTGTAGGAAACGGTCTTTGACTTATAGCTTTGACCATAGGGTCAGGCACCTCCATATGTTGATATGGTCCATATGAATAGGATGAAATCCATGCAGGAGGGATTTTGAGAACACCCATGTGGCCTGCTCCTTCAACTGACACGTGTAACATGTTCAACCACAAGATTAGCTACGGAATGCACAATCAGCTATAGAATAGGCTGCGTTGTAGCTAATCTACAAAAACTTATCAAAATAGAAAAATTCGTGAAAATACAATATGTCAACCATTTGTATGTATCCTTGAGACAAACCTTAGCATTCTTCACTAATTAGGGTTTATAAACTGATGGAAAAGAGGTGAATTGAGATGGTAAAATTGTAAAGGAGAGGGTAATCCTGGGGTTCAACATACCCCCACTGAAAAATCATTGCATGTCCTCATGCAATTTGCCAAAATTTTAAGTTATTCTCCTTTACTGCATGTGTTCTGAAACTTCAGCTAAGACATTCAACATTATTCTTCTGTTTCTTTTGGAAGTCAATGTCATTCTTGGCCTTTTCATGAGAAGTTTGAATCTGAGGTTTATGAGTGCTCTGTTTAAACTCTTGTTATTCTTCTTCAATTTCCTATTTTCCTTGTGTGATAGCCTTAGTTGCAGAGTAGAGTTATCATTTATTGCATTTTTCAACTTGACCTGCTCTTTCAAAATCTCATTTTCATTCTTGATGTGCCTGTTCAATATCTCTAATTCATATTTATCTTGCTTAAGAGTTTCAATCAGAGGTTCTTGTGGATTGACAGGCATTTCTTGGCTCATTGAGGCACTTATTTCCAATGATTCCACATAATCATATATTTGCTACTGAATTGGGTCTATACCAGGAGATATTATACTGGGACCTTATGCAAAATGATACATAGGAGAGTTTTGAGGATTGTACTTAGGAGATTTGTCAATAGGTGATGGAACTGGGGTTTCTTCATCTATATTTATGAGTTTTGTCTCCTTGGTCAATGTCTTCTTTATGATGCCTTGGAGTTTATAGCTTCTTCTCAGCTTTGGAGGATTCTCATTCTCTTCATTAATACCTTCACTTGCTTTCTTTTTCTTTCCTCTAGCCTTAATTTGTTTCCTAATTTCTGTTAGCTTCTCAGAAATTAGTTCTTCATCTTCTTTCTGTGGTGGAGTGTCAAATCTGTTTTCAACAACTATGTCATTTTCTTTCTTCTACTTCTCCTGAAATTTTCTTGCTTAGGTGGTGATTCTGGTTGTTCCTGAAAATGATTCCTTATAAGGAAATCTTCCCAATTGTCTCCTATTCTCTTTAAGTAAAATTCAACCAATATTTTCACTAAACCATGATGATGTAGAGTGGTTTCTAAAATTTGGATTCTCTTTTGGACATTGGAGGCTATTCTCCTTAGGCTATTGAGCAGAAAGTAAGGTAGGTTGATCTCTCCATTTTCTAGAAAATTCATTAATAATCTGATATGATAAACATACATGGTTCCATACCTTCCCTCACAAGTTATAATTTTTTTCAAAATCAGCAGCATGTTTCTCCACTTGATTTTCAGAGCAGTACTTGAAATTCCTTTTCTAAAGACTGAAACATCCATACCTGATTTTTAAGTATCCCCTTCCATGACACGTTATGAAATTCTTTGTTCTTGAACCACCGCTCCCCTTGCCTCAGAAGTTTTGTTGCTTCAGCCAATAATGATTATGTTATTGTGAATTTGATGTCCCCAATCTCTACCTCAGTCCCATCAAAATATCTGGAAAATGATTTTGTAATTTCCTTATGGAAGCCATCAAAATTTTCTATAAACCTTAGCCATCCATCTTGCTATAGTAGCTCTCTGACTTGTGGATATCCTTCCATGTATTTGACTCCTACTGGCTCTGTTCTGACAATTAAAAACATTATTCTTTTGTGCAAAGTATCTTTACCCTCAGAATTACCCCTCTGTGTTTTAAAATGGATTGGCTACAGAGATTGATGGAGGTGAATGATAGAAATGAACTAGCTATGGGAAAAATTAAATGAGCTACAGATCTGATGGAGGGTTTATAGTAAACTGTAGGGAATAAGTGAATGACACGGTCTTAGAGAGATGTGGCCTAATAGGTTACGTTATGATTATGACCGTTAGTCATTAATAAATTGTTTTAATGATGGACTATTATGAAACGATAAATGAGGGATATGGTTTAGATTCAACATGATGAGGATTAATCAATTCAAATGATAGGTTACCAAGGAACATATAAATGTACACATTATACATATTTCATGTTTTAATTTTTGCTATTAAAATAAATTTCTACATTTTACCTTAGAATTTGACCTTGTTGTTTGTTGTTGCTTGATGTTGTTCCTTAGGTACTCCTTTTGTAGGATGGTGATCTTTATAACATAGTCCTATAATCCTTTTTTTTGCAATTATCATCTCTATATTTGTTGGAGTGGCTTCGCATAATCAGATTAGCTGCAGAATAGAACCAGCTACAAAATGTGAGTAGCTGCTGAATGTGCCTGGCTACAGAATATGATCTATCAAAAGAATATGAAATATGGATATGGAATGTGGAGTGAAATGGAATATGAATGTGGAGTGTAGTAAAATGTTATGATAAAATGAAAGTGAAATGGAAGTGGAATGAAATGGAAGTGAATGACCGTGGAGTGTAATGAAATGAATTGCAATTTATGATTTGAAAATATGAACATTTATTCACGGAAAAGAGAAATGAAAGTATAGGATGTCAGAGGGTTCTGATTTTCACCCTGTACTTTCTGCATAAGTATGCCAATCATTGATTGGTTTTCATATTTATACTTTATATATATATATATATATATATATATATATATATATAGAAAAATAAAAGCTAAGTTTGTGAAGAAGAAGAATTCTTCTTCACTAACTCCATATCAATGTTATCCTGAAATTTTCTAACAAACTCTTCTTTTGAAAGTGGTTTATGATATACTTTCATTCTATGACCATTTACAAGAAGAGATACCTTTTCTTCATCTATTGTTCTGATCTTTACTATTGCATTTTCAAATAATTTCTCAATCTCATATGGTCCAAGTCAAAGAGTCTAAAATTTCCCTTGAAAATCCTTAAATTTTGAGTCAAACAAGAGTGCCCAGTCCCCTTCTTGAAACTTTTTTTCTTTGATATACTTGTCATGCCATTTAGTCCTTTGCTGTTGGACTATACTGGTTCTTTTGACTGCATCTTGTCTGATTTCATCTAGTTCATTAATTTTCTCCTGTATATGCTTCTGTGCTTTTGTCAAATCAAGTCCCAGTTGGACTGCCATCTTGAAGGTTTTGATCTGAAATTCTATAGGAAACAGGACTTGCTTCACATAAACAAGTTCATAAGGAGTATGCCTTGTTGTGTTTCTCCATGTAGTTCTATAGGCCCATAAGGCTTCAGGAAGCCTTTCTTCCCAATCTCTTATGTGTAGATGAACAATCTTAGTGAGAATTCCTTCAATCACCTTGTTGGTAGATTCAACCTGACCATTTTCTTGTGGATGGTAAGGGGTAGACTTCCTGTGCTTGATTTTGTATTTTTATACCATATTTTGCACCATATTTGATGTAAATTGAGTGCCTTGATCTGTCACAATTTCTCTTCGAACACAAAAACAAGTAAAGATATCCTCAAAACGAAAATTAACTACAGATGTTTCATTAGCAAAAGATAATGCTTTAGCCTCTACCCATTTAGTGACATAATCGATGCATAAAAGGATATACTTCTTTTGTTTAGATGGAGGATTGATAGGTCCGACAAAATCCAAGGCCCATTTTTCAAAAGGTTCAATAAGTACCTAAGGTTGCAATGGCATTTCATTTGAAGGAGCAGGTTTCCCTACCCTTTGACAACTGTCACACCTTTTGACATATCCTTTGGCATCTTTGAATATGGATGGCCAATAATATCCTAAATGAAGGATTTTATAGGTTGTCCTCTTGTCAGCAAAATTTCCATCACAGGGTTCGTCATGACATGCCTTAAGAATTTTAGGCATTTCATCCTCTCGAACACATCTTCTGATAATAAGATCTGCACATGTCTTATACAATTCATTAGTAATCCATGAATATTTTGCACTAATTTGAATGTTTCTTATTTTCTCTCTAGCATGCATATTTGAAGGTAATTTCCCTGTAACTAAATATTTGGCAATATCTGCAAACCAAGGAGTTTGAGTAGTTATTTCAAAGAGATATTCATCAAAAAATTTATCCTTAACTGGAGTGTTGTCTTTGATATTTTGAATTCTAGACAGAAAATCAGCAACTGTTTTTTGTTTTCCAGGTCTGTCTAGAATAGTAATGTTAAATTCTTGTAAGAGAAATAACCATCTTGTAACTTGGATATTAGTAACAGATTTATTCATTAAATACCTAATTTCAGAGTGATCTGTGTGAACAAAGGTTTCATGGCATGTTATGTAATATCTGAATTTATTGATAGCATGAACAACAGCTAAGAATTATTTTTTAGTTACAGTATAATTCAACTCTGGAGGAGTCAAATTTTTATTTGTGTAATAGATGGCATAAGGGATCAAGTATTTTTGTCCTAACATAGCTCCTAGAGCTATGTCTGAAGCATTTGTTGATATATGAAAAGGTAGTTTCCAGTTAGGTCCTCTTAAGATAGGTGCTTCAGAAATTTTTTCTTTTAGGGTTTCAAATGCTAACTGGCAGTCAGGATTCCATTTGAATTCACGATCCTTGGTAAGTAATTTGAAGAGTGGGGATGCTATTTTGGTAAAATTTTCTATAAATCTTCTATAATACCCTGTGAATCCTAGAAAAATTCTAACATCCTTTTGGCAACTTGGGACTAATAGTCTGGAGATGACCTCAACTTTTGATTTATCAACTTTGAATCCATCTTCTGAAAAATGATGTCCTAAAACAATCCCTTAAGTAAACATCTTGAAACATTTTTCATGACTCAGTGAAAGGTTTGCTTCTTTACATCTTTTTAAAACTTTCTCCAAGTTTTCTAAAGCTTCTTCAGATGAATTCCCATAGACTGTAAATGCATCCATGTAAACTTCTAAACAATCATGTATTAGATCAGAAAAGATTCCTATTACTTTCCTTTCAAATGTTTCAGGTGCATTTGCACAATCCAAAAGGAAGTACTTGCTAGGCATAAGTTCCCCAGGGACAGGTGAATGTGGTTTTATCCTGATCTTGAGGTGCAACATGAATTTTATTGTAACCACTGAAACCATCCAGAAATGAGAAATACTTTTTGCCTACTAATGTATCTAACACTTGATCTATAAAAGGTAAAGGAAAATGATCTTTAAGAGTAGCTTTATTCAATTATCGATAATCAATGCATACCCTCCATTTACGATTTTCTTAGGTACAATCACCCACTGACTGTCTGAAATTGGATAGATAAATTTTACATTCAACAATTTTAGTAACTCTTCTTTCACAATTTCCCTAAGATTTGGATTCATCCTTCTCTAAGGTTGTCTGATAGATTTACAATTTTCCTCTATATAGATGTGATGAGTGCAAGTCTTAGGAATAATACCTTTCATGTCATTGTATTCCCATGCATATGCAGATGAATGTTTTTTTAATGTTTTGATTAGCTCTTCTTGTTGTAATTTTTCCAGGTTTTTGTTTATGTTCAAGGTTTTTCCTGGAAATATTTCAATTGTAGAGCTACCAAATTCTTCCATGGAGTAGAGATACATCGTCCTAGATGAAAAATATTCAATATTAGATCTTTCTTGGAAATAATCATGTCCATATTCTGGTGATGATTCATAATTTTATAAAGTATTCAAGATTTGACTATCTTCACTAATGTTTGAAATAGTAAAGAAAGGTTGTATATCTTATTCATCATCAATCCATTGTTTGTCATTTATCTCTGTGATTGTTCTTGCTGGAAGATATAAAGTGAATTTCTTAGTTGAATTTCCATCAGAGATGTACATATCACCAGATCTACAGTTGATGAAAGCATCAGTTGTAGCCAACCAAGGTATTCCTAGTATAAGAGGATGTCCTCCTAGATTATTTTTAGGAGTTAGAATCATAAAATCATCAGGATACTCCCAAGAATCTAAGGACACTGAAATATCTTCTAACACACCATCTGGTTTGATTAAAAACCTATCTGCTAAGTGTAGTAATGTAGGTGTATAAAGAAGATTAGGAAGCTTAAGTTGTTCCATTGTTTGCTTGATCATGATGTTTATTGTTGCTCCTAAATCAATTAATGTGTTTGGAATTTCAATTAAATTGATATGTGTTTTGAAAACTGGACTTCTGGGATCTAGATATTTTTGAATGGCAATCTTTCCCATCATTATGTCTGTTATTTTTCCTACTAGTTGAATTTTTTTTATTTCCTTTATTTTTCTTCCTGATTTCTTCATACTCAACTCCTTTATGGTTTTAGCTAAGATTGGAATTTCCTTAATGGCTTGTAACAATGGAATTTTGATGCAAACATTTCTCAATTCATCTAGGAAATCATAATTAGGCAACATAATATGTTTTCCTATACCTCTATCAATTTGTAATATTTCAGGAAAAGGAGGTGTAGAAGTAGATGTTGATGGTTGCTCTAACATAGGAGTTGAGTTTATTGGATCTTTATTTTTTTCATTTTCAATGTTTTGGTTTTTATGAGATGTTTTCTCTTCAAAACTTTTATTAACTTGTAGAGAATCTTCCTCAGAATTGTCTTGTTCTTGAATTACCACTGAAGGTTTCCATTTTTCAAGTATCTTTCCAGATCTAAGTTGAACATCATTAAGATCTAGAGGAGTGATTAAATAATTGGAAATTGTTGACCTTCTATCATATAGGTATTCTGAGGATTTTTATTATTGGGGTTTGGTACTGGCTGGGCAGGTAATTGATTTGGTCTTTGAGGGAATGGTAGTGAGAGTTGTGGATTTTGATTTTGAGGTTGAAGTTGGGGTTGTGGATTTTGTTGAGGATTGTGTTGGGGAGAATAATTTGGATAAGATGGATAATATGGGTAGGATGGAGGATACTGATAGTACTGGGAGAATCTCCCAAAAGGATTTTGCATCCCTTGAGTCCAAGGTTGGGATTGATTTTGAGATTGAGGCCAAGGTTGCTGCCAAGAATTCCAATTTGGTGGGGGTTGATTATATACTTGGTTGTGAAACCCTTGAGTTTGAGGCCCCTGCCAAGGTATTATAGAGACAAAACAAAGATATTATGTAGGATTTGTAGTTGTTTCTTCTTGAAATACATCCTTAAGACCAAGAATTGAAGGAAAACTCTTGGTCTCATGGTTTTCTGAAAAAATCACACAAGTTTCTATTACTTTTGCATCAAGAGGACATTCTCTCAAAGCATGCTTCTTTCTACATTTGGGACATAATATTGCTAAGGCATCAGTCTCAACTTTCAGCTTGTTTTGTAGCTTAAGGGTGTCTATTTTTCACTAAGACTCTCTCGAATGTCAGTTTTGAATTCATCAAGCATGTTTCCAATTTCTGCCCTACTTATTGTTCCAGCTGCAGACTTGTTTACCTTAGCTAAAGCAGGATCTCTTGGTCCTTTCAAAATTTTCGATTTTCCTCTTGAGAGATTAATACATAGTTCCTCAATATCAGCTAATGGAAGTTGAGATTTGTCTCCCTTCCCCATCATGTTAAGGATATCTATCCATTCATCTCTAATTGTTTTCAACAAAAGATCTTTTAGAGTATCTTGGTCTAGATTCTCCATCTTTGCTCTCTTAATGTTATAGTTGAATCTTTCAAGTAAAGCTTCCAAATTTTCATCCTCCTTTGGCATCATTTTAAACACTTCCTCTTTATGGTTAACAGGTATACATTAATCCAAATACCTTTCTGGAAATGCTTTCTTCATATCATCCCATGACCTAATAGACCTAGTGATTAGACTCATGAACCGTTTTAAAGCTGCTCCTTTCAATGTTGAAGGAAACAACTTGAGTTTTTGAGCATATTTTAGATAATCATAAGTTCTTCACAAGACTTAAAATTCAAATAAAAATGTCTCGGGGTCTTCACTTTTTAACCCATGAAAGTTTGGAAGAACAGAGGGTGAGATATTTTTCATGGTAACATTTGTCTCTTCATCTATTATAGGGAATCCAAAGGAACTTTAAATTCCCCTTCTACCTCTACCTCTTGCATTTCCTCTACCTCTTCCTCTATCTCCTCCTCTTTCTCCTCCTCTACCTCTACCTCCTCCAAATAGTAAGTTCTCTCCATTAAATATTTCACCTTCTCCTTCTCCTCCTTCTTCTCCTCTTCCTGCCATGATAGATTCTTTAGAGCTGATATAAGGTTCAGCTTGGAGGGCTAACTACTCTTCTGGTTATTCTATCAATGGTATGTTGAAGAAATGTTCCTCTTCTTCCTCTTCACTAGGGATTTATAGCTCTTCAGCTGGAATATATTCCCCTGTAGAAGTGAAAAAGGTTATTACCTCTGTTGGAGTTCTAGGATCTTCTTCCTCCAAGATTGCCTTAGTGGATGAAGTGGGAGACCCTCCTAACTAGATATCTAATCTTAAAACTTCAGGAAGCCTATGACCAGTATAGTATGGGATATGAGTTTGAGAGGGAGGTGTACTACTTCTTGGCCTAGGTGGAGTGAGTGGTGTTGTAGGGATTAAGCTTTTGCCTCTTACAAATCTTCCCCTAGAGTCTCTTTATCTACGCATATTATTATTTTTGGGATGTAAGAAATAATGCTACCTAGTTACACTTCCTCGGCAACGACACCAAAATATTTATTCAATTTAGTGCTCTAAATTTCTTACATAAATTATCGACCAGGGCTTGTAAACTGATGAAGTGTGGTGCACTATATGTGCCTAAGTGACCTTTCCCTTACTTCGTTGTTTGTGTTTTTCTTATTTTTTTGGGGGGGGGTTTGTCTTTTTAATCCTTAGTGTGCTACCTTAGGCTATTGGAAAAGTTAAAATGAATCTAAATTAAAAAGGAAGAAAATGAAGTGTTATGAAACTAAGTTAATTTTCTATAAAAGAAACCAAAGTTTATAGACTAGTTCTAAGACCTAGTTTTGAACAAAAAGGTAAATCATGTACTTCATTTAGTGATTAAACCTAATCCATGGATCTATGACTAAACTAAGATTGAAGACAAAATGAAAGCAGGGAAATTTGTTCAACTATTCTACTTTAGGTTGTTTCAACATTCAATTATTAGGTCAAAACCCTATGAGATGAAATCAACTATTTGTACCTTAGTTTCTAAAGTCCTAAGACAGAAAATAGAAATTACCTAAGGTGTTTTTAGTTACTCCATTTACCCAATATGTAGAGAGTGACCCCTTTGTGGTAATGTTTCTAAGCAACCATTACATCTGTCTAAACTAAAAAACTACAATAACTATGTAAAATGAAATAACTCAAACATTGCATTACATCTAATCATTTAACCATCCTCTCTTAGTATATTCAGGTTAGTTTCTTTCATAATGATCTTTAAGAATATTGTTTTGTTGCAATGAAATGAGGATATTCTAACTAAAACCAACTAAGTGAATAATTGAATTATCAATCTCATCCAACTGTGAAGCTTGTGGCCTCTTGAAATGGCTTCGGAAAAATCAATTACACCTTTAGTTCTTAGCAAACAAATGACAAGAAATAAAATGTATTATAAAACTAACTAAATGAATAATTGACTTATCAGTCTCATCCAACTGTGAAGCTTGTGGCCTCTTCAAATGGCTTCGGAAAAATCAATTACTCCTTTAGTTCTTAGCAAGCAAATGACGAGAAATAAAATGTATTCTAAAACTAACTAAATGAATAAGTGACTTATCAATCTCATCCAACTGTGAAGCTTGTGGCCTCTTGAAATGGCTTCAGAAAAATCAATTACTCCTTTCGTTCTTAGCAAGAAAATGACAAGAAATGAAATGTATTCAACCACTACACTTATAAGACATTTAACCATTCAATGTAAGATTTAAAATATGGGAAAAATGGTTTTCATAAATGTTTAATTAGACACAGCAATTAACAGCTAGTTTCTAATGAATTTGAAAAGGCAAAACAGTAAACTAAACAACCATGTTTCTCAGCACTTCAATATTTATTCCAATCCTGAAGGCAGAAGTCCTATCTCCTTGAAATGTTTCAAAAGTCAAATCTCCACAGTTGCATTTGAACTATTAAAAACTGAAAAATTAAGCATGAACAGAAATTACCAAACAAGTTTGAAAAAATCTAACTAGAAAGCATTAAAAACCTCCTTTTGCAGCGGGGGCACTCTGCTACCAAGTTGGTTAACTCCTTAGCTTTTAAGAAATGTAATCAAACCAACATCTGGGAACTGAACTTCTTTATTGAAATAAAGTTTTAGAAAATAGAGTATTTCACTATAATTCTGAACTTGTGCTACCAAAACTTAACTTGTTCTCGATTCTATAGAACCTCTATTTAAAGTTAATTTTCATAACTAACTATGAAGAAAAGTAGCTACAAGTGTATCTTTGAATCATAATCAAACTAGGACTTTTAGGACTCATGATCTGCTACGAAGAAAATTAGGAGTCCTAATTGTTGTAGGAAACGGTCTTTGACTTATAGCTTTGACCATAGGGTTAGGCACCTCCATATGTTGATCTGGTGCATATGAATAGGATGAAATCCATGTAGGAGGGATTTTGAGAACACCCATGTGGCCCACTCCTTCAACTAACACCTGTAACATGTTCAACCACAAGAGTAGCTACGGAACGCACAATCAACTGCAGAACAGGCTGCATTCTGTAGCTAATCTGCAAAAACTTATCAAAATAGCAGAAATCATGAAAATAAAATATGTCGACCATTTGTATGTATCCCTGAGACAAACCTTAGCATTCTTCACTAATTAGGGTTTATGAACTGATGTAAAAGAGGTGAAATGAGATGGAATATATGTAAAGGAGAGGGTAATCTTGGGGTTCAACAGACATTCCCTATTGCTCTTACTGAATCATCTCCCCAGAAATATAGAGGGAGATGGGGCAGCCTGACCCAAACCGGAACTTCATTAGGAACATCCAGTTTTGGATTGAAATCGGTAATCCATTGGTTTAGATATAAACCTCTGGTGTCCATGAAATATGGGTTGCTTCTGAAGATGAGGTCCTGACCATCCTTGGCTTCGAAATGGAAGGTGTAGTAACTTCTACCATAAAATCGAATGGATATTTTTCTCTGAGTGACTTGTGCCCATTTTTGTTCTACCCATTTTTGGACGGTCTTGGGGGAGGGCCATAACCCAGTGAACTGCCCAACCAACCCTTTCTCAACTATATATATCATTTCTCTCTGAGGCAGGTTGGACGACAAGATGATCTTGGGGATAAATTCAAGTTTTTTAACAAATTTGGAGATAGCAGGTATGGTTCTCTGAGGTCCCATTGACGCGATTAGAGAGGCGAAGGCAAAGGCAGCCGCTTCAGGTTGTGGATGAGTCAGAGATGATGTTCCATCACAGGAAGGATTCACACCCGAATCAAGATTTGGGAGAGCCATGATGGTGGAGGACCAAGCGCTGTGTGTTGATGGCTGCTAGGTCTAGAGCGCTGCAAAAAATGCTCGATGTGATATTTAGTACATAAAAACATTTTCATTTTCTCTTGGGTTAATAACATCACATCCATAGTTAAATTGGAACCCTCCATCTTGTTATCCACCTTGATTAAATTGAATAATAGATCACACAATATTGTTTTAATGTTGTCACATTTGGAAATTAATTATTGGAGTGGTTTAATTCTCTCCTTCCAGCAACCATTTAAGTACTTAACTCCTCGTGATGGAAAATTTTGTTCCTTTTTTTGGGCTTCATTCATATTCGACACTTTCATAATAATTATGGTTAAATCATCCTTATAAAACCATCATTCTCTAATTCCTTTTGTAAATATTCAATGAGAGAATTTATTTTTACAAAAAGGTTAGCCGAGGTTATGGATACGTCCCACACACCCAAGATTATGTCAATTATTTTATTTATATTATCAACCATGATACATGTAGATTCTTATTAGTAATATTGATGCTACATTGATCCTTGAACTACTTTCTGAAGCATCTTCTAAATCTTGGTTAAATTAGCTTGATAGTGGATATTGGTTTAGAAAGCAATGAATTAAGTAAAAATGCCATTTCAAATTCTTTTATTATCACCTTTAGCACTACACTTTCTATTTCCTACCTAGAAATCATGTAAGCCAGTGCATCTCCAGTTGCTTGAATAAATTTGAACAACTTGAATGGTTTTATTCCTATTACATATATTTCTTCGTGTAGATTATCAACAACGTAATTATTCTTTAAATTCATTTTTTCAAACTTTAACTTCTTGGAACTACTTTTATACATTACATGATCCAATGTAATTAATTCAATTAAAAATTCATTGGCTTTTAGAGTACTCTATTTTAGGCCCAGTCTGCCTATGGTATTTCATCAAGGTCATCAATTTCCATGAATTGAATATTCACATCCTTGGGTGTGTCATATGTATTCCCTTGTGTGTTACTTCTTCTTTTTGAACTGACCCCAACAATGTGAGTATTTTCCATATTAAATATAGGATGATTTCATCATCACCTTCTATAGTGCCATCACTACCATTTCTCCTTGGTTATTTTATTTAGGATTGACTTCTGTAGAATTTATCTTATGGGATTTCTATGGGGTAGAACCAACACTTGCTACACAATGTATGTTATAAGGAAAATTCACTTATGGAGACAAAAAAATGAACTCCCTAGATCTAGTGGTTTGATATATAAGCAACAGAGAGAGAAAAGGTACATGTTTTCATTAGAGATATTAGAATAAAGAAAAGAGGCCCACCTAAAATATGTATTAATTCCTCCTCTTCTCCTTGCTTGTAAGATCCAAAAATTATAAATGGAAGATGAAACAATCACTAAAACAAGAAAGAGAACTAAAATATCCACATAGCATAAACTAATGTCTCTAATCAATGAGTCAAAATGTAATTGAAATACATAGGCATCAATATGAAACAAGTATAGGAAAACAAATTTCTTTTTGCATTAATAAATAATGGAGAGAGTTACAACCATTTATAGAAGCTCACTTTGTAGATGTCTCTCAAATTGTCTTGTCCTTCCTTGCCACAAAGAAAACATTCACACTCGACCCTAATGCATGAATGGATGATGATTCCTTAAGATAAAAGTAGCAGCATGAGGGAACTAGTAATCTCCAAAATCCAACCAGGACTTTATGGGAGGCAGTAGATTTATAGGGTAAAAGTGGTAGTTTCGGATTTACCAATCTAGGCTTGAGATCTACATATGAAGGAGGATAAGCTCAAATGATAAGATATAAGACCTCTGTTTAGGAATTCGAGATATCTATCCATGGTAAATGGTTAAAACCACCTTAGAAGATTCTGGAAGGAGAAGATTTTTTTTTTTTTCCCAAAATTCTGGAACCATCACACCTACAAAGTATTGGCATTATAGTGTTGGAATTGAAGTCAATAGGTTCATGGTGCTTATTTTCATATGCATGTGTGATGAGTGCTTGGTGATGTGTGTTTGGATTGATGGTCTTGTTAGTTGGAATTGATGTCAAGATACTTATGACTAGACTTAGTGGATGTGGTTTGGAGGATAAGTAGAGATGGATTCCACATGTGTTGACTCGAGATGTTGTTGCTGCAGGTGGTTGGAGTGCTTCTATATGTATTTCATATGTCTCTACATGTCTTGGATACATTGTTATGTTTCTACATGTGCTGAGTTGTGGTTGTTTGTGTAGGAGGTGCCTCTATCAGTGTTGGAGGTAGTTGTATGACATGATGATGTTGTTGTTGCAGGAGTTGGAGATGTTGATACAAGAGTTAGAGATGTTGCTATAGGCGTTGGAGATGTTTATACAGGTTGTGGTTATTTCTTAAGGATCTGTAGGTTTTGGTATTAGTACTAAAGTTGGCATAATAGGTCTTGAATGTCAATGAATTTTTATTAGTCTATTTCATCAGCTTTAGACTTAACAAAAAGGTTTGGAAGTGTGTTAAGATGCTAAATAAGGTGTTCCATCAGCTGGCATAGGTTATAGGCTGAAGATCCATTATTTTTCTTCATCCTTAGCCCCATTCGCATGGAACTAAGCTTATGGGAGCGACTGAAAAGCTACACTTGTTGGAAAACAAGCCTATGGGAGCGATTTTGATCTTCCACTTGCATGAAGCCACTGTTGTGCATGTGACCGAGTTTCTTCACAAGTTTTTCTTTGGATTTCTCATTATGCTCAACTAATTTTTGTGTTCTGCCACATGATTTTTTGGAACTTTTCGTTTTATGGTCAGAAAAGTTCGTGCCACCTACAAAAACTAATTAAAGTTAAATATAGCAAAAGGAAAGTGGAGGTAGTGGTTTGATAGAGTCAATGAGTTGAATCCAAATCAAATCAAGCATATGAGAAGAGTTGTGAAGCCCATTAGTTATTAGTAATTATTGAGTTGAGCAGTTGAGTTCATCTATATATTGGATGAAGATCAATGTTAGTATGGTTGATTATCCTAGTGTGTTGAGTGAGAGTGAGCTTGGAGAAGAGCTTGCAAGCTGTGTGAGTGTTCTATGCATATTTTTTGAATAGCTTGTAGTTGTAGCAGCAAATAGCTGAAGTTTACTTCAACCATTATATTTATGGAGTGAGTGAGGTGTTGAAGTGTGGATTGAAGTAGTGTTTTGAGTACATTATTTTGAAGCTTGTGAAAAGTTTATGTGTGGAGGTTTTAATTTCAACTATTGCTAGAAATTTGTTATTTATTTATCATTTGATGTTATGTTGTTGTAGTGCTCATATTGAGCAGGTCTCAGTTCGAGGCTTAAACATTTTTAAAAGAGAACCACACATAGGAGAAGAGTTGGAGGAATCAAGAAAAATAAAAGTAAGTGAGAATTTTTCTCAATCCAAACTTATATAAGAACACAACAGGCTACAAATATAAACATAAACAATAAGATGCAGTAGAAATATAACTTCATTTCATTAATATCAAATAACTGAAATATCCTTACATACAAAATGTAAATAAACTAGCTTGGGCGATGGTAGCTTATCTCTGAGAAGATATGTGGTGGCTACATGCCTCTGAACTGTGTTACAATGAGGCTTAACGGAATTTTTGCCCCATTGGGGTTTGTTGGGCATCCTACTTCTGAGGGTCGTAGCTTGGTCATGTGATCTCCATTTGGCATGTATGATACCTCATTGGAAATGTTAGCCCCCCCCTATGAAATTCTTGACAAGCAAGCTGGGGGCTAGATTGTTCTGGAGCCTCCAAGGAATGCCTTTCCCCTGAAAATTCATCCTCCTTGGAGTCTCTCTGTGCCAGGCCTAATATACATCCTCTCTGCTGATCCATTCCTCAAAAGGGGCCTTCTTACCCCTATATCCTGCAAACTTCCCCATCTCAACCTCTGCTTTCCCTTTGTCAAAATCCCCCTTTCCTATGCTTGAATTCCTCGAAACCCCCTTGAAATCCTTTCCCTGCCCCTAGTTTGGCCTTTCGTACCCTTCATTGCTCTATCGTTACCCCTGGCTGGCCCCAAATTGCATTTAAAATGAGTAAAAATCCATACAATTCACATATGAGGCCTTAGCCCCCTTCCCCATTAGCCTCCGCACCCTTTCCGTCCATATGCCCAAGCGCCGGGACCACTCGCTAAACCCGTTGGGCGCTTATCCCCTCCAACCCTTTTTCCGCCCGAAACATTAAAAGAAAAACCTTTGTGAATTATGAAATTCGGGTTTTTAATCCGTTTCTAAGGTTTGTCGCCAGTCTGATCCTTCAACGAATCTCCGTCGTCCGTTAAACACGAAATCGACGACCGTTATTCACTACGGGGGGTCGCTCCAAAATCTCATGGCCGTACACCTTGGCCCCCCCGTAGTCCATCTCCACCATCCAATTAATATATGATCCAACGGCGCGGAGCACGCCCGAAATAGTGGTCCCCACTCCACGCGTTGTTTTCCGAAACCCGCCAGTAAATTCCGCACCACCCATCTGCAACAGGTGGTTTTCCTCGGAGAGCCAGCGATTCCACTCAGTAATCGCCGCGTGTCCTCTGTACGAACCTGAAACCGCTTTCATTTCACGCATTAATCTTCGGTTCAAAGTCGGGTAACGGAATAAATGATAGCCGTCAGATCTTGGAGCCCTCATCCAACGGCCATCGTACGCTGGAGATGCGCGTGTTTTAAGTCGGGCCTCCGCTCTCCCCGCACATTAAATTTCGGCCAAAGATATGCAGCGGAATCAATCACCGCCGTCCGATCCTATGCACTTAATCCAACAGCTGTCATCTCCCGAAGCTGCACACCATTTAACACCCGTCCATCGTACCCGCGGGCCCGCCTTCCGTCGTTCTCCGCCGTTGATTATCGCCCAATCGACGGTCCAAATCTGTTTGTTCATTGTCGACCATTCCATTGCCTCGGGACCTCCACGTCACCCGTCCATCGTTCTTCGTCCCGCCACGTCACCCCCACGTGTTTCATCCGTACTTTCTCCCATTCCATCGCGTATATTTGATTCTTTTTGTGTTCTTTAATGTTTTCTCATTCGTTTTCATTCTGTGTTCCGTCAATTACCTACCTGAGCAGTTTTTCACCATTCTTCTGCATTTTCCTCCGCCATGTCACTGATTGCACATCCATTTCTCCCATCTACATCACCCGCCACCCTTGTCCATGGATTTCTTCACAGTCTTCGTGTTTCCTGTAGGTTTATAAAGAAAGAATGGCCGCTGTGATACACTTCCATGCTACCAGGACAACTAAATCCGAGGAAGATCATCCACAGCGGCTGAATTTATGAACAAAGGCCCGGGAAGGTGGAGATGAGATGTTCATTAAAGGAATAGAGTTTGAACTCTTTAGGAAATCTCCCATCACCATTAAACCCGAGCTAACCTGTCAGAGATGGAATTGAAGCAGCAGAGCTTTCCAGTACAGAGCAAAAGGGAGGCTAAGGCATGCTAACGAAGATCCAGAGCCTTAAATCAGTGTTTTCAAAGGAAGAGCAGCAGATCACAGACCCCGAGAATCGATCAAAGGATCCTGAGCGCAGGAAAAAGGTAATATCAAGGTTTTCTTCAGCAGAATGTTTTTCTTTATCAGGTACAGGGCACCCATACTGTTTTATTTACACACCGTGTCCCTGAAGAGAATTCCACCAGACAACAGTTCAAAACCACCGGAGCATTTATGTGACAGACCTTTCAGTAGTTTATTTTATTTTTTCTCAAGACACCAGGAGTACTTCAGTCAAAAGATGTCAAGATCAAATCTGGAGCAGATCATTCTCTCACAAAGAAGGTGACAGAGATTAAATATACAGCATGTCAAGCAGAATGGGTTTCGGCCCTGCATTCATTGTTGTGTTTAAAGATACATTTAATTTCCACCTACTCTTTCAGTCGATCTTAGGCTCACCCTTTGCTATAAAGCACAGAAGGAAACATTGTAATGGTTGTTGATGAGAAATCAGTGGAATGCAAGCATTGTTCCTATTTGAGACAAGTTCTCTGTGTATATTGTAAGATAGACTGATATTAGATGTATTCAGACTGAATGTTCAAGCTATGGGTTATGATGTACCTGATTGGTGTTGTTTTTAATATGACAAGCATGTTTCTTTGGATCCTGATCTAAAGCAGCTGGTGATGTTTCCTCTTTCTCTGTATTTTTGATTGACTTGCTCTTATGTTATGTTCCATTTCATTTCATTTCTACTGGTAGGCAACAGAAGTATAATATAGGATTCACCCTTGATAGGTGCCCTATGTTTCCTGCTCTCCCTACCTCAATGTTTTCTGCTTATATGTGTATCTGAATGTTGATTTCAATTGATTTAACCAATGTAGTGGATGATATTTCCTGCTCTTTGATGTATGAATTAATGAAATTTGTGTTTAGATGTTCTTGGTAGGATTTAGTTGAATGTGTTGAGAACCTGGGAGGTCTAGAATCCTGTATCTGCCTCACTAGGAGCTTTCCATCCCAATTAAACCTTTCCAAGATCCCTTGTTTTACCCCTAATTCTGTCCAAGCAGGCCTGGAGTTAAATGACCTCTAGCCTGATCTATAGACAGAGTTGGTTGGTTCTCCTCCTTCATTTTCAATCCTTTGTGTCCCATTCCAAATATCTCCTTCAAGATCCAAATGCTCTAGATGACTAGCCCAATTGAAAGCTTGCACATTGATTACAAGTAAATCCTTTCTTGACTCCATAGCCCAATGGCTTTGATGTTCTTTGAGTTATCTGTCTCTGCCTAAGCTTCACCTTTGCTCATCCTTGTCTTCTATTGGACCTTCTTTTCATGATTCCCTCCAACCAAACCTAAACAATTAAACAAACAACCCTGAGCCATATAACTAGCCTAAATCCATAACTCCGAGCTTCAAAGACATATCCTTTGACTTATATAGAGAGATCCCTCTCTGGACCTAGGAGGGCTAGATCCTAAGGTCCGAAAGTGGTTCTATGTTGTCTCATCTTTTTGTCTCTGTCAACCTGGCCAAAACATGGGAACCCCAATAGGAAATATATCTTCAAGTACTAAAATATTTGTGGTAGGCCCCTGCCTATAACTATGGGATTGTTGCAGACCTAAAAAAAAAAATCGTTTAGGGGGTCAAAGAAACTCTGGATGTTCAAGACTTGAAAAACTTCTAAAAGTAGTAAATGTTGCTAAAATCAAGGAAAATGATGAAACCAACTAGAGTTCTATGTGGAATAGGAATGTGGCCACTAATATCCACCTAGATTAATGCGAATAAATGAGCTAGATTCGAACATGGTAGACACCATTTGATTACCGACCAATGATGTAAGTTATTAACAGACGTGAGAGAAACCACTGATAATGATGATGGATCTCAAGGTATTATAGTACAATATATGTGGTGTGAATAAATGAGTTGAATTTGAACACCACATAAAATATTTCAGTCGAAGGCCAATAATGAGGGCCTATCACCGAGAGGGAGGAAACTTAACATTGAGGTATGCAAGCTCTAAGGTACTAAAAGGAGTTTCTAAGTCAACCTCCTGAAAAATGTGTTGATTTAAATAGGAAGCGACCTGTAATGGGTATCAAGATTTGAGACAAAATGATGTTGATGCAGAGTTGGTTCAGGAAGACTATACATGAACGAAAGTTTAAGAGTATTGTAATAGATATCAATTGAAGGACTTCTCTTGAACATATGGAAAAACATTATGGAGTTGGTCGCATTGACTCAAAACCTATTATGAAATATTTTTATATGGTGTGATTATCTAGAGAGGAAAGAATATTTCCCAACCCAACAGTCATGGAGATGAAGTGAAAGAGTGTCATGTTCAAGAGTGACTCGTTGCAATTAATAGGTTAAGTACCCCATTTTCCAAAATTCCTCAACCATTTTTGGTCAGTACGTCTTTATTTTTCTTTAGGATGATAAAATATGCTTTATCTATAACTTTATCCTTTGGATAAGTCCTTCTGAGTATTTTTAATGAACCCTGAGAAGGAGTGGTTTGTTCCGATAATGCTTGATGAGTCCAACATTGTTTAATGATTTTACGAGTCTAGAAAAGGTGGAACTCAACTTATTTTTCATGTTTAAAGAGTTTAAAAGAGGCAAAAAAAAATCCAAAGATTAATTTTTGTAAATTTTGTCTCTTGAGTTCAAAAGGCATAAAAATACCAGGAGAACCTTTTAGTCATGTTCTACTAAAGTGTTCCTTTTTCGTAAATAGTCTATCCAAGTTTGGAAAAGCGTTAAACTTATATTAGGAAGACGTCTTTTAATTTACTTTAACGAGTTTGAAAATATAAGTGCTCGAAAATATTTTCATGTTTTAGGAGTTTGAAAAGAGCTAAAAGAGGACTCCAAGGGGTTCCTTTTTCGTAAGTTTACAAAGCCCGAAAAAGTGATAAAAGTGTGATCTTTCATCAAAATGACTTGTATTGAAATTAAAATTTATATTGGATCTTTCAATTAGCTTTTAACCCGCTTACATCATCACAAAAAGATTAAAAAGATATGCCATATGGTAAAATTAGGTAAAAAATAGTAAAAATATAATCAAATAATAATCAAATTGACCATAAATAGGAAAAGTAAGAGCATTTTTTACCATTTTCATTTTACCTCTTGAGAGTGAGCTCTGAGTGCATTTTACCATCAAGCTTTAGTAGGTTATTACATCCAATCCGGTGGACCATTTCCAACGTCGTCAGTTCCAGGTAAGAGATCTATCCTTTCTCTCCTTTTTCATGGTTTCCATTTTTTATTCCATGCGATTTATTGACAGTTTTCATCATTTTAGGATCTAAATATTTTCCCTTGGCCCATCACACCCTTTATGTATCAAAAGGTATGATGGGTTTGCTAGATCTACACTAGGAAGAGCGGACCAATACACCTACCAAGAAGGAAAAAAGTTCTTTGGGTTGATCTATCCCTTAAAAGGCAGGTGTGATGGATGTAGTTGGAGAAAAAAAATTAATGTTTTTGAGCTATATTTTTCTCAAAGTTTTTCACAAAGCTTATTCTAAGTGTTTTTCATGTGATTTTGCAACTAATCACTGGAGAAAAAAATGGTTCTAAGATAGAGAGAAAGATAACATGAGTCTCAATATTTGGATGGTACTAATGACCCGAAAACAATACGAGCCTTAAGGAACATTGGACTCCTTAAGTTTTTCTGGATTCCAGGCATGAGAGGTCAGCTTAATTTGCTAGAATATCTAGTTATGGAATGGGATATTCATGGATAGTGCTTCATGATTAGAGCACATACTGTCAGGATACAGGTGGTTTTGAGAGTTTTGTCTCGGAGAGGAGATCCTATCTCATTATCTGGCATGAGACGACATGGTAAATCTATCAATGACTACATATATGTGCACTGTAGGACCCACCCTCAAGAAACAAATGAAGGAAATATAGATATTAAGGATGTGATTCAACTACCTCTCAGGACTATCCTTTTCAAAATAACTCAGTTGGATAGCAGTGTCGATTTGCATTTAGCTACCAAGTCCCAAATTCAATATGAATTGGAATGCATAGAACCTACTATTTTCAACTAGAGTTAAGGGGTGTTGGAAAATTTCAAGAGCAACTCAACGGAGTGAAATATGGTGACTGAAGAAATTTGGATATGGTGCTATTCTGGTATCATTCAATCTAGAGAGGATATCATTACTTCATCCTCGTCGTATTTCTCTGGGGATTCTAGGACCTAAGGTTCCACAGATGAGGCAATGGGTAGATTTCATGTCTCATCATGGGGGAGCATCTGTGATGAGTTTCACCCCGAATTTATTTTTATGGGTGCGGGTACAATTTATCATGATTGAGGACTATCCATATTCCATAATTTATTTCCGAGGTGACTCGGAGCTCATTTTATCTAAAGGCGAACAATGGGGTCATATAGGTAAAGCAATGTCATTTTCAAGGTTTTTTTATTTTTTGTATTTTAAAGATTTTTTGTTTTTAATGTATCGGAGACCACACAGTGGTTTCACATGAAGATATTCAACATGTACGACTAGTAGGATCATCATATATTTAGTGTAAGGGATAGCCACAAGTTACATCAATTAGAGTTTCTGCAAGGGCAGAGGAGGAGATGCGGGATCTTCACATAGTTGAGACTCTTGTAAAGTTTGAGCACCATGATGAGGGTTTGACCCATAGTGTGACAAATGTTAAGGTCAATGAGATCCCTATGAAATTGCATCGATACACTATTTGAGTTCCAGATCACATCAGTCGGCTGCTATGCAAAGTTTCCCACGCGATTGTATATTATCGTGATCATCATCGAGGCAAAGTGGACTAGGAGTCCTTAGATACATGTTTTTGTCTACATATATTTTGATATTATAGGCCATGTGGCCATATGTGTCTCAGACACAGTTTTTGTAAAACCAAACTCTATATAAAGTTATCTATCGATGTTTCCTATTTTCTCTATTTTCTTTGTTAAATGTGTGATGTTAATTGAAATTTTTACATGTGTTGCAAATGTATGTTTAAAACATAATTTTTTAATGCATCAATTAATGTATTTAAAATTATAGGGATATGTTGATATTGAATGTAACAAAAATTTTGTTCTAGCAGGCAAACCCTTAAAAACATGTGTAGCATAGTTGGACATCGTACTGAATAGAAGTTGTTCAAATGTAGTACTATGAGTTGTGAATCAATTTGGACCATCAAATGGTGAATTCCATGTGAAATAGTGTCAAATAATAATTTGATCATTAACTCCTCATTTGGAGCATAAATAGCCCACGTCTCGGAGGAAAGGTTCTGAGTACTATGGCTAGCGCCATCACCATAACCAACATATGGGTGAGGAAATTTTGACATTTACAAATCAAATGTAATTAAATATTAACAAATGTGGTTGGAAACTCCAAAGGAAACACATTGCAAACATACTAACACCCCTATATAGTATGTACACAATGACTATGCAAAGGTAATCTAGGCATAGTATTTTTTCAAGTACAACCCATTTCTGGGTTGCACCAAAGGGATTCCATCAAAATGAATGAGCTCATAAGCCCCTTTCACAAGTACACTTTTGAATATATATGGGCCTAGCCACATTGGTTTGAGATTATAAGCCCCTAATTTATTGGAACAAGGCTTAAATTTTTTTTCATATTTCGCTTTGATGCATTTCTTGTGGGCATCATTGACCATTTCGGCATCGCTCCAGGTCTCATCTAAGCATGCTACATGCAAAAAAATCTCGTCTTCAATGGAAGTTGTGGGAAGAAGCTCAATGAGAATATTTAAATATGGAATCTCACATTCAATGGGAAGGAGTGCTTCTAGATCATACACCAAATGAAAGGGTGTAAATTCAGTCATATTTCAAATAGATATTCATTATACTCACAAAGAAGAAAAAAGAATGAGGTGCTAATTCGTCTTATGAATCCTTATCATATGTTGCAACATTGTTTTCAAAACCTTGTTAATGGCTTCTAATTTCCCATTGGCACGTGGATAATAGGGAGTCAAGCTATCATGTTGAAGATCCAACTTGGTAGTAAGTTCAGACATCATTTAATTCTGGAAATGTTTCCCATGGTCTGTAATGATAGTTGCGACACACCAAATGTAGCAATGAAATGATTGAAAAGAAATAATGCAGTTGGTTCACCATTGTTGTTTTATGTAGGCATCACTTTGGTCCATTTGGTAAAATAATCTACAACCAAAATAATATATCCATCCCCCCCAATCGAAAGAGGGTTACAGGTCATGAAGTAAATTCCCCATTTCCCAAAGGGTCCAACAACGATAACATGATGCACAAGATTAGGTGGAGCATGAGCTTTATGATTATAAATATGGAAAGTGTGACACTTTTGGAGTGCGAGGATGAAATCTCAAAATATGGTTGGAAAAAAGTAACGAGCTTCCAAAATATTTTGGGCAATGGCATATCTAGACATATGTCCACCACATGCTCTAGTATGACATTTGTTCAAAACTTTCTCAGCCTCCTCATGAGTGAGGTACTATCTAAAGATCATATCAACAAAAAGATGATAGAGAGTGTCACCAAGTATAATGTAGTTTTGAGCCTGGTATCGAATGCATCACTGATTAGAGCGAGAGGTGTTAGGCTAGAAATTTTGGGTCTTGTTGATCCCTAAAAATTCATTGCAACACCATGGGGGATGACCACCTGGTCCGGACCTTAAAAACAGTTCCTTTTCCGTTTGGAATGGTGGTTCTGACTCATTTAAATAGGTCCAGTTACCTTATCTCAATCTCCAATGAATTAAAATATGACTTTCATATACCAATGGAGAAGAGACATCAGATCAACCCTCTTGCTAATAAAAAAATTACATGATCCTTTTGTAGCCACTACAACACCCTCCAAAAAATTTCACCCTCTAATTTTTTTTGAGCCCCCGAGCATCAAGAAGCGAAGTCAAAACCTAAAGTTCAAATATTTTCAAAAGCCTTAAGTTGCTAAGTCGCAGAATAGGTCGTTTTACCCAATCAGTGACCTAGCGACCCTGCGACCTATCAGGTCGCCAAGTTACTAGGTTGCATATCGCATTCAAGTTTAAACAATTGCGACCTAGCGAGCTTGCAACCCCACAACCCCCAGGTCGCAAGGTCGCAGGGTCGCAGGGTCGAACATGTCATCAACACAGTCTTATCACGACCCAGTGACCTCATTTATTTCCCGCACGCGTTACCCCTTTATAAATATAAGGGTCACATAGGTCGCATTTCACCCACGCGACGGAGAGCAAAAATGCTTCTGACAGGCCAATTGGAGCGTAATTTTTTCGGGCAAGTTGCCTAATCCTCGTACTGTTTTCATTTTTTCTATTTGTTGCCCCCTTCCCCCTTATTTCAGCCCTTTTAAGCTAACAACTATCCTCCATTAAGACCCTCTTAGAACCTACATTCTTCTCTGAGTCTCCAAGCCCTGTCATTCTTATGCAAATCTTGTAGATGAAGCCAACCAGCCTCCCCTATGTCAGTCTCTTCCTCTAATGGCCTTTTCTTCTTCAATATACTACTTCTCCTCCATGTTTCCCCCTATTGATTTAGGTTAAAGATGAGTAAAATACCGCGTCGCCGTTCAAAATCGTTCGCCCAGCCCAAGTGCAACCTCTGACCCCGCGACCTTGTGACCCCACGACCCAGCGACCTTGGTCCCTGGTCGCTAAGTCGCCAAGTCGCGTATTCCTCAAAATTTGAAGTATTGCAACCTTGCGACTCAGTGACACAACGACCCGGTCGCAAGTCGCTAAGTCGCAAGGTCGCATCTTCACGAAATTTTAAACCAATGTGACTCAGCGACCTCGCTACCTAGTCAGAGGTCACCAAGTCGCAGGGTCGCTCTCCTCTAAAGTTTTAAACCAGTGTGACTCAACGACCCAAGGAATGGGTCGCTAAGTCACAGATTCACCCCTTCCTTGAGCTTAGTTGGGTAGAGTTAAAAGAAGTATTAAGAACTCATTAATATGGCATCTGTCTTATCCTAGGACTGTTTTATGAACATGCGAGGGAACCTCGAAGCAGAGCTAGAGTGTGTCTCCGTCTCTTCAGCCTCAAGTGACATGGGGCCTCCGGCAGTTCGCAGGAAAAACAAGAGCCCAGAGATAGAGATCACACAAAGTGAAATACCTATGTCTCCTCCCCCTATCTATGGGGACACCACATGTATATTTAGCAAAGGAGAAAGCATGAGTTGGTATCAAGTATACCAAGAGTTCGCACAACCTAAGTTTCCAGAGGACCTCCCAGACCGGTAGGTATATGTGCAAGTTAAGAGGTCAAAGCTTCACTACGCAGGGGCCCACCCATCTATATTCCCATGCGCCGAAATTATTGAATGGATCATACAAAAGATCGACCCCAGGTTGTGGGTGATTCGGGATCATGAGGGGAAAGCTTTTGCAAATTTAAAATGCCGGGATGCGAAGTACTATTACGCACTTCCAACCCAGGAGCAGATGTTCACAGAGGAATGGGCCACTACCCATGTAGTTCCCATAGCAGACACCCTGAGAGGATGGTGGGAAGAAGTCCAACAGCTCCAAGATAAGAACATCTTTATTAACGAAGTACCACTCACTATCCAAAGAGAGTTGGTGACACTGGAAGCCACCATGAGGCAGGTATACGAGGAAATGTTCACCATAAAGCAAAAAATTGCACCTCTACTAAGAGCTCAAGCAGAAACTAAGAAGAGGAACGAGCAACTGAAAGAAGCCTCCACAACCTTGGATAGAATGTTAGAATGGACAAACAGATATCTGCAGGCTCCAGAAACCTTACCCAGGAAAGATTGGATTCACACTCAGAACGACAAGGTCCAAATTCGCATGAAGGTGCAATCCAAGGAGAAGTTATTCAAAGACCTAGAGAAGGTGATGACCGCCTATGAGAATTTGATTAGTGGCATTGACTCAATGGCTGAGCTACACCATATTCCTTCTCTAGGTACACTGGGCGAAGAAAATACATGGCAATAGGTAAATCAGGAAATTCAGGCATTCCTGCAACCTATTAGACAAGCCGCCGCTACAGATCTTCCAGCATCGCAGGAGAACTTGGTTAAGTTCATCGTGACGCCAGTTTGGGTTTACACTTAACTGGCTTCCTTATCCAACCAGGTCACAATCAAGAGAGAAACTCTGATCCCGAACACCTTAGAATGCTTGCACAGGTTAAGGAAAGATACTCCTTTGATCTCCCTAGTTGCTACAGATTATCGTGCATGGAAAATTTTCCTTAAAGAGCAACAAGTAGATGTTCCCGACCTCGCAATCACACACACATTCCCATGATCAAATCTCAAGGCACAACCTATAGGGGAGGTCATGGGTTGCATCTTCCATGGTCAGGTCACAGGTCGCACTTTCCATTCAGGTCGCAAAGCATACCAACAGGTGGGAAGGCGAAACGTCAAGACACCCAAGGGTCAATTTTGTCTTATATATACTCCCTTCGGGGACTTGTAAAAGGGCTCTTTTTTTTGGACTCCAAAGGAGAGAAGAGAGTTGTAAAGCATTGAACAGCCCCTTTTGAATGAATATAAGCATTTGTCTTAAATCCACTGTTGGATCTGATGAGAATCAATGTGCTAATACTATGAGTATTTTTCCGTATATGTCTGTTGTCTTATGATTAATTGATCTGTGTTTTCTGCTTATACTCTTCATGCATTTCAGCTCACTGAATGTGTTAATGATGGTATGTTGTTTACCTAGGAAATGTTTGTAACTTCATTATTGACATCTATCTTATTCACCAAAACGCCCAAGTAAGCATAGGTTGTTCTTGACAGGCAGAAATGTTCCTTCTATGGTTTGAACAAATTTTACAAACACGAAATTAATGATATGTTGCTAACAGCATCTCCTTCAGCTGCGTGTTTCTTTTTTTTATCTTGCTATTTGTAGTGTTTTATACTCATTGATAATCATCGATATTTCGTCTTGTATCATCCGATAACTGTATTCCTATGACTCTGCAGGGCTCATTTGTGTCCAAGAGAAGGAGTATTCAACGGTATCTGGACCCACACTCTGGACGAGATCCCTATCACAAACGGTTCAAAGTCTAATCGAGACTTTTTACTGGGGAGATCCCCTACTGTTGGCTGGACAAATTTTCCCGTAAATAGATTTGGCGCTAGAAGGAGGGCCTGAATGGCAGGCTCCCATCACACAAGTAACATACCATTACAAACTCCCCAAGGGGAGACCATGGATGAAAATACCAGTCCTCCCCCTTTGGAAAATTCCCAGGAGGAGGAACCCCCTTTCTATGAGGTTACTTTAGCCCAGCTAAGGCCCTACGCCCTATTGCCCGTGACCTTTTCAAGGGTTTACAGTGAGCCCCAATCACTAGTTCCTTGGAAAACCCTAGAACTCCTGTAGCTAACCATACGTGCCAAGGAAACCTTGTCAACTCCCTTCCTCAACTTGTGGGGCTTATGATCGAAGATTACGTAAACGCAGTTGAATGAAATTCTGAAGCACCCCCAGACAACCTTAGGGGGGCGGAAGGAGATTGTCCCAGAATCACTGAACCTCAACCCAACACCGGTCCCCAGCCAAACCAGACTTTGCATGATAACACTCAAGGCAATGACCCACTTGGGGAAGGAACCAGGAGAGTCCGGGGTAACAGAGGTAGGGGAGACAGAGGCCATGGGTGAGGTCGAAATGTTGACCATCAACCCCACCGAAACCAGAACAGGTTTCCCTTTCTTTACAATTGGAGAGACATCAGAGATACAAGAAACCGTGGAGAAAACCAAGACATGCTATCCCACCATGAGGGCGAGGCCTTCGGATCTGGCATGGGTAGTGAATCTGAAAATGAGAGAGCTCATGTTTACATACCACGCCATCAACAGGCTAGAATTATACAACCTTTGGCTTGGATGGCTCAGTCCCCCCTAGGTATCCAAGGTCCCCTCCATGACATGCCTCGCCATCCTGAAAATCATCTCCCCAAGTTTGACCCCGAGAAAGGTACTTTGGTCAAAGACCACAATAGCAACTTCTACATGTCTTTAAAGATGATGAGAGTGCAACATGACGATGTAGCATGTCGGCTTTTTCCTCATACTCTACAAAATAAAGCCACAACATGGTATAGATCTCTCCCTGTTGCTTCCATCCCTTCGTGGGAACACTTCCGTCGTACCTTCCTACAAAAATTTTCAGAAGATAAAACCCCCTCGATGCTCTCACAGAGCTCCGCACGCTGAAATGTCAGAAAAAGGAGAAGGTCAAGCACTTCAATCAACGTTTCGCCACTATATTAAATAAATTTCCCCCAAACATGGCCTTAGATGATTCCATTACCATTGAATACTACACCAGAGCCCTCCCATGAGACATCGCCGTGTTTGTGAAACGTGATGCCAGACCTACCCTGGGCGCAAATTACACCACCTCCCTTGCTGTCGAAAAGGACATGTTGTCCATAGGTGCCATTGACCATGAAGGGAGGGATGATCAAAAAAAAACCACGAAGAGAACCTAATCCTCAGGCCATAAATCTGGAGACAAAGATAAGGACCCGTTTGATTTTGAAATTATTACAAAATCCCTCAAGTTGCTGACCAACGAAGTCTCCGACCTGAAAAGGAAAAACAATGATTCTGCCCCAATTGCTAAAACGCAGAAACCTTTCTTTAGAAAGAGTAACTCTGCTTTGAATCGGCCCCCGTCTAGCTCAAGTGCTAGTCTCAATGTTGACGAAATCGGCAAGGACAACTTTTGTTCTTCTCATCAAGCCTCTCACTCAGAGAAGACTTGCCCCCAGTGGATTAACAGCATGACCGCAGTGGTGAACCAAATTTTAGAAGATCAAACCCCCAGGGATATGGAGGAGGAGGCTAATTCAGACAACGAAGAAATTCCCCCCCCCCCTAGATGAAGATATGGGCTCTGTTGTCCTCTCTTTCGAGGTCATCCGCGGAGAGTCTTCCCTTCCCACCTCTGGGATAAACCTAGCTGACAAACCTAAATATAAAACCCCTCGAAACTATGGCCTAAGGAGCAAAGGCCCGGTGCCTGAGCAGTCTTTCTAAGAGAAAAGAAAATCCTTCTTAAGGAAAATCCTGCCACCAAACGCAGAAAACCAAGACAAAACTCCTGAAAAATTTAGTCCAACTACTCCCCGAGAAGGCCCCAAGGATAAAGCTTCATTAGTTTCCCCTAAGAACACTACCGAGCCCACCTCACACACAGATTCTGGGTATAACATTATCGAGGATATGAAGAAGACCCGGGCCAATATCTCTCTCTCTGAGCTCACTCGCATTGCTAACCAACGAGATCTCATTCTCAAAACCTTTTCCAATCTACCGGTGACCAAACCCGCAAGAATCACGTCTGCCAAAACTGCTGCTAGTCCCCAATCAATCGTGCATGCCATGAACGCCAACTCCAGGGGAACCATGCCACCTTTCCTCCTCTCCTTCGAGATCTTTAACTTCAATGTCCACAACTTCTTCGTAGATTCTAGTGCATCCACGAATGTTATGCCCTTATCCATGTGCAAGAAGTTAAACATCCGCCCTAATAAAACCGACGCCAGAATCATCCAGCTCGACAGATCTCAAGTCCCCGCAGTGGGCGAACTAAACAACGTCATTATCTTCTTATCCTCCGACTCCAGAGTGCATCAGTGCATCGACATAGTAATCATGGATATCCCCAAGGCCTATGGCCTTCTATTGAGCAGATATTGCTCCAGTAAGCTCCAGGGATATTTCGCCACGGATTGGTCCCACCTTTGGCTCCAATTCAAAGGCAGGAATAACCATATACGGATCGAGAGCGAACCATACATGAAACATACTGTGACCGACCTAGATGCAACTAATGAACCAGTCAGTTTCGCGCAAGAAGAGCTTCGTATGTGTTTTTTAGAATCCATCCTTGGATGCTATCAAACCCTCCAATCCCCAGTCACTCAAGACGTCCAGTTTGAGCTGCTATTGGCCACTGAAAACCTCTCTGCCCCAACGAAGGACCTATTAGTGGCTGTTACTCTAGGTAGTTCCTCAATGCGTTCGGATAGCCTCGCCCAATCAAAAGATGAAACCTGGACCTTGTACTACGACGGTTCCAAAACCCAAGACGGGGCTGGCGCCGGCTGCATCTTGCTAGACCCGGAGAAGAATAAATTTCTATTTTACTGCCAGTTAGAGTCCCAATGCACGAATAATACAGCTGAGTATGAGGCATTTCTACTCAGACTCAAAAATTCCATAGACCTAAAGGTCTGTTGTTTAAAGGTAATTGGCGATTCTGATATTATCACTCGATAGGTATGTAATACCATCCATTCCTTGTCTCCACACCTAAAAGGTTATTAGTAAGAGGTATGGCATTTAATTTCTGCTTTTGATGCTTTCGGTATTAAATCTGTACTTAGAATGCATAATGCAGCAGCTAATACACTCGCTAACGTTGCCGCTAGGTTCACCCCACTTAGGGATGGCTTTTATATTGAAGTTATTTACAGGCCATCCGTGCCAGAAAACGTCACTACTTTACGGGTTTTCAATGATGACCAACAGGTACTGGATTTTCTTCTCAATACGGATGTGTTCAAAGACGCAGTCATAGAAGAAGAGCATCATGATTGGCTTTTGCGGGAGGAACCACAACAGTGGAAAGGAAATCCCATACCCAAAGGGATCGTGTCACTTGAAAAAATATTCGACCTACAAAACCGCTTCTGAGGGCCTCCAAAACAAAAGTGAAAAGTTCCATGTTAGCACACCGGTAAATTAACCTTGGGATAGACAAATATCCCAAGCTCATCAACCTGGGTAACGAGTGCACCCCTCAGGAGGAACAAGCATTTACCGAGTTATTCAAGAAGTATTGAGATGTATTTTCTTGGACATATGATGAGCTTCAGACGTATGATACATGGATCATCCAGCACGTTATACCCATGAAAGAAGGAGTGAATCCTTTTCAATAGAAACTGAGAAAAGTACACCCTGCCTTAGAACCAATGATCCAAAAGGAACTAAAGAAGCTCTTGGATGCGTGGATAATTTTCAAAGTTAGACATTAGACCTGGTGTCAAACTTGGTACCTGTACGCAAGAAATCCGGCGAAATCTGTTTGTTCGTGGATTTCCGAAATTTAAACAAAGCCTCCGACAAAGACAACTACCCGGTCCCTCCTATGGAGAAAATCCTTCAAATTGTATCAGGGTCGGAAATGTTCTCTCTATTGGACGAGTTTTCAGGGTATAATCAAGTACTAGTGGCTGAGCCCAATAGGCTCAAAACCACATTCAGAACTAAATGGGAAACCTTCGCATTCATATGCATGCCCTTTGGCCTGATTAATGCCGGCGCCACCTTCCAAAGCGCTATGGACATCGCCTTCAAGGGACTCATCGAGAAAAGCATGGTAGTCTACCTTGACGACCTTACCGTTTTCTCCAAGCGCAGATCTGACCACCTACACCACCTTAGGCAGATCTTTGAAAGGTGTCGGAAGTACAGGATCTCCCTAAACCCGAAGAAAATCATTTTTGTCGTTACCGAGGGAAACCTGTTAGGGCACATAATAACTCGAGACGACATAGTGGTGGACCCAGAACGTGCGAAATTTATCGCTCAGATACCACCTCCAAGTGGTAAAAAAGCTATGCAGACCTTCCTCGGAAAAAATAAACTTCGTCCGAAAGTTTATATCAGATTTTTCCCAAATCGTGAAACCATTGCAAGGCATGATTAATAATAACGCAAATCTTAAGTGGCATCCTCCTGAGAAAGAAGCATTCAACAACATCAAACAGGCCATCGCAGAAGCACCTGCCCTGAACAGTCCGGATTTCAACAAAGGCTTTATCTTGTATACCTTTGCCTCAGACTCATCTTTGGTAGCCGTCCTCACTCAGAAATATGACAACAACAATGAGCGACCTATATCATTTATGAGCACTGGGTTGCAAGGCGCTGAGCTAGATTACCCGGATATTGACAAACAAGCTTACGCGGTATACAAGGCAGTTAAACACTTCAGGCCATACATCTTGAAGAATCATGTCACAGTCTTTGTACCTCACCCGGCTGTGCGGTCATTATTTGTACAACAAGAGTTGGGCGAGAGACGAGGCAACTGGATGACATGCCTCCAAGAGTATGACCTGGAGTTCAAGCCAGCACACACTGTAAAGGGCCAAGGATTGTGTCGCATGGCCGCAGAGGCAGTAGACTCACAGGGTAGCGAGGAAGAAAATTGGGAACACGAGATTGATATGTATCAAACTGATAGCACAGCCACGCAAGATACCTCCTCTTGGTACGTAGATCTCTTGCAATATCTGAAACACGGCACCATGGGCCCCGCTTTAACTACCAAGTAGAAGCGTGCGTTGAGATCGAAAGTTGTATCCTACCAGCTAGTGTAAGGTAAGTTGTTTTGCAAACATCATAGCGGTGTCTTGCTGCACTGTTTGGAATGGGATGAGGCACAGAAAGTATTGGCAGAACTTCACGATGGCCCCGCAGGGGGGCACTATGCAGGAGACACCACTGCTCACAAGATCATGCGTGTTGGTTTCTATTGGCCTAATTTGTTTAAAGATCCACATGCATATGTCTGGAAATGCCAGCAATGCCAAAAGTTTTCAAATAGAGATATACGGCCTTCAGCCCCGTTACAGTCTGTCGCAGTGGAAGAACCGTTTCAATAATGGGGGCTACACGTGATTGGGGAAATCCTGCCACACTGTTCCAAGCAACATACGAACATCCACACCGCCATGGACTACTTCACAAGGTGGGTTGAAGTGGTATCGTTACGTCAAGTCAATGATCAAGAGGTAATAGCCTTCATCACCCAATGCATCATGATCAGGTTTGGCGTTCCAACCTCCCTTGTTTTTTATAATACAACATATTTCTTATCATTGAAATTATGTGATTTTTCTCTAGAAAATGGTATCGTACTTAAACATTCTGCCAAATATTACCCTTGAAGAAATGGGTTAGCCGAGTCAACCAACAAGAACCTAATCTGCATCATAAAAAAGACTATGTTGTCCCAACAACGAAATTGGCATAGGGCACTCCACAACGCCCTCTAGGCAGATCAAGTAACACCCAAACCTTCCCTAGGCACCTCCCCATTCTTCCTCGTATACGGAAAAGAAGCTATCCTTCCTCCCAACTTGTCTCTCTCAACCTTTCGATTATCTCAAGAGACTCATGGCACTCCTTGCCCTTCTTTACAAGCCCGAATAGACACACTGTTGAAACTTGAGGAGGAAAGGCAAAAAACTCGGGAAAAATTCACCATCCACCAAGGACGGATAAAACGATGGTTTGACAAGAATTCAACCGAGAACAAGGTTTTCAAAGTAGGTGACCTTGTCCTCAAATGGGATAAAGCTCATGAAGATAAAGGGAAACACTCCCAGTTCTAGGCATTATGGATAGGCCCTTTCTAGATCAGAGAGAAGGTCAGTTCCCACACTTACAAGTTACAAACTCTTGAAGGGAGGATTGAGGTCCTCCCTATGAATGGACACGACCTTAAGCACTATTTCAACTGATAGGCCCTAGGGACCATCGCTACACCCTGTACCATAGTTTGTCTTGTTTTTTGTCGTTCTTTACCTTTCTTGTCTTCAATAAATCGCTTGTTCCACACAGGCTCCCATTAACCGTTTCTTTTCTTTGGCATCCAAATTTTTGAAAGGGGATATAGAAGTTACCCAAGTGGCATACTGAGTCGCAATCTATGCTGGTGTATTATCTCCTCCCAGAGTGTAAAAGAGGCAAGAATACCTGTGATGGGAACTCAGTGGCGAGAACATGACTAAGGCCCTCAGACCAAGACACGACAACTCACCTAGTATGCTGGCCCAAGGGACTACTGTGCAAAAGGAAATGTTCGGTTAAATTGGTTACTAGATGGAAAAGGGAGGAGTCAGCCTCAGGTGACGAACGGAAATCCAAGAAAACCCCAATTCCCCATGTAGACCAGGAGCAACCTCTCTTGCAAGTAAAATCAGTCGGGATCCCTCATCCGCCCAGGCAATAATTTCCAAATAAAATAAGTGCCCTGAGCACATTTTAATAAGTGCATTAAGCACATGAATAAAGGGTAAAGGATTGAGAAAGGCTTCCTGCGTAGAGAGGCGATACGACGACTCCGCCGGGGTACTAACCAAGCTCGCTGGCAGCGGAGCAACGCTCGTGATTCCTAGGAAGTGACTCCGTCAAGACCATCTGGTTCGCTGGCAATGGAGCAACACAATGAGGACCAAATAAACTATACTGGATCCGCAAATCCCTGAGGTTACTCCAAACTTTTCCATCTGGTCTCCAAGAATGAAAACACGATAAACCAGCACCCAAGGGCAGGCAGATAGGAAGAGAAAATGTGCAAGGCTCGAAGACGGAAGAAGTGGGACCCACGGGGTGAAAGGAATAGTGTGCTATGCCCTCCCACCCCCCTCAAGATGAACACCAACAGAGATTTTGGACCCTACCAGTGAATCGCCATTTTTTGTAGCCACTACAACACCCTCCAAAAAAATTCACCCTCTAAAATTTTTTGAGCCCCCAAGCATGGAGAAGCGAAGTCAAAACCTGAAGTTCAAATATTTTCAAAAGCCTTAAGTCGCTAAGTCACAGAATAGGTCGTTTTACCCAATTAGCGACATAGCAACCCTGCAACCTATCAGGTTGCCAAGTCACATATCGCATTCAAGTTTAAATAATTGCGACCTAGCGACCCTGCGACCCCGTGACCCCAAGGTCAGAAGGTCGCAGGGTCGCAGGGTCACACATGTCATCAATGTGGCCTTATCGCGACCCAGCGACCTCATTTATTGCCCGCACGCATGACCCCTTTATAAATAGAAGGGTCGAAGAGGTCGCATTTCACCCACGCGACATAGAGCAAAAACACTTCTGACAGGCCAACTTGAGCTCGATTTTTTTGGATAAGTTGCCTAATCCTCCTGTTGTTTCCATTTTTTCTATTTTTTTCCCCCTTCCCCCTTATTTTGTCCTTTTAAGCCACCAACTATCCTACATTAAGACCCTCTTAGAACCTACATTCTTCTTTGAGTCTCCAAGCCCTGTCATTCTTATGCAAAACTTGTAGATGAAGCCAACCAGCCTCCCCTATGTCATTCTCTTCCTCTAATGGCCTTTTCTTCTTCAATTTACTACTTCTCCTCCATGTTACCCCCTATTGATTTAGGTTAAATATGAGTAAAAGACCGCGTCGCCATTCAAAATCATCCACCCAGCCCTAGTGCGACCTCCGACCCTGCGACCTTGCGACCCCGTGACCCAGCGACCTCAGCCCCTGCTCACTAAGTCGCCAAGTCGCGTATTGCTCAAAATTTGAAGTATTCTAACTCAGCGACCCAACGACCCGGTCGCAATTCGCTAAGTCGCAAGGTCGCATCTTCATGAAACTTTAAACCAATGCGACTCAACAACCTCGCGACCTAGTCGCAGGTCACCAAGTCGCAGGGTCGCTCTCCTCTAAAGTTTTAAACCAGTGCGACTCAGCGACCCAAGGAATGGGTCGCTAAGTCGCAAATTCACTGTTAGGATATTTAGACACATAGGAAATAGTTAATAATAACTTAGTCTAGTGTAGAGTTAGGTAAAGTGTGTTTATTTACCATGTACATTTGTAACTTATAATCCGACGGTCATGATTTGTAGTGATCTGACGGTTATCTCTCACCTCGGTATTAATGGCACTTGATCCATGGTTTAACACCCGATTGGTCCATGATCTCTATTTAAAGAGCATGGAGGGTCATTTGTCCGGTAACCGTTTATGAGAAACACACATGTAACTTTTCTTTTATATTAATAAATTCCCTGAAGTGGCTAAGTTGGCTCACGGCGTGGACTGTTTCACTCTTCGAGGGTTTTAACCACGTGATTATACTGGTGTACTGATTTGTGATCTGTTTGTGAGCGGTGACCTTTGGTTCTTGATCTACTAAACTTACCCTGTAAATTCCTACATGGTATCAGAGCTATTTTGAGGGCTGCGTCCGTTGTTGATCAAAATCCGAAGTCGGTTTGACTACATGCGAATGCCATTTTGTAGATCTACTATTTATGAACATTTTTGGGCTTGGAGAACTACTCGGTTGTGCCCGAAGTGTCTGTTACAATGAGGAACGCCTTTCGTTTCATGCGAAAAGGTTTCCGGCTGCCCAATTTATGTCAATTTATATTTGGAGGTATAAAGCATCTATTTTGCAACTATATTTGTTAATAGTTCTGCTTATTTCATTTTTTTTTCCTGTATTAAGGTTTTATTTGTTTGCCGGATCTCTACCCTCTTCTCTGTGTATGCTCTTTGTTGTGCGCCTCGTGCGATCTCAACAAATCAGAAACTGGGAAAAGAGATTTTTTTTTTTTTGCTACGTATGCTCCTTCCCCGCATCTTTGTGCGATCTTGGGAAATTAGAAATAGTGAAAAAAGTGATAGTCGCTGGTAAGGCTAATCGAGAATCTAACATTCTGCCCGTAAGACTTTGCATTTCGTTTCTTTTGCTCATTTTTTGTGCAGGAAAAGGCACACACACCTATAATAATAATAATAATAATAAGTGATAGTCGCTGGTAAGGCTAATCGAGAATCTAACATTCTGCCCGTAAGACTTTGCATTTTGTTTCTTTTGCTCATTTTTTGTGCAGGAAAAGGCACACACACCTATAATAATAATAATAATAATAATAATAATAATAATAATAATAATAATAATAATAATAATAATAATAATAATAATAATAATAATAATAATAATAATAATAATAATAATAATAATAATAATAATAATAATACCCCCTTCCTCCTTTCTAAAATAACATAATCCTTTTACCATCTCACTTGGTGAGCGGTTAGTTTAGGAGAATAGAGGTCTTGGGTTCAAGTCTCCTTCTCAAGCTTCTTTTAATAATAATAATAATAATAATAATAATAATAATAATAATAATAATAATAATAATAATAATAATAATAATAACCCCTTCCTCCTTTCTAAAATAATATAATCCTTTTACCATCTCACTTGGTGAGGGGTTAGTTTATGAGAATAGAGGTCTTGGGTTCAAGTCTCCTTCTCAAGCTTCTTTTGTAAAAGGTTTTTGTTCAAAGGGGCGGAATTTTTTTTTAAAGAGCCACACTTCATCCGGTTCCCATAACTATTCGGCATCTACAACTCAGTTTTTTTCAAAAGGCATAACTTCTTCATCCGGAAGCTGTTTTTCGAGCCGTTTTTTTTTAAACGGCCTAATTTTTTGAGATATTTCCATTGGAACAGTTATTTTCAGCTTTTATCAGCTTTAGTTTTTTTTTTTTAAATGGAAAGTGCATGCCCGGTTATTCTTAACAACACCAATTATTTCCAATGGCTACCTCACATAATAGATATACATCGAAGTAAAGGGATTTATAGAATAGCCACAGGGCTAGAAACTAAACCTTCTAATGATGATAAAGTTGCTAAATGGGAAAATAAACAAGATCAAGCACGAGGGTTGATAGGAATGTCCATTGCTCAAGATCTTCGATTTCATATCCTTGACATTGACACCCCTCATGAAGCCCTGGACAAGATAAGTACTGTCTTTGGCATTCAAAATCAAATCAGGGCCCATCATCTTGAAAATGAGTTGCTTACTTTGGACCCCAATAATTTCTCCTCTATTGAAAATTTTTTGTCCAAATTCAAGACCCTCAGAGTTCTTTTAGAAGGTTGTAAGGTCAAAAAGGAAGATGGTAGCCTCATCTATTGCATTCTTAATAAGATTGGCCCTGCATACTCTGTATTTGTTTCCGCCTTGCATTCCACTAGAGAAGCCATCATTTCTTCAGGAACCACCTACAATAATCCCTCTTTTGATGCCTTTTGTGATTCTTTGATAAGAGAACAAGAAAAGTTACATATGTTTCTCTCATAAAAGGTTACCGGACAAATGACCCTCCATGCTCTTTAAATAGAGATCATGGACCAATCGAATGTTAAGCCACGGATCAAGTGTCGTTAATACCGAGGTGAGAGATAACCATCGGATCACTACAAATCGTGACCGTTGGATTATAAGTTACAAATGTACATGGTAAAGAAACACACTTTACCTAACTCTACACTATACTAAGTTATTCTTAACTATTTCCTATGTGTCGGAATATCCTAACATCCCCCCTTAAGAACAACTTGGGATAGGATTGAAGGATTTACAAAGGTGACACAAAAGGAGCCTATTTCCTATGTGTCGAAATATCCTAACATCCCCCCTTAAGAACAAATTGGGATAGGATTGAAGGATTTACAAAAGTGACACAATAGGAGAAGGAAGGAGACATTAGAGACTATATTCACCCCTTCCTTGAGCTTAGTTGGGCAGAGTTAAAAGCAGTATTAAGAATTCATTAATATGGCATCTATCTTATCCTGGGATTGTTTTATGAACATGCGAGGGAACCTCGAAGCAGAGCTAGAGTGTGTCTCCGTCTTTTTAGCCTCAAGTGACATGGGGCCTCCGGTAGTTCACGGGAAAAACAAGAGCCCATAGATAGAGATCACAGAAAATGAAATACGTATGTCTCCTCCCCCTATCTTGGGGACACCGCATGTATATTTAGCAAAGGAGAAAGCATAAGTTGGTATCAAGCATACCAAGAGTTCCCACAACCTGAGTTTCCAGAGGACCTCCCAGACTGGAAGGTATATGTGCAAGTTAAGAGGTCAAAACTTCACTATGCAGGGGCCTACCCATCTATATTCCCATGTGCCGAAATTATTGAATGGATCATAAAAAAATATCGACCCCAGGATGTGGGTGATTCGGGATCACAAGGGGAAAGCTTTTGCAAATTTAAAAGGCCAAGATGTGGAGTAATATTATGCAATTCCAGCCCAGGAGCAGACGTTCACAGAGGAATGGGCCACTACCCATGCAGTTCCCATAGCAAACACCCTGAGAGGATGGTGGGAAGAACCGGAGAAGTTCAAAGTCAATAAGGACCAGGAGTATCAAGTAGCAGGCCTCAGAAAGTTCTATAAGCTCGTAGCAGCTATGCTTTGTAGAATGTATGATCGTCCCAATGCCACCAATTTCAGCGGTTCTTGGGTATCCCTTATGTACTTTGTTACCGTACATGGCACCCATTTCAATTGGGCCAGCTTACTGATAGCAGCCCTCAAAACAAAAATATCTGCAGCACTAGCACCCGAGGAGGGATACTCATCCGAATTTTATAAGGCCTCCTATCTATTGGATGAAGTTTGTGTCAGGTGCCATTTTGAGGGATGGGCTCACAACTGGGATCAAGAGCACGCATGCCTAATCCACAAGGAGTTGCGAGTATTCTGGGACTCCAAATATAAGCCGGATATAGAGCCAATCGCACACAGTTTCATCCCTGCACTCTATGGGAAATTCTTCGGTCAGGATACCCCATGCATGTCCTGGAAATCCATGGAAACAATAACCAAGGTCGCACATTGGTTTCCATTTGCAGAAGGCACCTTCATCCGAGTCTTCAGTTCATTCAAGACTCCCCATGCTCTGCCCCGATTCGTCACTGACGGGATGCTACTTCAGGAAACATGTTATCAGATGACTTCCGGCTTCTCAAAGGTCCTTAATAAAGGTAAGAAGAAGCCATGGCCCACACTTCCGCTCACCATCGGTGCTTATACAGTCAAGGATTTCAAAGAAGTAGAGGCGGAAGCTGAGAAAATCAGAGGATTCTTCCTGGCGCCTTTGGATCACCGGACATATGATCCTGAGAGGATAGTCCCTTCCCATTGCAAACGGGCCAAGTTTAAATGGAGCTACCAACATATTGAACGCCCAACTGAAGATGGGGTAAGAAACTGGTACAATAAGGATAGGGAACTCACCCCGGAGGCATTGACTGATCGGAAAGACCAAGATGATCAAACTCTGGAAGAGATAATCCACGAATTAGGAAGAGCCTCATCTTCCCAGTCCAAGAAGCCCCGAACTAACACAGGCCATAGCTCTTCCACCCAACAGAAAGAAAAGGAAGAAAAAGCTCAACAAAAATCTAAAAAGAAAACAAAAGAGGATGAGGATAAACGTAAAAAACACCTAAAGGTAGAACAGAGGAAGAAACAGGCGGAAGATGCCAGCAAAAGAAAGGAAGAGCAAGAGGTAAAAGCAGAAGTTGAGCGTCAGCTCAAGATAGAACAGGATAAGGCAGAGGCGGAGTGGCTATTGGAAGAAGAACCAGAACAAAAGAGAAAATAGGAAGAGGATCAAAGATCGAAAGAGAATTCTTCCAAAGACACTGAGACACCTCCTCCAGTAACAGGGGTACAGACAGAGCTTTCGGCCATCGAAGTTCCTGCAATAAACACATGTTTTGTTCTCTCAGAACCGGGTACCTCCGAAGGATAGGAGGAGGAAGTGTTCAATCTAACGAGACTCACTTATGATCAGTTCACATTCAAAATCAGGTAGGAAAAGAGGAGATGCCTTGCACGGAACCCTTCCGCGCCATTCACAGCCACAATGGAAAAGGATGTAGTCCTGGACACTAGAACCAATCCAGTAATGATAGCATCATCCGGCACTGCTTTTTCCGTAGCCACAGAAGAAAATGTGAGCCGGATGAGTAGGGAAATCCTCTCCCTACAAAATAGATTACAAGACTCCGAACAAAGGGAAGCTAGGTTGGAGCAAGAAAAGAGAGCACTAAGGGAAGAAGTCCAACAGCTCCAAGATAAGAACACCCTTATTAACGAAGTACCACTCACTATCCAAAGAGAGTTAGTGACACTGGAAGCCACCATGAGGCAGGTATACGAGGAAATTTTCACCATAAAGCAAACAGTTGCACCTCTACTGAGAGCTCAAGCAGAAACCAAGAAGAGGAACGAAAAACTGAAAGAAGCCTCCACATCCTTGGATAGAATGTTAGAATGGACAAATAGATATCTGCAGGCTCTAGAAACCTTTCCCAGGAAATATTGGATTCGCACTCAAAACGACAAGGTCCAAATTCGCATGAAGGTGCAATCCAAGGAGAAGTTATTCAAAGACCTAGAGAAGGTGATGGCCACCTATGAGAATTTGATTAGCAGCATTGAATCGATGGTTGAGCTGCACCATATTCCTTCTCTAGGTACACTGGGAGAAGAAAATACATGGGAACAGGTAAATCAAGAAATTCAGGCATTCCTGCAACCTATTAGACAAGTCGCCGCTACACCTGATCTTTCGGCATCGCAGGAGAACTTGGTTAAGTTCGTCATGACGCCAGTTTGGGTTTACACCAAACTGGCTTCCTTATCCAACCAGGTCACAATCAAGAGAGAAAATCTGATCCCGAACACCTTAGAATGCCTGCATAGGTTAAGGGAAGATACTCCTCTGATCTCCCTAGTTGCTGCAGATTATCGTGTATGGCAAAATTTCCTTAAAGAGCAACAAGTAGATGTTCCCAACCTCGCAATCACACACATGCTCCCATGATCAGATCGCAAGGCATAGCCTAAAGGGGGGGTCGCAGGTCGCATCTTCCACGGTCAGGTCGCAGGTCACACTTTCCATTCAAGTCGCAAAGCATACCAACAGGCGGGAAGGCGAAAAGTCAGGACACCCAAGGGTCAATTTTGTCTGATATATACTCCCTTCGGGGACTTGTAAAAGGGTTTTTTTTTTACTCCAAAGGAGAGAAGAGAGTTTTAAAGCATTGAACATCCCCTTTTGAATGAATACAATCATTTGTTTTAAATCCACTGTTGGATCTGATGAGAATCAATGTGTTAATACTATGAGTATTTTTTCGTATATGTCTGATATCTTATGATTAATTGATCTGCGTTTTCTTATTATACTCTTCATGCATTTCAGTTCACTGAATGTGTTAATGATGGTATGTTGTTTACCTAGGATATGTTTGTAACTTCATTATTGACATCTATCTTATTCACGAAAACGCCCAAGTAAGCATAGTTTATTCTTGCCAGGCATAATTGTTCCTTCTACGGTTCGAACAAATTTTACAAACACGACCTTAATGATATGTTGCTAACAACATCTCCTTTAGCTGCGTGTTTCTTTTTTTTATCTTGCTATTTGTAGTGTTTTATACTCATTGATAATCATCGATATTTTGTGTTGTATCATCCGATAATTGTATTCCTATGAATCTGAAGGGCTCATTTGTGTCCAAGAGAAGGAGTATTCAATGGTAGCCGGACCCACACCCCAGACGGGATCCCTATCACAAATGGTTCGGAGTCTAATCGGGACTTTTTACCGGGGAGATCCCCTACTGTTGGCCGGACAAATTTTCCCGTCAATAGATCCTTAAGCTTATCTGGGGCTCAGCCAAGCCACAACTAAAGTTTTGCCTCTTTGGGAAGAGAACTTCTAGTAATGTAGAATTAAATCTAAATGAAAAATTATTCTAAAATGAAAGCAAAAGAAAAATTATCCTAATCCTATCTCAATTAGGCAGATATAGATCTAACCCAACTGAGAGCAAGTTATTTTAAATGATTCAGATTTAAGTATGTCTGGCTTATAATGAATATCAAATTAACGAAATGGTTCAATTAACTGACATTATGAATACCAACACACATTCTATTTAGAGACCTCTTAACTAAGATATCAACCAATAACATTTAGGAAGTAGTTCAAAAAAATGATATTGATTATTAAATCAGTAATTCAAATAATTAAACAATAATATGAAGAAATAAATCACAACATATCATTGTTTGTTAAATCAATATTAAAAAGACAAAGGGCAGAGATAAATAATAACATGTAATTGAGACACATTACTCATATCGACGATAGTGCACAAATATGAATAACATGACACATTCTTGCTATCATAAAATGAAACTGATATTTAAAACAATAGTATTATAATACCAATTTATTGAAACCATTTCTCTGGCTCTGGTCTCCAACAGTCCTTTACAATGCTTGAACTTCTGTTGTTAAAACAAGAACTGCAGTAGTGCTAGCTCTGTTCTCCATTCATAATTTAGAATGCAAAATAAAAATCCTCACTAATCCCCATATTTGAGTTTTCTCTCATCTACCCTACAACTCTAAATCCTCTATACAATAGTGCCTTCAAGAATTCCTGAATTGCAGAGAAGAGGATGCCTTATTCGATTCTACAATCTGTTATTTATAATATTTACAAAATGATTTTTGAATAAGAAATTTTGTTGAAGAATGAATCTGCTCCATCAATTTTCATTGGAAAAAAATTCCATTGTTCTCTTTATGGAGCATTCTAATTGATTGCAATCATTTTCTTCTTATCTCTTCAAACTGTTTCTCTGCAAAAACCAATTAAAAATAATTTAATAAAATGCAAATTGAAATCAAAATGCTAAATCTGGAATTAAAACAAATCCAATAAAAACTTAATTAAATAAATAATTGAAAAGGAAATCTAAGCTTTCTATTGATGCATGTGATGATGTAATTGGTCAAGGAGATCATTGATGAACGGATTTGCACCGAGAAGAAGTTGTGGGCAAATGAGAATGCAGAAAATTAAACTCAGAAAATTAATTTTATTTAAAAATTTGGAGCTTGATATTATGCTGAATTTTAGACTCATTAAATGATCAAATATGGTAATTAAACCACTTCAGAAATAATCTCCATGATTTTATCTATCCAATGAGCCCTCATGGCCTCATTTGGCCAAGTAAAACTCCATTTATGAGCTTCCAAAGTTGAGAAATTAAAATTGCCAAAATTCTGAAAATTCTGTTGCCCAGGCTAAAGATCATAATTTTTTAGTTATAATTTAATTCTAAATTAAGTTACAAATATCTAATAATTAATTATAATTACATTTTGAATCTTGATTCCCAAAAAAATTAATTGTAAACAAAAGTAAACTAATTAAAAATTGATTTAGTGATTAATTAAGATATTAAAACATTATATTATTATTCTACTTTAGATTATATTAGAATTATAATAAAAATATTATAATTAAAATATAATATATATTATAATATTATATATTAATAAAATAATAAATTGAAAACTTATAATAAAATACATAACGAAAATCACGTGAGGGTGAGGAGTGCGAGTGGAAGGATAAGGAGTGAGGGAGGATGACGTGAGGGTAAGTGACATGGAGGGTGATGCGAGCAAGATTCGTAAGGAGTTTAAAACTTTATGTTAAGATTTTTAACCCATTGTATAAAATTGAAATCACTATTTCTCATCGCAATTTTCAAAGAGACATGTTTAAGGCATTTTAATAAATTTGTGATATATGATATGCGATATTGCAATATCTTTTTAGAAGGAAGGATGTGGTAAGAAGTGGGGTTCACGTGGGATTAGAAATCCTACAAATTGGACTATAGCCATTTTACAATTTTGAGATTCTGGGCTTGGAAATTTATTTTAAAATAATAAATTGGAGTAAATTAGCAAGATCTCGAAACGTGTTTTAGTCCCGTTGTACAATTTAGTTGGTCATTTTGTAGGACCGTTAGTGAAAAATGAAAGAATTAGTAAAAATAAACTAAGAGTTAATATTCACAGAATGACTATTTTAACTGCAAAAATTGAAATATCATACATCTATTTACATTTTTTTAGTCCAGGTGCAAAAATGATCAAACTTTAAAGGAGTGCCATTTACAAAGCGGTTAGCCAAATGAGGCGAAACAAGTATCGATGGAAATATTACTAAAAATTGAATTCAATGAAACTATTATAATAGAAATCTGATAGAAATGAAAAAAAAAAATGACAAAAAATTAGGATAATTAACTTAATGAAAATCACAAAAATTGCTTAGCTAAAAATTAATAAAAAGGGTCTCCATTAATGAAGTAAATAATTAAAAAATGGGAGGTGTTGGGTTTTCCCTACAACAATGGCAACACGCAAGAGAAGGACTAGTTATCTATGATTAAAGATAATGAACTTTAATTTACCCAAAGGTTAAAAATAATGGAAATCACGAAATTTTCTAACAGTAAAACATTTCCATAGGTCCCACATAAATAGTTTAAGCAATATAATTTTGTAGAGATAAGTACTTAAACCGATTCGAGTAAAAGTGATGAATCCAAATTTGGGAAAAAAAATTTTTAAAACTACTTCATATTAAAAATAGAAGAAGGTAGAGATAGGAGTTTTTCATAAATCATATATCCATTTTATGATTGACTCTAACATCGCTTCACTGCCAGTGAGCCTGAACAGTACCCCGACGAAGTTGTCTTTTATGCCATACAAACCTAGTCTCGCTACCAACGAGCATCCATAGCCCTGACGAGTTTACTTGTATTTCTCATACTTCCTCTTTTAATCACCCTTTTGATAAGCGCATTTGAAAGCTTTTAGATTATGATGTATTTGAGTGAAATAGGTGGGATGGAGATAGAGATTTATGTTTAATGGACATAATACTTTCATAATGTTTACTCCAAATTATTTCCCTAGAACTATCAATCAGAGGCTTTTTATGTGGAGGGGTGGGAGGGATTCATTGTATTAAACTCAAATCAATACTTTCCTTGAAAAAGTAAACTCAATCACTTAGAAAGGATGTGTGTTCTTCCATGAAAAATATTTAAAGCAAGATGGTTTTATGGTTCCATAAAGACATGCATTTAATGATAAATGAAATTCACTAAAATAGATAGAGTTAGGAGATTTCCCATGTATGCTAATCGTTGTCGGGCGAGGAAAAAACCTTTCACTTAAATCATGGTAAACTCACCAAAGTCAACACAAAAACAAAAGAAAAAGGAAATTGATTCCTAAACTAAAGTAATAAAAGAAATTAGCGAATGAAAATAAAAATGAAGAAAGCAAAAACTAAAAGAAAAACAAAATTTAAAAGATAAACTCCAATAAAACTATTTATATAAATTTCTCAAAAAATGATTATAAAAGAAAATAAGCACATGAGACTTACCATTGGAGAATTGTATTTAATCTTACCCGAGAGAGATTATTTTCTCCAACACAAGTTAACTTCTTCCTATGATTAGAATTGGAAACATGAAGAAGTTGAATTGATTGAAATTTTATTGACCCAAAATCATTATTTATTGAATCTAAACTAAAGAAAATAGTAAACTAGAAGAAAGCGATGTTTCATGTTTTAGGAATGAGAAATAAATCAAATCCATAAAAAATGAGGATGAAGATATGATTATTTATGAATTACAACGATAAATGTTCTCTTTGCTTCTTCCATTCTGGATTTATATTAGCCCCAAAATATTGAAGTTGATTCAAAATCCCGAATAATGTAACAATATATTAAGAGGACTTGAATCTTTGTATGATAAGTATGGAGTGATATATAAAAATAAAAGAGAATTAAAATATGAATTAACCAATGGTTTATTACCTTTACTTGTTCCAAATTCCTTATTAGTGAAATAGATTTCTGAGAAGAGTAATTTTTTTTTCTTTACACAAATCGTGGGCTTAATTAATTCTATTCTAGGTGGGTCACTTCAACAGAGATACACAACAAATAATTAAATATGTGGAAGAAAGAACTCCCCATTTTGATGTGTGACATGCAAAAATACTTCCCAACAACTTTCTTCAATGCAGAGGAACGCTACATTGTGCACCTCTACATGAAATAGAGTTGTGTGGACCAGTTCAAACAAGGACAATGTTTCCTATTGAACGCTATTTAAAGGTTTTGAAAAATTTTGTAAAGCAAAAGGCTCGTCCTAAAGGTTCCATGCTTCAAGGGTACATGTTGTTCAAATCCACAGTTTATCTCACTGAATTGTGCAAATAATTAAATATTGAAGGGCCGCGACTTTGGGACTCAAAAGAAAGTGAAAAAGTTGAAGGACATGTATTCACGGGACGAGAAAAAACTAGGGAAATTAAAGGTTATTAAACTTATATCTACATATGGTTCACGAATTTTATTTGTGACTATTATGGTATAATGTATTTTATGTTTATGATTGCAGATGTTGTTGAAATGGAGGCTTTATTATTATATGTTGCAAGAAACAGTGAACACACAAAAATATGGAGGGAGGAATATCAAAGAGATCATGATGCCCAAAAAAGACGTTGTTTGTCATATGTATCTCGAGGTGGTCATAATTCATCTTCACATTCAACAATAATGAGAAAATTTGAAAAGGATTGACCTCCAGCTATGAGTTTAAAATATTTGAGAGATAGAGTAGCAAGGGCATGTAGAAATAATGATGAAAGAGTTACAACACATGTATTGGACATTATAAAAGGACTAGAAGAGATTAAGGTGACTCACTATAAGGGGTTGTGGTGCAAGGGTCGTCGTTACCGTGTTCAGAAACTAGATGAAAATCGACAAAAATTTGACTATGGAATTGCTGCATATTTTACAATAGATTTTCAGTCACATGTTCGTGATGGAAACATAAAAACCGACACCTTGAGATACTATGTATTAACCGAAGATATCTTAGAGCTTAACTTCAGATATTTCAAGGTGGTATTATTTTAAGCTAAGTGGTTTAGAAATAGTGTAGTTGGAAATCATCCAACAACATATATGCATGAGAATGGTTTTTGCATCATCAATCATACTAGGTTTGAGCAAATAGATGAACCATATGTTTTCTGACCAATGTGAGCAAATATTTTTATGTTTTCATCCGACAGAACGATCAAAGTCATTTTTCTGAGTATAATCCTAGATCAATAAGAGTCTTCCAACCTTCACATGAAGAACAACCTATCTCAGCAAAAATGTCATCTAATAGTAGCTCAGATGATGAATTTAATGGGCAAGAAGACATGCTTGAAATGTACAATGGCTATTCAAATTATTTTGATGATTAATGACAAATTCTATGAATAGTTCTACTCAAGAAAATGTAAATGTCTAGTAGCTCTATATTAGAGTTGTATTTTCATTTAAATCTATTATAGGGATTTGTTTAGAAGAATCAAACCTATCATATTCTAAAAATTTATAGTATTTCAATGTTAAACATATCAGAGAACTATAACATGATAACAATGTTATATATATTATCATTATGTACATTTAGTTTTTTTTTCTCATTATTTTTTTAGAAAACTTAATAATTAATGAATTTCTATCTTATAGAATTGAAAACTTATTTTTTACAGGGGAAATTTAGATATTAGAGGATTTGTTAAGATTTTTTTACCCTCCAAAATGATATTTTATGATTAAAATATTTTCAAAATGTTTCATTTGATTATGAGTTACTATTTTTTGTTGTTTCTTGTATGTATTTTAATTCATTTGCATATTCTTCATTTTATAATATACTCATTATTCCACTTCATATAATCAAAGGTTGATGCTTTTATTATATATATATACATTGCACTTGTTTCATTATTGGATTAATGCAGTGAAGTATATAAAACTCGGTCTAACTTGGGAAGTGTGTAATATTGAATTAGGTTTATTGATTCAATATAAGAACAAGAAAAATAGCAAAGTCTATTCGGACAAAGAGTTTAAATGAATTTAAGAGGGACACACCTTCTGGAGTCATAGGTATTAATGAGATACCTTCCAAAGGAAGTAATCTATCTACAATTCCATCTTCCCATTTAGATTTTACAGATGATGTATATGTCCCAGTAGTCACTGATACTTGCCGTAACGTGGAGCCTACACTTGAAACTAGATTTGAAATTGATAGATTGCAATCATATAAAGAGTGGTTGATGAAGGCTGATGTTGATCCAGTCATACGAGATGCAATTCATGCAGCATACAAAATAGCTATCTCTGACACAGAGAATGCAACATATACAAAAACAACAGTTGATGATCTACTAAGGTAAATAGTCATTTATATTTTACTTATAAACTTTAGGGTTGTAATTACATAACATATGATTATTAATAACATATTATATCGCAATGTTCAGGAGTAATATCAATGTTCTCGAAGAAGACACTAACACCAATGGACAACAAAATCAATCTCCTCCATCAGATGAACAAACTATACCACCTATTGGTGCATCTTTTTAACCTCTCTTAAAACATCCAAATGAATTTGTTAAAGGAGAGGCAACTAATGGTATGCCATTCACAATCACATTAAATGAAAAAGGGCAAGTGTTAAAAGATGAAGGTGGGAGAACATGGAGAGACATACTTCACCGTGAAGCATTGAGATTATTCGGTCCTATAATTACCAAAGATTTCCGTCATTAAGGTAAAACACATATACTATGTTTTTTCATAAATTGCATAATTAATTTATGTAGTATAAACTATATACTTAACATTTCATGTTTCATATTAAAAAAAATTATATATTGTACTCAGTGTTACATTCCCTAAATTTCATTACTATGATACTAGAAACCTTAAGATTTTTTATATGGATTATTTACTTCCTACGTGTATTTCACATATAAATCTAATAAGGATGAGTTATTATCTCTCATGCATAAAGTATCGGAAATTGTCCCTCTAAAACAAATTCTTCATAATGTTGCTGAATATATTAAAAATACCAGGAATGCTTTGAGAGGAGAATTGGTAAGAAACAAAAATGTAGTCAAGCCGCACTTCATAGGAGAAGAAGAGTGGAAGAGGTTATTGGATGAGATTGCTATTAAGAAAAAAAGAAAAATGGAACTTTGGTTGGAAAAGACAAATATGCACATATTGTACGAGCCTCTAGGTTGTCCACACGTCATCGTTTGGGGAAAGTTGGTATGTTATCTGCAAAGGCAAAAATTGTAAGCTTAATACACTACTATGCTTCTCAAGGAAAATTTATTTTTTTTATAATCAAATTTCTAACTATTTCATTGTTATTTAAAATATAGTTGCAGGTGTTTGATATTAAAATGTCTGAAGATGAAAGAGATTTTGCTTCATGCTATGGTGTATATTCTCTCATTCATCAAAAGATTAAAGATGGATTTAATCCTATTACAGATTATGAGGTATTTTTTGACCTATAATTTTTTTGTTCTAGAAAAAATTTTATAATATGAAAGAAGTATATGAAAATGAAAGTTTCAATTAATACAATTTATAATTGTGTTGATCTTATCTTATATGTGTCTTAGATAACTGATCAACATGATGAAAGAGAAGATGAAGCTGAACTTTGAATCATGCTTCAACCTTACCATATGTTTGGTTAGTTCACTTAAGTTATTTTTTAAATCAATAGGATATTTTAGTTATGAAATACCATTAAATGCACACACTTTTTATGGTTTATGTCAATTCAATTGAAGTTATTGTTTGTGTTTTTCTTTGTTTTTCTTAGTTTATTTCATTTATGTATTTTTATTCACAAACTTTTGTTTATAATTTTCTTTTTATGATTTTTCCATGCAGGCTGCAACAAAATTTCTTTTAAGGATGAGCAATATAGATGATTTCAAACGAATTATCAGTTTTGTTTTTTCATATCTCATAATAAACAAATTTCAAGACCTAAGACATTTCATTATATTAATAAATGAAAAGTGATCTTTTGATAATCAACGTTGGAACATATGTATAACTTTTATTTTCTTTAATTCAATTATCTCTTTTTATATACTCATCGTTTTAGTTGTTGTATAATATACTTAAAATTTTAACATATGTAAATATTGTTATTACTTTGTAATTATTCATTTAATGTGAAAGACATCCATTTAATATATTTTTTCATAACTAAAAAGATATGTAATAGATTAGAAAAACAAAAGTTTTTGAAATATCATGCCATCTTGAAGTTTTCACTCAAACAAAATTCTGTGAGGCTTGGAATTGAAATGACACTGCTTAGAACTTTTATTTATTTATTTATTTTAATTTTCAAAGATTGAAATGATTCATCTACCAAAATGATCAGTAGTGATATTATGTATGTAAATTTATTATGCCCATCAACTTGGAATCATGTGAATGTTTCAATGGAGAAACTCTTCCATTACTTGTAATTGATACTTGCCATAATATAGCCAAGCGCAAAAAAAGCTACATAGTCTTATTGTACACAATGAATTAAAATTTTTGGATGTAACTATGAGATACTTCAATTGTATTAATACATTTGATATTAATTAAATATATTTATGGTAATTGGATTTAAGCATAAAAAAATGGTCAAAATGTTCTCTTTAGTAATAACACCATTTCAAATTTTATGGTGCTTTGCACCAATTTTATTATAATAATAAAAAAAAATGTATTTTTTTGCACCATTTTTTATTTTATGTGCTTTGCACCTATACAATTTATTATTATTATAATAATTTGATATTTTTATGATAAATTTTTAATTTTTGTAAAATTAGTTTTGGTGTTTTGCGTCACAATATCTTGATCCACGTCGGATTGGTTTTTGGTGGTTTGCACCATACACCATGGAATGCCACATATGCATTTAACACCAAATTTAACATTTTTTATTAACTCCACTTTTGCACCAGAAAACATAGCACCAATTGCTTATCTCCACATTATCACCACTTTTGCACCAGAAAACATAGCACCAATTGCTTATCTCCACATTATCACCACTTTTGCACCACTATTTGAAAAGTAAAGATTTCTCAAATCCTTTACAAATTGTGGTGCTAATGTGTGGCTAAATGACCATTCTTCTTGTAGTGGGTTGAAATAAATTTCCAATGTAAAACTCATAAAAGCAAATTGTCTGATAATTGAATTACAAAGTTTAGCTTATTCAAGCGTGGGGCTTACAAGATCAACAGTTTCATCCTTGACGCCCTCAAAGCTGAGAGATCCCATTTTCTCAGTCACTAGTCAACTAAATTAATTGAGCTAACTCCTAGCTGTCCCAACCCAAACAACGCATCAACTAGCATTTACTGATGATTTGGAGCCACCGCGTTCCAAATATGGCCGATGTTAAAAATAAACAAACTCTCTCTAACTCCTATAATAAATACAGAGCCGAGACTGCAACGATCCCCAATGAATGAAATATAGCTTATAATTTGTAGTGTGACTCGGAAGAGGCATGAAACAGAGCGGTCTGGTAAAGGTAATCCATTAATGCTGTTGCTCAGGTCAGCAGAGCATCGAGCTGCAGGCGAGAGATATGAATCTGAGCAGCAGCATCAAAGTGCCAAGGATGATTGTTTCTTTACAACCAGCACAGCACAGGGATATTTGTTTCAAGGTGTTAATAAATAATAAAGAAGGCGGGTTGGTGCTGCCATGCATGTACATGCACAGCTAACGCGAATGCATGCTCTGATCTCTCTCTTTACAAAGATGCCACAACCGAATAACATTTATTTTCTTATTATAAGGAACTCTATAATTGGAAAAATAGCGCCTGGCTTTACATTTTAACCATTTATGGTGATTATTTTGCTCTATATTACCAATAAGCTTTATTTGTGAAAATTTAGAAAATATGTCTTTTTTTACTATTTATAAAATACATTTTTTTTGGATATTTAATATTGTAATAATATATTTTTTTTTTTAATATTTAATATTGAAATAATATTTTCCATTGTTCTTAATGTTAATTTGTTTATTTGTAGTTAATACAAAACAAATTAACGATTAACCAAGTTTATATTTGGAAGTGAGAGCATTAATCTCTTAAAATCATATCTGCATAATATTTCAAAGTGAGGGTATTAATCTCTTAAAATCATAAATGCATAATGTTGTATATATAACTTGACAATTTAGTATCGATTAAAGTGATAGAGCAATAAATTGACACTTTCAATAAATCAAAATCAAATGCTAACCTTTCCTAATCCACAAACTTGAGTACATAAGATTATTTTTGAGTTGATACTAAATATACTATTTTCTTTGGGAATGATTTTTATATTATTATAATAAAATTTGTTGTATTATTTATGAAAATGAAACTTTAAATATTGCGAAAAGAAATATTATTTTTAAGTTGATATTAACTATACAATTTTATTTGGGAATGATTTTTATAATATTAAAATAAAATGTGTTGTATTATTTATGAAATGATTTTTATAATATTATAATAAAATGTGTTGTATTATTTATGAATATGAAATTTTATGTATTGTAAAAAGAAATATTATATATTTTAAATCGAGAATAAAATTTAATATTTAAGTTTTCATTTCTTAATAATTATAATATTAGTGATCTTTACAATATAGGAGAAGTTAATAAAATGAAATATTTTATGAAAAAAGTTATTGACATGGAATAGACACAAAATGACATCAAAGAACTACTAATAATCCCAGAACATGTCCAATGTTGAAGGAAAGCAAACACAAGTAACCATGTCCCCCTCCTACAAAAAGAAGAGAAACAACACAACAATGGAATCTAAATAACTTGTAAAAATTTCCAAAGGATAATGTTTTGAACTATGCTTCAAACCTTACTTGTAAGCACATTTTGAAACACAATCTCTAAGTTCAACTTCAGATTGTGATATTGTGAGAGGTGAAGTGACATGGGTGTGCCACAAACTGTGCAAGATGTAGTTAAGTGTAGTTGAAGAGTAGAGTACTTTTGCTCCTAGAAGTCGCCTTAGGAATTAAAATTTAAATCCAAAACTCAGGTGGAGTCTGCTCTCAATATCTATCTTGGATAAGAAGTAGCATTCTAGGATGGGAAGGTATTGAATATCATACCTACGGGATATAACTTTGTGAGGAATGTCATAGGAGTTAGAGAGAACAACATATATATTAGGCTAAATTCCAACCTCTTCGAGTGATATCATGAAGCTGAGTAGTGATAAAGGATAACGACTATGAAGCTTCAAAGGTTGAGTAGCTCAAAGAGATTCAACCTTCAAGTTCATGAGAAGAGGAGAGGTTGGAAAATTCCTCCAATATGTCAAGAGTGTCCCTTGGTACGAGATGAACTTAAGAGTAGGAGCCTTCTTATAGGAACCAAGCTAAGGAGAGCCAGACTTTGTGAATGCTTCCAAACTAGATGGAAGGAAAGGGTTTTAGTTGAAAGGGAGAAGTTGTGTCCTCAGATGCAATTCCAAGATTGAATGAAATTTTATGGGTGTCAAAATCACCTCCCTCTCTAAGAGGGAGTGTTGGTGTTTGTAACTCTGGAAGGTAATTCTGCACAACCTTAAGTTTCTAAGCATGAAAAAGTTACCAAAATTATCCTTAAACACTTGCTCTAGTGTGAGAAAATTGCATTTATAACTTAGCCTAAGTTAGAGTTGTGAAAAGCACATAGTTATTATGTTGGCTCATTGAGCTAAATCAAATTACATTAATGATTATGTTTTAATCTCACTCATTGATATTAAGTGAAGTGAGATATAGTCTCCACCATCAATCACTTTATAGATTAGGATTAGGGATTCATCTCAATGTTAATTTATAAAAGCAAGGTTAAGGAGAAGAGGAAAAATAACATACAGTGGCATTAACCTTTGAGAGAGATATTTTGTCACGTGAGGAGTGCCATGTGGTAGTGTGTCGGGTCCAAGAATGTGCACAATGGAAACACTACTAGAGATCCATATTAGCTAAGGAGATCGAGGATTGATCTAGGTCTTTATCTGCATGATCCTATTCAAGGCATGTTGTATCTTTCATATTCTAGGCTGGGCCATTAACCCAAGACGGGAACCCAAGCAAGTTTAGAGTTAATGAAGAACTATTGCTCAATGGGTAGAATTCAGTTCTGACATTCTCATTAAGATTGGTTATGTGCAATTGTCCTTCATTAATTGTGTTAATACCTTAGTCGTGCTATCATTTAGTAGCTCTGCAATTTTCTAGGTTAATGAATCATTGGGTGTTAGGTTCAAGGAAAAATTAACATATACACATGAAATAAATCCATGAATAGGTGCAAAATAAATTGAGGAAAAGTAGCCAACAATACAAATTAAGAGTTAATGTGAAGAGAGGAGTAAATAGCTTTGAAGAAGAAAATTTAGTCTTTCACAATTTAAGGAAATGTATCTAATGGGTGCCTATAATAAGCTAAATATGAAGAAAAATATTCCTTGCAAAATTGTACAGAAAAATTCTAATAATAAATTCATGTTGGAGTTGCTTGCAGAGTTAGACATCTTGCCCAAAAAAATGCGAGAGACATTGGACACATTGTGGGAGTATGGTGACCTAGTTGTGTTTAATAATATATGAAGGATGAGGTGTAAGCTATGCGAAAAGGAAATATTTTGGGGGAATCAATCACTTGACGTACTCCCTTCCTCGATTCTCAAGGCATGAAGTGGATATTTTCCCTTCATCAATCCCCAAAATTGTCAATATTGCAAATCAATCGATTCTTCATATGACGAGGAAGAGAGATATGAAGGAAAAATTAATGTTCAAACTTGTAGCTATCGTAGACACAAGATGCATGGGAATCACAAGTTTGTTATAGTTAATTTAGTCCACAATGATAATTGTTGAGAAAGCCAAAGCAGCTTTCCCATGTCAAGATTGTTCTATACTGTGGACCATTTCTTCATGTAAAATCCTTATAAGGATCAAGATACCTATTAAATACATTCCTTCAAAAAGCCTTCACATAATATTGATATCTCTTTATCTAGATATATTGGTATTATCTTATTCATTAAGTTTATATTTGTATTAGTATTGCAGTTTGGAGAGATCTTGGGTTTGTTTTCTTCTTAGATAAAGGTAAAGCCCAATTTTCCCTATGTATACACTTTCCAGATTTTCTTATTAAAATTATAATAGAAGTATTGGATGATTGTAGAGCACACCATCAGATGTTATATAAAAAAATCGTGAATATCATGGAAAACACTCTCTTGGAGAGACTTCCTAAAAGGGATATTGAGATCCAAGGAAATAACGAAAAAAAATGAGAACCATTGTGTTGAAACTCAATCACCCATAGGAAATATTTTATCACAATTCAATATCACATATATTGAATCATAGAACCATAAGCTTCAATTTTAAATCCAAGATGCACATTACCAGGGCTTCAATTCAACACAAGGAAAGTGCTACTTTCTGAAAATCAATACGAGGAAGTGAAATGCCTCAAAATTGGCATCATTTTACACCCTATTTTCTTTATTATTAATTCCTTTTCACTAGCCTATAACCCTGTATTAGTCCATTCCAATAATTTTATGAGGAATTTAGAGATAAAGTGTTTCTCATTACATTTCCTTAGTATTTTATGGGAATTTATGATTACACATTGGAAAATATCATATTTGTATTTATATTTGAGTTAATTTGCAAAGATGATGTGCTAGACATGTTGTTGTGCAGGTTGTGATGTTTCCACGGGGGTTGTTTTGGTTACAATTGTTGCAACTCCCACTATTGCAGTTCCCATTGCTTCAACTCTAAATTTTGTTGTTGAAACTCCAAAATTTATTGTTGTAACTCCTATTGTTGCAACTCTCGCTACTACCACTACAAAATTTGTTGTTGTAACTCTTGTTGCTACAACTCCTAACTCTATTGCTTCAACTTTGAACCTTGTTGTTGCAACTCCCATTGTTGAAATTCTTGCTCACGTCAGTGTTGCAACTCTAATTCGTGTTCACATCATTGTTGGAGCTTCATTGTTGCAACTCTGGAATCATGAGCAATTAGAACCCTGAGTTGATATTGTTACATAGTTTTTATTCTATTAGTTCAATTGAGATCAATATAAGGTATAGTTAATTGAGTTGTTAATATGTCTATATCAAAATATATCTCTATATCTCTATATCAAAAGATAAGACTAATATCTCTATATCAAAATATATCAATATTATGTGAAGGCTCTATGAATGAAGCTTTGTAATCTCCATCTTGATCCTTCTAAAAAATTTACATGAAGAAAGGGTCCACAGTATAGAATAATCTTGAAATGGAAATTTTGCTTGAGGTGCCTAAATGGTGATCATTGTAAATTAAATTAACTACGACTTTTTTTTTGTTCCCATGCATCTCACGTATATACTAGCTGCAAATTTGAACACCATTTTTTCCTTCACATCTCCCTTCCTAGTCATATCCAAAATTACTTGATTTGCAACATTAATAATTTTTGGGATAGATGAAGGGTAAATATTCACTTCATGCCCAAATATTTTGGGAAGTAATTAATTAGGGTTATTGATTCCACCAAAATATTTCCTTTCTGCATAGCTTACACCTCACCCTTTATCAATTATGAGCATCAACTAGGTGACCCTACTCCCACACTATGTCTAATGGATTTGGAATTATGTCAATCAATTTTTAAATTTCAAATAGGAGCACACAAGTTATGGCCACATTCGTACACTTGATTATATCCCCGTGCCTTCACTTTGCAAGGAATTCATGTATAAAGTAGTCCACAAATCCTTTATGAAATATTCACTGACATGTAATATAACACACATAGAATTTGCAGAAAACTGAAAGCAGATAATTTACTGTTAAATCCTTTAACAGTTTCTCACTCACACCTTATTAGTTGCTCCAATTCATATTTTAGAAGAAATTAAAAAAATAAATAAGACACACCATACATTATATGGTCCTTGAGTCACAAAATCCTCCAGCATAAAGTGAAAAAGGTTTTTTTTATTATATTAAGTCTTTAGGTAGACTAAGATCCAACTTGGAAATGGTATTTACAAATGGTATATATAGCAAGAGAGGCACCAACTCTATCTCTTCTAAAAAGAAGGAAACATTACTCCTAACATTACATAGGTGTCAAAACACATTACAGCCATATCCCATCGAAATCTAAGTGAAAGGATAGATGTAGAAGAAAGAAGAGAAGAAATCTGGGCTGAAATGTTGAGTGTGATGTCATGATGCCCCGTTTTCTTCTGATTTGTCTCCTTGTGTCTTTGGTCTTTAAATAACCATGTATCTCCATTTAATAAGACCTCCAACAACCTCATAACCACCTTTCACCATCACTTGTTATATCATTTTGGTTATGGGTTCTTATCCTTCCTTAACTAGCTTGAAAATTTTGCTGACATCTGTCAAAAATAAGTTAAAACAGGCGCTGCCAGAAATTCCGGTAAAACCCTGTAACTGCGCAAAAACTGGAATGCTACCAGAATTTCTGGTAGTGCTCTGTTTCTTTTTCAAAAATGCACAAAAAATGTTGAAAAACCATGTTCAGACTTATATTCCTTGACATCTAAGTTGTTGTTCAAAATTGTGATTGATAAGCAAAAAGGTAGTTGTATCAAAAAACCTTTTTACCTTCCTTCCATGTGGGTTGCAGCTTCAGCAATCTTATCTATGTCTATTTTGATGTTAGCAGCTAATCTAGATCCGGTTTTTTTTGTGGTCGCTTCCTTGACAGTAGCTTTCTCCTCTTTCGAACACTTTTTTATCTTTCTTCTCTTTGAGGGCTCTAAGTACTGCTCTGAAGGGATTTTGTTTTTGTTTTTATTCATGGATTTTTCTGTCTTTGACCCTTCATATTCTATACCAATGACATCTGTCATTAAGCTTTGATTTTGTAGAGCCTTGGACTTAAGCCTTAATTTTTTGTTGTCTATGGCATGCCTTTTTTCTGGTACCAACAATAGGTTTCACTTCTTCTTTCTTCTTCTTACTACTGATCTCATATCGAGCATATTTGAGGAGTTCTTCATCAAATTTTCTTGGTTGATACTCTTTCTGCATCTTTTGTTGAATGTCTGCTTCTGGAATTTCCGGTAGCATCTGTATTTTAGATTTCTCTGTAGTTACAGGCCTTCCTCTTCAGGCTTTGGTGTAGACATTAGGAAAGGGAGGAACAGGGGCACCATTTTCATAGATTTGGGTTTACTTGCTGACAAGCTCTCTCCTCTTTCTAACTTTCTCTCAGCCTTGACTGTAGAACCCTTTTCTTTCTTTCCATTGGCCTTCTTATGGATATTTTATTTTTTGGCCTTTCTCTTTGTTCTTCTTTTTGCAGGCTGAGGGTGTGGTTGTGAAACTGGAGGTGTAGGTGCAAGTTGGCATGCCCTGTAAAACAAAAAGTGATCCCAAGTTTGATTTCTCTTCCCTAAATCTTCTTCAAATAGAACCTTGATTAGAGCTTGATGATATAAGCTATATTCTGAAACAACAGTGTGAGTTTTGATCCTTGGTAACATCTTTGTCAAATTCTTCAGCAAGAAGTATGGCATATTTAATGTCTTCATACCTGCAACATGAAAAATAAACCTCATATGGTCAAGAAAAAAAATTGTATACATCCTTTCACAAGTGAGGTATATCTTGATAAGTTTAACAGCTTTCGCCCAGTCATTTTTAAGATATTTGTTGGAATTCCCTTGGCCCAATTTGGATCTCCGTGTGCATCCTTGAGGAAACTATTGAGGTCTCCTCCAGTGATAACCTAACCTTTAAACCACCTCTCTCCTTCCTATGGAAGGTTAAATGCTTCCACAATGGAGTCTTCTGAAACCTGTAATGTAAGACCATAAACTGTGGCTTCTTGTCCATTGAAAGAGTTTTCAAACTCTTGAGCTACTCCTGAGTGAGAGCTCCCTAACCTAGAGCACAGATCATACCACCCTGCCTGGATAAGTAACCTTCTTACCCTTGAATTTGCATCCACTAGGTCTGCACCCTGTGGCTCAATTCGTTTATTTTCCCACCTATTTAATCATCTTTAGAAATTAATGACTCTATCTCTTGAAACTAATAGGTGGCAGAGCTGGAAGAGTTTCACCTTACAGGTGTTACTTGTGTTTCCCTCTGAAATCCTGTCTAAAATCCAGACTCCTCCTACAAACTGAAACTCTATGCAATTCAATCTCCAACAGCTAAAATCTCAAATGACAATGCTCCTGCTTTTTTGTTGGTTTTAAAACATAAACTATGCTTCATCACCCCATGCAAATCAACTTTCATCATGGAAAATATTCCTCACCGTAGTGTGCACCATGTGATAGCCATTACCACCTTTAGTTGGTTGTGTATCTTCGTTTGGAAAGCTCCAGATGGCTTGAGACAAGCGAATTTGTGACTGGCAGTCACCTCCGTTGTCTTGCTGATTATTGATCGAAATTTCCAGCAACACTGTTGTGCGATCAGCCAAATGGTCATTGCGTTAAGTTTTATGACCACGATCTCCTTTGTTCGGAAAAACACGTACTTTGACATGAGATTAACTGGCTTGGGGTGGCAGGCAGGACGGGATTAAAGGTTGGGTGTATTACTATGGATTGACACCTAATCTTAAATGTATGCCATGAATTGACTTCAACTAAAATGACCGCATACGACTCCTATCATATGATATAAAACATTTAAAAAAATATTTGAAACGTATTTACACTACAACGCGTGGCTTGACAAAAGCGGATGCGCTTTTTCATTTATTTTTAAAAACAGAGGATGTTATCGGACAGTAGCATCGGAATAAAATAAAAACAGACAAAAACAGGAATATAACAGACTGTCTGAAAAGACTTAAACAGGCGCTTCCGGCAATTCCGGTAGCGACCAAAAAATATTTTTGAAATTTTTCAAAGTTTAAACCTAAAACCAAAAAAAAAAAATGGACTCATGACTTAGCAAACAACTGTGCTAACAGTTCCAAGACAAGTTAAGGTACTCCATACATGCTTCATACAAAATAATGTACTTTGATTCTAGGACTACATGTTGCATGTAAGTGAAAGTCCTAGAATAACAAAGAGAACATGAAGTAGTTTATTTAGAGAGGACAACAATTGTAACAACTATTAGATGAACTCACATTATTTTGGTCATTTGTATATTTATGAGTGCAAGTGAACTTTGAATTTACACAATGGAGTCATGACATTAACATTGCATGGTAGAAAATATTAACATGCTTACAACATAGTGCCAATACATTGCTATAATCCATGCCAATTGGAATATTTACGACATATTATCTATCTATCGTGTCCATATATACCAAAATATTAAGTTTCTCTTCTTCTTTTTTCTTCTTTTTTATGTAATTTTATTTTATTTTACTTGGAATGAAAGCATAGGAAACCTCGTAGTACTTTCCCACATTTCATGGATTGTAAATCGAGTAAACCATTGGACCTTATTAGGGGTCCTTGCCCCAATGGAATCTAAGAGAGTTAAACCCATGATCATCAACAAATAGCAACAATACCACAAAACTTCACGTTTGGCTCTAAACCACTTGAGCTAACCCTTGGGACTCCAAAATTGTCAAGTTATATATACCTTATGCATGTATTATTTTACAATATCGTATAACTTTGTTACAATGTCCAAATTTAAATGGCCACACTTCAAGTTTGTTTCAAGAAAAATCTTTAAATAATAAACTTAATCAATATTTAATTCATTTTGTGTTAACCACATGTAAAAAAATAAATATTAAAATAGTTAATATGAAGTAAAACTAAATCCCCAAAATATCCGAAAATATCATTCCAATTACCAATATTCAAATAGTGTAAACAAAACAAGCACACTTTCTAATGTCCTACAAATAAATCTTATAGGTAGTATCCCACAAAGAAGCCGCCTATATTTTTAAAATTTTAATCTCATAAAAATGAAATTATAGGATTCTTGCACTATTTTTTAAATTATAAAGTTCTTTATGGATGGCCTTTCAAATTAAAAAATAAAAATAAATGTGGTTGGATTCATCATTTGGGTTTTATTTTTGTTCTTGCACTATTTGCAAAGAGAGCATGCATTCTCGTTAGTTGTGAATGTATATGGCGGTACCAACACACCCTTTTTTATTAACACTTTGAAACAAATATCCCATCTTAACCATTGAAAGAAAAATTTCAAACAATCATATATCTCTATGCAATTCCTCTCATAACTCATCTTGTCACCATGTCATTTTGATGCACACAGAGGGGGATCTTACAAAGAGAATCATTGCCATAGAGGAAGCAAATGCAATGAATGTTCTCTGTGGTGATAGAACCAAAAAAATCACTCTCAACAAGTTGAGCATTGATAAGAATCTTATTGAGGTGATTTGACTTAGGAATGAATCAAGGACCATTGGGCTCATATTTCTAAATTTTGTTGAGTCATTTTATCATAGGAAAGTGTTGACACAAATTTTGAGCCTTATATCAACAAAGGGGATGTCACCTGAACCAAATCTCTTTTAATATCCCAAGTCGTTTAAATAGTATCTCTCGATCGATTTAAATGCTTTGTTAGCCTTTTGATCTCTTCCTCTTGCAAACAAAAGATCCTTGGGAATCCTAAGATTATAAGATACTCTCTCTCTCTCTCTCTCTCTCTCTCTCTCTCTCTCTCTATATATATATATATATATATATATATATATATATATATATATATATATATATTCTACGTTAATATACTAATCTACAAATTGAATTGATCTAGGTGGATATTGGTGGCCACTCACCTATTCTTCTTAGACCTCAAGTCGGTTTCATCAGTTTCCCATTTTATAGCAGCATTTACTATTTTTAACAATTTTTTGGGTTGTGAACTTCTGAAGCATTTTTGACCCCATAAACGACGTTTTTTCGAGCTCCACAACAGGCCCATAGAGTAGAATTAATTTGATTTTAAATTGCAATCAGAGATAGAATGTTTTCAAGGATTTATCAGTATGACTATGTGATAGTGCGAGATTTGGTTTTTCCAAGTGTGACATTTTGAATTCAAACTTAAAATTTAATTCCATTTCTATTAGTAAGGATTTAATTTTAATTTCTCTACATGGAGAAGAATTTCATTTTCATTCGTGTGATTATTAAAATTACTTTCCTTTCCTGTCAAAGTAGATTTCAATTTAATTGTAGTTTGTGTGAAGATTTAATTTCTGCAAGTGTGATTTATTTTTGCTAGAGTGATAGCCTCTTTTATTTGAATAAGTTTTAGATAAAACATGTGCGTGAAACATCCTAATCTAATTTGAAAATTATTCACCTAATAAGAATTCCTAGAAAAAAGAGTGCATTTACACTTCATCAGTTTACAAGTCTTGGTCGATAATTTATGAAGTAATTTAACACCAATTAAATTACCAAACATTTTTGCGTCATTGTCGGGGAAGTGTATAAAGGATTTATTATTTAGGATAATTTTTCATAAATAAATAAAGAAAATGTTAAAAATTTATTTATGCATAGGGAAATAGATTCAAGGGGTAGATTTATAAGTAAAGGTAGGAGTTCAATTCCAACATCACAACTCACCGCACCAAGGCCATGTAGTGCCACACCATAGACCAAAACTTGTATTCCATCATTCACAGGTAGATATAAACTTCCTGGTGTACTTTAATCTGGGACCCAACCTAGGGATTCACCAACTTCCTCTACTAAATATGTAGTAGAAGAACCTACATCCCCAACAGAAAGAGTAATATTTCTATCTTCGACTGGAGAACAACTTCTAGGACAACACCTAGAAGTCCCTAGTGTAGAAGAAGGATAAAATTATTTTAGCATTCCAATGATATGAGAACCATAGGAGGAGCTATAAAACTCAATTATAGAACCTTAAATAAGATCTGAAGAATCTATAATGGCACGATAAGGGGGAGGATAGGTACAGAATGTGAATGGTGAACATAGGATTGGAGGAGAAAGAGGTTTAACATGTGGAAGAGGAGAACCATAACCTTTTGGATTTCCCATTTTAGATGAAGATACCACAACCACAATGAAGAATATCTCACCCTCCATCCTCCCTAATTTCCATGGAGTGAGAAATGAGGATACCAAAACATTTCTTTTTGAGTTTTAAGTTTTGTGTAGGTCTTATGACTACTTTCTTGATTCTCAAAATTGAAATTGTTTCCAGCTACTCTTAAAGACAGAGCACTTAAATGGTTTATGGGATTAGGAACACATACCATAAGAACATGGGAAGAAATGAAAGATATGTTCTTAGAAAAATACAAACACTATTGTATGCCTCATAACCTTAAAGATGAACTCTTTAAAATGATGCAAAATGAGGATGAAAATCTTGAGGATTTGGTTGCAATATTTTCCTACAATGTTAAATGGGCTAAAATGCTACTCTAGATGATGAACCTCTCAAATATATTTTGCTAAAAGCCATTAGAGATGAGTGGATATATATTCTCAATTTAATGGGTGAATGAGATGCTTCACAGTTATCCTTTAGAGATATTTGTGAACGTTGTACACATATTTCAAGAGGTAACGATAGAACTGGAAAAAATCCAAGAGATCATGTTATGTCTAAGATTGATAAATCTGCAGCTCGAACAGTAAGTAGAGCAAAAATAGGAAACTTGCTTGATAATTTTGAAACAATTTTTTTAGGGTCTTACTGAGAAACTGGATACCCTTAAGATTCAAAACAAGAAAAATGCTAAAAATGTTGCATTATCAATCTCTTGTCCTAAATGCATAAAGAAACATGCTCTAAGGGAATTCCCTCCTGATAGTGTGGACATATGTGCTATTTGTGCAAAAAAAACATGACACAAAGGTATGCCCTTCAATCCCTGGACTTGCAGAAGTCTTGCAAAGTGAAGTTGAAACAAGCCAAGATGAGTCACTTTGTTTTATCGGTAAAATACCATTTAAACCACAACAAAAAAAATATAGTACAAAGTCTTAATCCTCATTACCAGTCATATGTACAACCTCAAAGTGATTGGAACACCCAAATTCCTTGGAAAAATTGGCCACCTCAAAATCCATTATGGACATAAGGTTGGCAATACCCTCCTCGGAATCCTCAATTTAATCATTTTCAACAACCATATATTCCAAATCAACCTCCATATTATACTCCTCAATCAAATTCTTTTCCAAAATCTTAAATACAAACTCATTCTTCTAGTCAACCACTTCCATTACCACCCACATCATACCCCCAAAAAACCAATCAACTATTTACTCAGCCACTTCTGAACCCAAACAATAAAAATTCACAACCTGTCTATAATATAGAGGGTCAAAATTTCCAATCTTGCATGACAAATCCATTACATATAAATAATGTCCAATTGAGATCTGGTATAGTTTTGGAAAATAAGTTACCATCTGTTGTTATTCAGGAAGAAGATGAAGCACTTGAGAAAGAAACATATCTTAATCAAGAAGAAATTTCTCAAAAAGAAAGTACCCATGGACATTCTAATAACACTCCAACAAATTCAACTCCCATTGTAGAACAACCTTTTGTTTCTGTTCAAAATCCACCTTTTCCTAAAATGATAAAAATTGACAGAGGAATAGAGAAGAAAATGTGTTGCTTTAATATGACATGCTAGATGATTTAAATAATTTTTGCATCGAAATTCCTTTGTTACAAGCTATCAAGGAAATTTCGTTTTTTGCAAGAACAATGAGGGAGTTAAGCATTAAAAAGCCAAGAAGGAAAAAGAAAGAAATTAAAAAAATCGAGTTAGTTGGGAAAATTGCAAATATTATGATGGGAAAACCAACAGTGCAGAAATATCTAGATTCAGGAATCCCCATCGCAAAATGCACATTAATGGTATCGAGATTCCAAACACATTTATCGATTTGGGAGAAACTATAAATATTATGAGTAAACAAACTATGGATCAATTAAAAATTTCGAATCTTCAGTACACACCAACATTATTATAGTTAGCAGATAGATGTGTTATTAAACCAGATGGTGTGTTAGAAGATGTATATGTCTCCTTAGATTCTTGGGAATATCCTGTTGATTTTATTATTTTAACTCCCGATAATAGTTTAGGAGGACATCCATTGATTCTAGGAAGACAATGGTTAGCTAGAGTTGATGCTTTCATAAGTTGTAGATCTGGTGATATGTTTATTTCTCATGGAAGCTCTACTAATGAATTCAGACTATACCTTCCAAAAAAAACAACAATATAAGTGGAAAGCGAAGTTTGGATATATGATGATAGTAAGGAATTTTATATAAAACCAATATTTGTTATCACAAATAGATGAGGAAGATCATATTTTAATTTTGATGAATAATAATGATTCTTCCTCATATTTTGAACGAGATAAACATTTTCAAGAATAATGTAATGTTGAATATTTATCATCTCATAAAATGGATTTGCATTCTATGGAAAATTTTGGCAATTATTTAATAGAAATATTTCCACAAAAAACTTTGAATATCAATAATAATTTAGAAGAATCTCAAAAGAAAGAATTGATAAATATATTACAAGAACATTCTTGTGCCTATGCATGGGAATACATAGATATGAAATAAATTGATATTAACACTTGTATGCATCATTTCTATATTGAAGAAAATTCCAAACCAATTTGACAACCTCAGAGGAGGATGAATCCAAATCTAAGGGAAATTGTTAAAGAGGAGTTGCAAAAATTGTTGAATATGAATTTCATTTATCCAATATCTAATAGTCAATGTGTCTCACCGTTAGTGATTGTTCCAAATAAAAATGGAAAATGGAAAGTATGCATCGATTATAGGGAATTTAATAAAACCACCTTGAAATATCATTTTCCACTTCCCTTTATAGATCAATACCTTGATACATTGGCAGGGAAAATTATTTTACATTCTTGGATGATTTTAGGGGATATAACCAAATCCAAGTAGCTCCAGAAGATCTAGACAAAACAACTTTCATATTTTCATGTAGAACTTATGCTTACATAATACTTCCTTTTGGATTATGCAATGCACCAGCAACATTCCAGAGGGTAGTTCTAGGAATTTTTTCTAATTTAATCCATGATTGTGTGGATGTTTATATGGATGATTTTACGGTCTATGGAAATTCTTTCGAGGAATCTCTTGAAAATTTGGAAAAATTCTTCATTAAATGTAAAGAAACAAACCTCTCCTTAAGCCATGAAAAATGTTTTATGATGTTTAACGAGGGAATTGTTTTAGGCCACCGCATTTCAGGAGATGGAATTAAGGTGGATGCACATAAAGTAAAATTTATTTCCAAATTATTAGTTCCTACTTGTCAAAAATATGTTAGAAGTTTTATTGGTTTTACTGGTTATCATAGAATATTTATAAAAAACTTCACCAAGATAGCATCTCCGCTTTTCAAATTTCTTACAGAAGATTGTGAATTCATTTGGAATTATGATTGCCAAAAAGATTTCGAAACATTGAAAGAAAATATTTCTGAAGCACCTACCTTAAAAGGACCAAATTGGAGCCTCCCTTTTCATATTTCTACTGATGTTTCAGATTCAACTTAAGGAGTTGTATTGGGACAAAAATATTTGGCTCCATATGCATCTATTATACAAGTAAAAATTTAACTCCTGAAGAGTTGAATTATATTGTAACAGAAAATGGTTTTTTAGCTATTGTACATGTTATTAATAAGTGTCAACATTACATCACTGGTTATGAAACTTTTGTTCATGCATATCAATCTGCAATTAGATATTTAATGAATAAATATATTACTAATGGTAAAGTTACAAGAGGGTTATTGTTGTTACAAGAATTCAATATCACTATTTTCGATAGGCCTGGAAAAGAGAATACATTTGTTGATTTTCTATCTAGAATCCAATGATAAAAAGATATTCTTGTAAACAATGATTTTCCTAACGAATATCTTTTTGCAGCATCTATTAAATCTATGTTTTTTGCAGATATTGCTAATTATTTGGCTACATGTAAGTTGCCTTCATATTTGTCTCCTCGAGAGAAAAGGAAAGTTATTAAAACGAGTGCATCTTATTCATGGATAAATGAAGAATTGTACAAAAAATGACCTAATTTAACCATTCGAAGATGTGTCGGAGAGGATGGAGTACCAGAAATATTAAAGGATTTTCACCGTTGAACCATGTGGAAGACATTTTTCCGATAAAAGTACTGCTTATAAAACCCTTCTCTTAGGATATTAATGGCCTTCCCTTTTCAAAGATGCCAAATAATATGTTAAGAGATGTGATAGTTTTCAGAGGATGGGAAGGCATGTTCCTTCATATGAGATGCCTCTACAACCTCAATTACTTATTGAACCTTTTGAAAAGTGGGCTTTGGATTTTGTTGGTCCAATTAATCCTCCATCAAGACAAAAAATTGTGCATTCTTGTTTGTACATATTATGTCACTAAATGGGTAGAAGCTAAATAACTTTCTTTTGCTACTGAAAATGTTGTAGTTTCATTTATTTTTGAGGATATCTTCACACATTTGAGTGTCCGAAGGGAAATTGTGACAGATCAAGGTACTCAATTTACATCAAAGTTGGTGCAGAAGTTTATGGAAGAATATAAAATCAAACATCGGAAATCCAGTCCATATCATCCCCAAGAAAATGGACAGGTTGAATAAACTAATAAAGCAATTGAAGCAATTCATACCAAAATTGTGCATCTGCATAGAAAGGATTGGGCAGAAAATCTTCTAGAATCTTTATGGAGATATCGTACCACATGGAGAAAAACAACAGGGCATACTCCATATGAACTTGTTTATGGAAAACAAGACTTATTCCCTTTTGAGTTCCAAATAAATACCTTCAAAACAAAATTCAATTTGGGTCTTGATCTATCACAAGCACAAAATCAAATAATAGAGAAATTGAATGAACTTGATGAGATTCAACAAGATGTTATTCATAGAACCAACATAGTTCAACAACAAAGGTCTAGATGGCATGATAAGCTTATCAAAAACAGTCAGTTCCAGCCAGGAGATTGGGCATTATTTTTTAATCCTGAATTTAAGGATTTTCAAACTCATTGGCTTGGTCCTTATGAGGTTGAAACTGTCTTTGATAATGGGGCAGTCATAATTAAAACCATTGATGAAGAGAAGATAACTTCCCTTGTAAATGGTCATAGATTATGAATATATCATAAACCATTGACAAAGGAAGAGTTCCTTAGAAATATGCAATAGAACCTTGATTTGAAGTTGGTCAAGAAAGATTCTTCTTCCTCTCCAACTTAAATTGCAATTTTCTTTATGTTTTCTTAAAAATAAAAACATTATAAAAATAAAGAGAAAATAAATAAAAATAAATAATTGTATAACCATGAAAACCAACATTGTTGGCATGTTTATATACAAAATGTAAGTCTAAAACCAAGAATTCTTGGCAACTTAGATTTTCTTTTCAAATTCCCTCTTCTTGTCCCATTTCCTTTTATTCCCTTTTCTGAAAAATAAGACAGCTATAGAATTGTCAATAATTTGCATCTCTCATGAAATTCTGTCGCTGACTTGACATATTACAAACAGAGAAAATGAAGATCAAGGCCAAAGCAAATTGAATGGAGATCACAGCTAAAGCAACCTGAACAACCTACAAAAAGACAAATCCAAAATCAGTAATTTGTGTAAATATTAGTTAGATAATAAAGGGAAAGACATTGAGTTATACAAATAAATAGATGAATTAATGTTGCTACCGCCATTTTTTATATTCATTACCCTCGTTATGACATGACTTTGGTTTTAGCAAAAATATCGATGTCTTGTCAAAAGGGTATGATATCGTTATGAAATTTTTGTTAAAATTTGAATTCACTCCATTGCTTCCATATATCATCCCACTTCCTTCGCATACCATCACAGTCTCTCGCATCATATCCATTCTACTCGGACATGTTTCATTACTGGTAACACTTCACATGTTACCCGAATTCCATCTCCTTGACCTACTCCATAACAAAATTCATTCCAAAACCCTGACAAAAAGGGTAATTAGGGACTGAGACTTCTTCAACATGGGAGGCATTGTACATTTGAAAACGAATGGGGCTAAATTTCTTGAAACATACACACAAGTAAAACAAGAGTTCAAGCACAGTGGTTAGATTTCTTTGAAAATTTTGATGGCAACGAGAAAGAAGTCACGAAATCATTTTCTCGAGCCTATGATGGTATAGAAGTTGAGATTGGGGATATTAAATTGGTTCTAACATAGCCATTCATGGAAGAAGCTACCAGATTGCCAAGAAACAGAGAAATTTGGTTTAAGAACCGAAATATTAAAGAAAAAGAGTGGGAGGTCTTCCTTAAAAACCCAGGTATGGATATCTCTATCTTCAAGAAAGGAATTCCATTCACAACCTTAAAGACTAAATGGAAAATTTGCTATTAATTATTCATAAATTCATAACGTGTGAGGGTAGATTCATAAATATGTTCTTTTACCATTCTGACTTAATGATGAATTTTCTTGATGGTAATGAAATCAATTTTCCATACTTCCTACTTTGTAGCTTAAGAAAAAATTCTACTAACATTCGGTGAAAATTAAAGTTCATTGACAATGCTTTATATCATCACGGGTTAGTGAAAATTTTAATTGAAGCTCATTTGAAAAGCAAAGGAGATAACTGGGAAGATTTTTTGATAAAAAATCATTTCAAGCAAGCTAAACAAGATGAACCCAATTCTAAAACAAGGAAGAGTAGAATAAATTTTCCCTCAAACCCTAAGAAAACTCACCAGCACAAAAAACATAACAAGATGAATATTCTTATGATGAAATATCTCTAGAAAATATGTTACAATATCTTAAGCTAAAAAGTGTTAGAAGAAATAAAACCAGCAGCAAAGATGAAGGTACATCAAAGAGAGAAATAGTGCAAGGAGAGGTTAATAAGAAAAAGAATCCCCTCACTATTGAAAAGTCATCAATGAAAGTAAGAAGAAGTGCAAGACTCAAGAAGCCAACCAATGAACAATACAATCTCCAGGATTTATTGATCTAGAAGAAGAAGAGGAACCAAGAGTTCCATCACCAATTTCAAGCCCAGTTAGGAAAACCCCAGAAATTGACCTTGTCAAGCAGTAAAACTATGACTATATAGAATCTCTAGAACAAAAAGCTACACCAAAAACTAATGATTCATCCTCAAACTAAGAAGAAATTTTAGATGAAGAAATCCATTTCAATCCTCCAGAAGAACCCAGAGTTGAAGACACTCTTAAGCATGAAATCTATGATTTGGAAGTATTGAATAAATATTTGAAGCATGAACATGAAGCACTAAAGGTATAGAAGGAAATAAAAATAACTCAAAATGACAACATCCTGCTACATCTTGGTTTATGATATAAGAAAAATAAGAAATTGAAATCTAAAAATAAATTTCTTAAGAAAAGGGCCATATGTTTGCAGTACAAAATCCTAATGAAGAAACCAAGGATGGCAACCAGTACTCGAAAAAACAAAAAGAACTAATTTAGATGGTCTTTCTCATGCCTCACAGGCAGCTAAGTGACATGGAAGGGTTTCAAATTTTGAAATTTTGAGCATGAGGACATGCAATATCTTCTGTGTGGGGGAATGTTGAAGACCGAAATTTACCCTTTTTAACAACCTTATTGCACTCCATTATCCTTCTTTTTTACCTTAATAATTATAATTGAGCATCAGTTTACAAGGTTATTGGAAAAAGTAGGTACTTAATCATGTTTTATTTCATAGTTTCATTGTTCTTTATTATTTAAATTAATATTTGTGTAAGCTACTGAATTGCACCAATTTTGTAGCTAATGATTGATTCTGCAACTTAATTGAAGGTTCTATGGGTTCTGAAACTCCTGCTAAGGAACGAAATATATAGAAAAGTGGCTAACAATTGGAATAACAATGTTTTCCTATCTCCATAATCCAATTCGATGATAAGAATGCCATATAATCCAAGTCAACGTGGAAGTCAACCAATGAATAAGGAACCGAAGGCGAACCAGGCGAGCAAGAAAATTATTGGAGAAGATATTTTGCCTCATAGTTTGCTCCTCTGATAGAAAATCATGAGGAAATAAAAATGTCATATTATCTTATGTTATTCTTAGTCCCTGTCGAGTAGGATAGGCTCGTAATCTCTAAACAGCTACTTGAAAGAGGCTATAAATCTACCTCTCGGCACGATGAAGATAGAGTTGATTGTTGTTATAAAGCACTCATTATCACTGTTAATTCAAACTTTTTATTTTCCCTATGCGTTGGATTCAAATGCTTGTGTATACTTTGTGATTGTTGCATACTTACAACTCACAGGACGGCCTCGTGAGAGCTGTAAAATTTTAATTTTGTTTTTAACTAATAACTTCTTTTTTTTGTTTTCAGATTTGTAGCATTAGAGTTAACCTTTCATATTAGTTTTGATTTGCAATAGATTCTTATGACAGGGATAAAGTTTGTTGCTAATTTTATTTGAAATTTCTTTCATATATTTGATAAATTTGTTGTGTGAATAAAGAAAATGATTCTTGTGCACATTCGGATGTTAGAGTAGAATTAATTTTATTTCAAATTGCAATCGAAGATAAAATGCTTTCAAGGCTTTATTAGTATGACAGTGTGACCGTATGAGATTTGGTTTTGCCAAGTGTGACATTTTGAATTCAAACTTAAGATTTATTTCCATTCCTCTTAATAAGTATTTAATATTAATTTGTTGGTGTGTAGAATATTTTCATTTTCATTTGTGTGATTATTAAAATTAGTTTCCTTTCCTGTCAAAGTGTGAAGTGGATTTCAATTTAATTTCAGTTTGTGTGAAGATTTAATTTATGCAAGTGTGATTTATTTTTTCAAGAGTGATAGCATTTTTTCTTTGAAAAAGTTTTTGACAAAGACATGTGCATGAAACACCCTAATCTAATTTGAAAATTATTCACCTAATAAGAAGTCCTAGCACAAACAGTGCATTTACACTTCATCATTTTACAAGTCATGGTCGATAATTTATGAACTAATTTAACATCAGTTAAATTACCAAACAAGTATGATGCATGATAGTAATTAGTGCCTCTATTGATCGCCTTGTGATAAAATTATGTCCTTTATGGGATTTTGACCTCCGCCATTTTTGTGAAATGCACTTAGATGTTTGTTGACCAACAAACTATTCACTGTAAGTCTATTGTATGATTTAGAGTATTTCACTTATAATTTTTTATTTTTATTTTTTACATGATTTAATGCAATGAAAATCCATTTCCTCTTTTTTTAATTAACTATGTATTCAAATTCATTTTATTGCGAGCTTAAATATTCCACTTTTCACTTTAATTTATAAGTGCAATGAAATCACTTAGTATCAATCACCATCTTTAATACTTTCACATGTGAAGATTAGAAATTTTTTGGAAGGTTATCATCCCAAGCTTCCTTGGGCCAAGTGCACTTAACTATGGATAATTTTTCTCCATACTCTAGACCACTTAGATATTATGCTTTACAATTTTTTCAAACTCCTTTCTTTTTAATTAAGATGTGCGGCCTTTCATAATCCAATATTATGAAGTGTTATTTTTTGTGATTAATATCACATTTAGGATTAACTATGTATTTAAAGACATTCATCTTTAACTTGTATATGAGTAATACAGATCCATCTTAACTATAGGTCTATTGTGCATTGAGAGGAATCGAATCCTTTGATGTTACAAACCTTCTCTTATTATCTTTTAATCCCTCTCCACAAATGATATATTTGGAGTTAAAATAGATTTAAGTTATTTATGCACACACATACACACACCATGATTATATGTATGCCACTTGTCAAAAGGGATAAAATCTCTTGATGCTTCAAACTTTCCAAAAGTTTTTCAAATCTAAAATAAGTTTTCACTTAAAATGAGTTGATCCCTCCAGAACATGACAAATCTTATATTGGTTCTTCATATACATATATGTATATATATGTGTGTGTTATATGCATATTTTTGTGTCTTTTTGTGACATGTCAACTGATGTTAAGCGAATTACAAATCTCCCTCATACAAAGAAACACGCCATTGAAATGCTTTAACCATAAGAATTTTTTAGTTTCACTTGTGTGAGAAATATCTTATTGATAGTGGAAATCATATTTTATATATTTCTACATGTCAACTCCATAGTATATATTGAAGGAATTGGGCACCTCCCTCATATGACGAAGTAAAAATAAGCTAGGGATGGAAGAATATTTCTTACTTTCAATTTAATTTTATCTATTTATATCTAAAGAAAGTAGATTTATATAAAATTATTTTACATAAGGTGGATGTGAGAGATTATATCCAAGTAGATGATTCCCAATGATTAAGATAGTTTGTTTATCTTGAGAAAATGCTTAATGTATTTATCTATACTCTATTTAATTGGATTAATAGAAGGCTTCACATATTCTTCATTTTGTGTAAATAAGTATCTACTCTCCAATTTTTTCTAATATGTTATCATAATTGGTATGGGTTGGACTCCCTCGCGTGACATCCTAGGAACATGCGAGTAGAGAGTAAATTATTAAGTAGATTTTGTGTCCATGCATTGGTTATGATTGATATAATTGTTTCCTAAGAGGAGATGCATTGTTAAATTATAGAATATTTGGCTTGGAAGGTGTCACATAGGAGCTATCGCCATAAAGATAAATTGTGACCAAATTACTGTAAGATAAGAGCCAAATTTGAAATCTAAGTGTGTCATTTAGCAAGGTGTATTTGAACATGGTAGAGAAGGAAAATTGGTGAGAAAGGTATATTAGAACACTCTAGAGAAGGAGAGTTGGGAACGATTCCACAACTAAGAAGATTAGAAGAATCCCAACCTACAGTGTGGGTTTTACTTACCCAAATTTCCTTACAAATGACTTAGATAAATTTGGAAATTTTCCTTAATTTGACAAAATATTTGAGATATTTGTGGTTTTATATGACTGAGCATAGAATATGCATTTTCATTTTATTAGTCTCATAATTTGTTCTTAACAATAAGGTACTTTTACATTTTTTAAGTCATTTCAATATTAACCATTATTTGTAGGTTTAAGTAATATTTTTTTTGGGTTTTTTCTTGATTTCAATTTATGGTTTCTAGGCTTATCAATTTTAATCCAAATTGATTATGTGTTTGTATTTGCTCTTTTTCAATAATATGCATATTTAAATTATTAATTTTTTATTGTATATTTTAATGTTTTGTGGTTTATAGTTATTTGCTATATTTTACAATAATGTTTATATTATTATATACAGTTATATTTTGTACTTCAGGTTGTTTATCATTATTTCTCATATTTATACTTAAATTATTATTATTTTTTAACCATGCATTTTGATGTTTTTATGATTTACCTTTATTTACTATGTTTTACAAGTATAGCATTTTTTATATTATTGTTAATCACTATTTATTATATTCAAGAAATACACTAATTTTTATATATATGTGTGACTTTGAGTTTTTATTAGACACTGTTACTCTCTTCACATATTATGTGAATAATATGTGTTTCTTTTAAACATTTTTCTTAATACATTACAAGTGTTGATAAAAGATAATTCATGCCATGGTAATCATCAAGACATATAATTTATAATACTAGTATTATTACTACTAAAAAAAATCATAGAAATTAACTAAATTATAAATTTATTTTAAATTATTATTATTGTTAATTATAAATAATAATAATAATAAATTAATTAATTAAAAAAAGACAATATATAATTTAAACATATGTAAATAAGCTTTGTTACAATATCATTGGTCAATGTCATGCTTTATTGATACCACATCCCCAAAAAGCTATAACTCATTTCATGTGATACATGTTTACATCATAATTTTTTTAATCAATTTAATTGAAAGGGAAGAATAGAAGTCCACCGAGTCTTGGATAGACTAGTGTTTTATTAAGGCACCCCTCTTGGATAGACTAGTGCTTTATTAAGGCACTCCTTGATGTGAAGTCACTGGTTCAACTCCCCCCCCCCATCCCATTAGACTAGTGCTTTATTAAGGCACTCCTTGATGTGAAGTCACCAGTTCAACTCCCCCATCTCATTATGGCTATATATTAAACATGAAGAAGATGTAGTCTTGTCAAACTTACAATATACCAAAAAAAAAAAAAAAAAAGCAAGAAAAGACATAACAACTTTTGAAATAAATCTCAACCTTTAATGTGTAACTAGTGCTAAAAATATTCTAGAATATTTCTTGAAAATTAAATCCATACCATCCACTTAATAATTATTGATAATTAAATTGAAATTCTAGAAGTCCTATTTTAAAATAAACAAGCCTTATGGACATTAATTAAAAAGAAATACATTCCCAAATTCCTTTATATTTTCTTTATATTACATGAGAGTTCATGTTTCAAGATTTAAAAACTAGTTAACTTTAATTCAACCATCTACAATATCCAATTTCCTCATGATTGCACCAATTTTTAAATATACCCAAGTGACAAATCTTTATCCTTCCAAAATTAGACTCTTTCATATTGATTGATATGATAAATCTTTAATCATCCAAAGTTAAGCTCTTTCATATAAATTGATAGAATAAAGGCTCCTCTAACATCATAATAACTTCTAAAAAAAGGCACATTACACATTATCGAAGAACATTTGAATACAATACAAAAATGTGTATAAGAACATTTGAATACAATACAAAAATGTGTATTTATCGAGTTGTAGGGAGACCGACTCCGTTCTTTATGGCATTTTGACCTCCATCGTTTTGACACTCTAAGGTGGTGTGAAATGCATTGAGATGTTTGTTAACCAGCAAACTACAGAGTGTAGGACTGTTGTATGGTTTCAATATCCATACCCTTCAGTCTAACCACAGATTCCACATGTCCTTTCAGCGTGTGCAACTCCCGGAGCCTGTAAACAGAGAAGCATAAGCAATTCCCATATATTTTTGTTTATTTAGTAGGTATAAAGATTATACATAAGATATTAAGTATATACTTCACTTCACCTAGCAATTTCAGCACGTCTCTTGGCTTGTTCTGCAATTTCAGACAATTCAGAATAGTTTTTCCTCTCCATAAAAGTTTTGGACTGAGAAATAGTTTGCAGGCCGTGTAGTGTGCGCTGAGCATGAGCCCATTGTGCCTCTCGCTCTTCCTTGCCATAGTCCCTTTTTGTTGTGAAAGCGGTCTGCAGGTAATAATTAAATAGGAAGTATCAGCGCCACCAGATAAATTCATCTTATTATTGCACTATTGTAAGAGTAATTATAAGGCATTTTAAGTACCTTTCTGTCTAGTAGATTATACCAAGCTTTCCCACTCAAAATATAGCGGATTGCAAATTTGATGAGGTCTAAGGGCATATAAAATACTATACTGTATAACCAAATTACGCCTGCCCATCCCCATCCAATGCCTTCGATTCCTGCAAATCCCCAACTCGCATACACTGCAATGAACGTAGCGATCTGCATTCCAATAAACACATAATAATTCAATTTTGTTTCATTCATACAGTGGGTGGTTATTGATGCTCATATATTCACAAGTAAGTAAATCTATGAGATGTGTTGAGAGATGAGTTACCAATTGAGCTATTATAAAATCAGAGACAAGCAAAAGGCCAGGCCTCTCTACGAATGACCAGCTGCGAGATCGAGTCACAAAGATGAGGGCTTGGCTTACAATACTGACTTGCAGGTACAGGACAGCCATGAGTTCATGGTGGTTGTCTTTTATGGATTTCACACCAAACTTGTTCTGCAAATTGGGGGAAATAACACTATTATAAATATCGTTTGATTTGAGATTAGTCAATGGTTCATAGGTTGAAGCAGCAGTTACAGTTATATATAGAGAGATGAGATGAGGGTGGGAAGTTTGAGAGATCTAAATTACCGTGAAAAAGTCACTCTTGTGCATGACCCAGAAAAATATCACTGTCATGGGACACAAGCGCCATGAGCAAATCCTGTTGCAAATATTTCCTTTAACTTCCAACTGTCAGGCAGGAGAGATGGCTTAACACGGTCCTTGGATATTGTCATAATTGTCCCTAAAAATATAAAGAAAAATTATACTTGCGTGAGCATTTTGCATTTTGATACTAATCAAGTTTGTAATTTATTCAAGAGTTACTAGGTTGAAGCGTTTGCAAAATACCATACCATCATCAAGGATAGCCATGATTAGGACCATAAAGGGAGAGCAATCAAATTTCCATATAAGAGTGATCAACGAGAAGCCGAGCTATACCATTACACCGGCTCAGTACGGATATGAAACAAACAATGGCAATGGTATGCAATTAGTACTTATGCTCTTAAACACCTCATTAAATCATATCAAGCTCATATATAATTAGTGAGAACTCTAGTTCCACCACATATCTTTACTTACCACGATAGGGATTGTGATGGCTATGTTGGAATTTCAGATAATTCCAGAACAATATGGAGAGAATAATACTCTCGTTCTACAAGAGCTTTAAAATGGCAAAAATTCTGAAAGACTTCACTCTTATATTTTAAGAAATAAACCCACACTTTTCTTGTGAAATCATCTATGAAAGTCAGCATGTAATTGCTGCCGGAAACTGATGTTGTTTGCATCGGCCCACCTAAATCTGAGTGAATGATCTCTAAGGGTGCTTTCGCCCTTATGCTTTTCCCTGATGGAAAATTTTCTCTGTGTTGCTTTCCCAAGATGCAGCCTTCACATAGGCTGTCAGACTTCTCAATCAATGGTAAACCTCTTACCATTCCTTTTATGTGCAACAAATTTAATCCTCCGAAATTGAGATGTCCAAATCTCAGGTGCCATAACCAGTTTTCATCTTTCTCTTCCTTCCGAAAAACTTCTTGTGTTACAGCGGCTACACTCTTCCCTTTTCCTTTCAAGTCAGTGTTGAGCTTGAGCAGAAACATTCTATTGCTGGTCATTTGTATTTCAGCAATGATTTTCTTGCTTGGAGGTATATCCTTTATGGTGCACACATCATTAAAAAAAATTACATTGTAACCTTTGTTTATGAGCTGCCCAACGCTCAAAAGATTACACTTCAAACCTGGAACATAATACACATCTCGAACAAATTTTTGCTCACCATTTCTTGCTCGAATACTAACTTTGTTTTTTCCCTTTACAGATATCTTAGTATCAGTCCATGTGGTTACTTCTGACTTAACCTCTTCATCTAGATTGGCAAACATTGCTCTGTTTCCAGTCATATGATTACTACATCCTGAATCTAAGAACCAAACATCATCTTCTCTATCTTGTGCTACATTACATGCTAACAGCGCATTACCTGGGTTCTTTTCTTCTTTTGCTACATTAGCATTCTATCTATTTTTCATGTCATTTTGCTTCTTTCTACATTCATTGGCATAGTGCCCATATTTCTTGCAATAATGACATTGGATATTGGATTTGTCATACCTTTGTCCATGCGCATGTTGGTGTCCACCTTGCTGGCCGTTGCAATGACCGTGGCTTTGATTTTGACTGTTGCTCCTTCCATGTGAATGTGAAGGGTTGTCCCTTCCACCTCTGTTTTGGCTTCTGCCTCTTCCTCTTTCTCTGCCTTGACCTCTTCCTCTTCCTGAAGGCATCTGGGTCTTGAATGCGTGCTCTAGAGATGGATTCATTGTTCTTTCCAATCTCTGTTCATGGGTCATCAATGAAGCATGAAGTTCATCCACTGTGAACTTTGAGAGATCCTTGGTCTCTTCTATGGTGGTAACTATAACATCAAACCTTGAGGGTAAGCTCCTCAAAAGTTTCTCCACAATCCTTCTTTCTTCAAGAGTTTCTCCATGGGACCTTATCTGATTTACAATCCCAATCACATGTGTAAAAAATGAGTCTATGTTGTCTGATTCTTTCATGCAGAGAGTTTCAAAATCTCTCCTCAGCAACTGTATTTTTGCTCTCTTCACTTTCTCCATACCTTGGTATGCTATTTTGAGAGGATCTCATGCATCCTTGGATCTCTTAGCTTCTGCTATCCTTGGAAACACACTCTCATTTACTGCTTGATACAAATAGTAGAGGGCTTTAGAGTCCTTCTTTCTATTGCTCTTCAATATATCCTTCTCTGCTTGAGTTAAGGCATTAAAAGCCTGCTCATCAGCTGGCTCATCAAAACCATCTTCTACAAATTCCCATAAGTCTTGTGAGACAAACAGGGCTCTCATGGTAATGGCTCAATAATCATAGTTCTTTCCATTAAATTGTGGAAGCTGAGCATTTCCAATACTCATACCAGTGCTTGGTCCAGCCATTACTTTTAAACTGAACTTTGAACTTAGACAAACTGTCTTTTCTTTTCTAAAGAACAAACTTTCTCGAACAAAAACAACAACTCTGTTTTCTTTTGAGAAATACCTGAACTTTATCTTCTGCTGAGCTTTCACGATGCTGGAGTAAAGCTACAACAAGTCTTCTTCTTCTTTCAGCGTCTTTGACCTTCAAAGACCCTGAACTTGCTCCGATACCATGTTGGAATTTCAGATAATTCCAGAACAATATGGAGAGAATAATACTCCCCTTCTAACACAGAGAATAAATGACAGAGATTTGCAAAATAAAACTTTTCTTTCTATTTCATTAACAGAACTAAAAACTATTACAAAATGTCTTCCTCGGTGGAGGGATTCACAAAATATGTTCAAGACTGCTACAGACGCAGTGCTCTCAAAAGCTTATCTCTGTCTCTCAAAACAAAAATGCACAAAACAGTGCTCTGTTGGTCTTACTGTGTTTTCTCTGTCTGCGGGCTCACACAGCGATACAACTCTACAATCATTCTCTACGCTTTTAATGTTACGGGCCTTTTCACTTTATATATATATATATATATATAACGCGGCGGAAAATAAAAACATAAAACAAATTACAAAGGAATACATTGTCGAACATAAAAACTTATCATAAGCGCAACGTACGAGTGGGGACCACTTCACAGTCGGCAATCGGCGATTGGTGATACAACTATGCGCTTAAAACAAAACTTGCGATTGGCGACTGAGCGATGGCATGACAATCGCAATCGGCGATTGAAAATAAGACTTGGCGGAATGAACTTTGCGATTTGCACGATAAGCGATTTTGCGATTGCGATCGCATCGCAAACATCTGACGGAACATATCATATGGCAGAGAAACACATATGCGATATTGCGATCGCATCGCGACTCTCCAATCGGCGGATAACATATGTGACATGCGATTGCGATTGTGGTGGGCCCACATCGCATCGCGTCGCGATACTCTTATAACTGCGGAACATTGTGATACTCCATTCCTTTGCGATTGCGATCAAGCGCTGATGGTGGGGACCACCATCACGTGCCTTTTCCATAATTTAAAGAACTTCGTCGTTTAAATATATTTTCATCAATTTTTGTTGTTGAGGGCTTAAAAGCCCGAAATGACTGTTTTCTCTATAAAACTGTTCTTTCGTGCTTTGGAACCACGAAAGTCTTCGTCCATATGCAAAAATGACTATGCCCATTCTAACATTAACTTCTCCTCTGCAAACTCGGCTGCGGCCATAAACAATTAAATTCATCCTTACAATATTCCCATTCTTCTTTGAATGCGCGGTGTTGTGCACGCAAGCTCCTCTGCTGCCCCTGTACTCTATTTCTTCCTGCTCTCAAGGCACATAGATGACTTTAATATTTCAATAGGCTACGGCATATATCCGCAGAAAAACCCCATCACCCAGTTTTATTCATCTATCATAAAACGCCCTTAATGTTCACGTAATAAATTGAGCATCATAAAACACCTCCTAATCCGGGCAGTACTTCTCTCAAGGGGACAATTCAGAAATAGCGGCAGAGGGAGGGATAGTAAGAAAGTATTTTCATGTTTAAGCGTACCGCGTAAATTTTCATTCTTTGGAAAATGCAACAGCTGGTGAGGACAGCATGGATAATGACACCAAGCCCTGGTTCTGTAAGTATAATGTCCGATGCACTTCTTGCGGCATCAGTGGCATCAGCCATTGCAATTCCGATGTCTGCCTTCTTCAAAGCCGGGGCATCATTAACTCCATCCCCAGTGATTTCACATACGAATTTCATGTCTTGAAGCCGCTTCACGATCTCGTATTTGTGCTCTGAAAAGATATGGATCGATAAATCTTATATGAAAAAAATCATTAAATGATGAAATGCTTATTTATACTAGTCATGGTGATCAAAATTCAAATATTGCTGAGCACCTGGAAATACTCCAGCAAATCCATCAGCGTTCTCGATCAGTTCATCAACGGGAATTGCTCCACGATTGCTGGCATCCAGCTTGTTTTGTCCAAGCAAAGCAAAAGAGGGATACATATTCACACCCATGCCAAGCCTTCGCCCCGTCTCTTTCGCAATAGCTAGCTGGTCACCTAATAAGTTTTCACATGGAGCTTAGCTTTGAGATGTGATAGAACTCGGCGGCCAGAAGGTTTAAAAGTTAATTTAGTTGTGCAGAGTGGGAGTGAGAGTGAGAGACTTAGTATTATTACCTGTGATCTTCTTGACATTGACACCAAGGTCGAGAGCCCGGCAAATAGTTTCTGCACTGTCCTCGCGAGTTGGGTCGAATAAAGACAACAAACCCACAAACTGCCACGGGCCTCCGGGACTGTCCTTTCTCTTCTCTGGCACTCGCTGCGATTGTGATAGTTTAAGAGGTTTAATTATGAGTTTGTTGTAGTAGCTCAAGCCTCGTATTGATCAGATCATGAACAATGAAAAACTTAAACCAAGTCCAAGTCCAAGGGTGTGAATTTCATTAATTGAATGGCGTACCTGGCTAGCCACAGCCAGGGATCAAAGTCCACGGGCTGCAAACTTATCAATCATCGAGTGTACCTTATTTCTCAAATCTGCAGTGCAGTTGCAGAGTGCAAGGTTCTCTGGTGTGGCAGGAATAGATAGATACTTAGGAGCCAAAACACCCATATTGTAAGATAATTAATTTATATTAGTATCAGTATGGATATAAATCTTTATAATGAATTCGCACCTTCTCTGGTGCCCCTTTACTAGCCCTATGCCAATTTCCATTAAAGTCAATATAAGTAAGGGCTGTGCGCTTATCCACAGGATTGAAAGGCAGGAAGTGAACTTCGGTAATACATGCCCGAGCCTGAACCTGCAAGACCATCCGATTAGCAATTAGAAATAGAAAAGAACAGCTGGACCAGTAACTTGAAATTACATATTGTACTGTAACTGATTAATCAATGCATTGATTTATGTCTAGAAATGGAAAACTAGGTCTGTGGTAAGTTACCTCCTTGGGATCTGCCACCGTGCGTACAATGGCTGCGTCGTTTGCGTCTTGGTTCTCCGTCCTGGAAGCTCTAGCTGCCAGCAATAATAAAGTGTCCTTTTCAACGTCCTTGGCGAATACCTTGTTCATTAATAATGACCAACCACAGGAAAAGGAAAAGATGATGGTACAGACATTATATATTGATTGGTATTGAACAATCTGAACATGAACGTACATTGGAATTTTGCTATGACAATTAAAGGAGTCAGAAGAATTAATTGAGAAATATGAGTAGTACAATGATCCTACATTCATCCCTAATTTAATCAAATCACCTCAATAAGATTCTTATCAACGCTCGACTGGTTGAGAGTGAGTGTTCCGGTTTTATCACTGCAGAGAACATTCATTGCAGCAATTTCCTCTATGGCAGTCATTCTCTTTGTAATAGCCCCCTGTGTCATGTGCATCATCAGTACATTAATTGCACAGCGATATTAGCCACAACAAGATGAGACGAGACTGTTATGAGAGGAATTGGATGATCGTTTGAAATTATGTTTTCAATGGTAAAAAATGAGGCCAGCTGTCTCCTAACCTAAACTGTTGAGAGAGCTTATGAGAGCCAATGGCCATGGTTACTGACAATACAGTGGGCATTGCAATATGAATTCCACCGATCAATAGCACCAGGAGGTTGTTAATCTCATCTCTGTACGATCGTTTCTGAATAGGGTACATGACAATCATTTCTATGACTATTCCAATTGCAATCAAACAAATGCAGAAGTTACCAATTGCTGCAAGAACCTGCACCATAACATGAATATTCCACCACATTAACTGATCAGTTCAGCTTTTCACCAACGGAAAGATGGAGTACAGCTATTAACTAAACCAAGCCATATGTATGTCACATGCAAGAATCTACAAACCTTTTGAAAATGACCCACTTGGTTTGTGCTATCCACCAAATGAGTTGCCTTTCCAAAGAAGGTGTGAACTCCAGTAACTATAAACACGGCTTCAATCTCTCCTTTTTTACAAGTAGAACCTGAGTAAACCTCATCTCCTGGATTCTTAGTCACTGGGAGAGATTCTCCAGTTAGAGCAGATTGATCGATCTTTAAAGGGTCTCCTTCGAGTAGGCGAACATCGGCAGGAATGATATCTCCCAGCTTAATACTAACTATGTCTCCCGGAACAAGAATACTAGCGTCTTGCTCCTGCCATCGACCATCTCTAAGAACCTACACATGAGAACACGATTAATTTCAGAGGCTCTACCATCAGATCATAGCATTTCAAAGTGAATTATTATATATATTACCTTGGTTTTGGGAGCTAAACCAGCCATAAGAGCTGCAGCAGCGTTGCCAGCGTTGTTTTTTTCCATGAAACTAATAGTTGAGTTAATCACAAGCAACACCACGATTCCAACAAAATCTTACCAGTCGGGAGGTTGGCCCTACATTATAACCATTTATAATTCTTACCAATTATTCTAAAACTAAACTAGAGAGAACTCGTAAATACAGTAGATTAATATACATACCTATCCATTCGTTAGTGCAATGGCCATAACTGCAGCAGATTCCATGACCCATGATAGAGGATTCCACATAAAACCCAGAAACTTGAGAATTTTGCTTTCCTGGAAATTTCCAAACGCTGATCAACACATATATATATATATATATATATATATATATATATATATATATATACTAAATAAGCAAGCAATCACCTATTAGTGCAGAGATTGCTGAGTTGGTTACAATATATAGATATTGTTCTCACTTTTATCTCTTCCAGTTTGTTTGGTCCGAAAATTCTGAGACGATTTTCTCCTTCCTCCGTGGAGAGTCCATCTTTCGGTGCATTTCAGCTGCTGGAACACCTCACTTATAGGTATGTTTTCTTAATTTTACACACATCACATCAAACATTTGTGACTCCTAAATAAGTTGGCTATTAAAAAACAAAAGCCAAACAGTACTCCCAATCAATATTCAGGTTGAAATAAATTTCCAATGTAAAACTCATAAAAGCAAATTGTCTGATAATTGAATTACAAAGTTTAGCTTTAAACCAGCGAAACCAATAATCAATTCAAGCGTGGGACTTACAAGATTCACGGTTTCATCCTTCACGCCCTCAAAGCTGAGAGATCCCATTTTCTCAGTCACTAGTCGACTAAATTAATTGAGCTAACTCCTAGCTGTCCCAACCCAAAAAACGCATCAACTAGCATTTACTGATGATTTGGAGCCCACCGCGTTCCGAATATGGCCGATGTCAAAAATAAACAAAATCTCTCCAACTCCTATAATAAATACAGAGTCGAGACTGCAGCGATCCCTAATGAATGAATGAATAGCTTATTTGTAGTGTGACTTGGACGAGGCATGAAACAGAGCGGTGTAATCCATTAATGTTGCTGCTCAGGTCATCTGAGATATGAATCTGAGCAGCAGCATCAAGGTGCCAAGGATGATTGTCACTTGCCACTTTTAAAAAACCATTTGCAGTGTTTGAGTAGATAAAAAGTAGGATTAGGGGTCGACGAGTGTTTTGGGGGGCGGTGGCGAAGGGATGTGAAGACCAAACATAATGGAAAATATGAATCAATTAGACGCTTCTACAACCACATGCAAAAACTAAGGTGAAGGAAAAAGGAAGAGGTTAAAGGTTTGTATAGGTGAGAATAGGCCTTCACATCCTCGTGAAAATCCATGTGAAGTGGAGTGTGGGGAATATTCGGGCATCGGATGGAAAGAATCATTTACATATAGATGAGAAAATGATGTAGAATGTATGGGTGTCGCATGTGAAAAAATGTGTGGAAGGTAAATACTTTCATATCCTTGTCATCTAGGGTTTTAGGCTCCTTGTTTGGCCAATAGTTGGTTGGGATGCATCTTTTTAGGTCCTCAAAAATCCAAATCTATATAGGTGTTCTTAATCCTTTTTCCATGAGTCAAACCTCCCTTAACGTTTCTTGATTATGATTCCAATTCTACTATGATGTCCTTCAAATGTACCACCTTTGTAAGGCATGTCATGCAAAATATGATGTGTTTTTAGGGGAAAGTCCCCATAATACAAGCTTTTTAACCCATGAATCACTCTCAAGAACACATATTCTTTGTCCATATTGAATGTTTCTCCTAATGGATAACCCAATGTTCACATATGCCTTGGGATTGTTCCCTTGCCTACATACTCTCCATAAAGCTTCTTCAATTCCTATTCCATTATTGACATTATCTTGAAATAACACTACAAAATAGTCATCAAAACTCGACCTAGCTCTTTAGCACTTCTTTCATGCTATCAATATTTTGTTCCTGCCATCTCCATCATCTCTACAAGGGCATCTTGCTTTGGTTAGTTTTTGTCTTGAATATTTCTCATCTTTCTCTATTGAATCTCCATTGGGTTAGTCCCCTTATACACCTAGGGTGATTGAATTCTCATACCACAAGAGAGGCTCTAACATAGTTAGGGTAAGAGACATACAACATTTTTCAAGGAAATTTTAGGCCATCACCATAGAACACTTTATTATTTTATTTTTCATATGCCAGTTTATCTAGGGTGTTTTATTACAATGTACTATGGATCGAGATCCACTTTGTTTTCTGAGTAAGTATAGCAACATGTGCAAGTTTGTTTGAATGGAGAAACCTTATTCTCTCTTAAATAACCATTGCATATTTCATCTTCAACCCAATAAACTTCAATTCCTACAATGATGTTCTTTCCAAGTGAGTTCCTTCCATTCCACCTCTATTTCATCTTCATCAACTAAGTTAATCAACTCTCGAGAGGAGACTACTAAATTAATACTAGTTGGTTTTCATTACTTTGTTAATTCTTCATTATCCTCCACGTCACATAATTAGTTCTAAACCATAATTAACCTCACTTCCTTCGCTCCTCACATATTTAGTTCTAAACCATAATTAACCTGACTTCCTTCGCTCCTCTTTCTTCCTTTGTTTCTCTTTCTTGTGGTTTCTTGAATTTTACCCCCAAAAATGAGTTGGGACTTCACTCTCCTTCCTCCTTGTGGTAGCATGTTACCCAACTATAACCATCACACTCACAAGGCATTCAATAAACAACATCAAACCAATAACAAGTAAATATGGGTAGGAAAGAATTTTTTTATTATTATTGAAGTATAAAATATTGTATTACACATCCATATGTTTGAGTGGTGAGATAGATTTGGATCCTTTCTCCTTGGTTCTATTCCTCTTCAAGGCTCTCTCATGTCCAATGGCTTTAACTGGTGTCCTCTACGATAATCCAATAATTCTATTAAAATTTTCACAAGAAAATCAGGAAAGTGTATACATAGGGAAAATTGGGCCTTCCTTTATGTGAGAAGAAAATGAACCCAATATCTCTCCAAATCTCCAAGAACAATCAAAATATAAGCTCAATGAAAAAGATAAGACTAATATCTCTATATAAAAATATATCAATATTATGTGAAGGCTCTACGAATGAAGCTTTTTAATCTCCATCTTGATCCTTCTAAAAATTTTACATGAAGAAAGGGTCCACAATATAGAATAATCTTGAAATGGCAATGTTGTTTGAGGTTCCTAAATGGTGATCATTGTAGATTTAATTAACTATGAATTTTTTTTTGTTCCCATGCATATCACGTCTATACTAGCTGCAAATTTGAACACCTTTTTTTCCTTCACATCTCCCTTCCTAGCCATATCCAAAATTGCTTGATTTGCAACATTAATAATTTTTGGGATAGATGAAGGGTAAATATTCACTTCATGCCCAAATATTTTGGGAAGGAATTAATTAGGGTTATTGATTCCATCAAAGTATTTCATTTCCGCAAAGCTTACACCTCGCCCTTTATCAATTATGAGCATCAATTAGGTGACCAAACTCCCATACTATATTTAATGGATTTGGAATTGTGTTAATCAATTTTGACAATTCAAATAGGAGCACACAAGTTATGGCCACATTCCTACACTTTACATGGATTATATCCCCTTTCCTTCACTTTTCAAGAATTCCAGTGATGTTCCGATGCCATGTATGCAATTTTATAAGGAGAATCTACACCAATCAACCTACCAAGAAAATCAAGGGGAATGTTCAATATTTCCAAAGTTCCTATAAGCGCAAGGAGTCACTCCTTGACTGCATGAGGAGTAAACCTTACACATCATAGTTCATTTAAAATTTTAAAGGTTTGTTTGAGTGGTGGGATGGCTTCTCAAAGATTTTGAAATGATTTTTTTAGATTCTTTAAAACTTTCATGCATTTGGCAAGCTGTGGCAAGTATAAATTGTATGGGTAAATTGGTAGTATAGGGAGCAGAGTGTAACAAATGGAGAAGATGGATAGTTGTTACCTATTCTAGGAAATATTCCTATCCTAAATCAGTCACACGGCTATGATGATGGCTCTTTACACAAACTCTGTTTATGCAAAGTAAACAACATTCGGAAAATAGATTGCATGTATAAAGTATTCCAAAAATCCTTTATGAAATATCAATGAGATGTTCTATAACACACATATAATTTGTAGAAAACTAAAAGCAGATAAATTACTGTTAAAGCCTTTAACAGTTTCTCACTCACAACTTACTAGTTGTTGCAACTCATAGTTTAGAAGAAATTAACAAAGAAAGAAGGCACACCATACAGTATATGGTCCTTGAGTCACAAAATCCTCCAGCATAAAGTAAAAAGGGATTTTTTTTATTCTATTCAATCTTCAGCTAGACTAACATCCAACCTGGAAATTGTATTTACAAATGGTATATATAGCAAGAGAGGCACCAACTCTGTCTCTTCTAAAAAGAAGGAAACATTACTTCTAACATTACATAGGTGTCAAAACACATTACAGCCATATCCCATCGAAATCTAACTAAAAGGATAGATGTAGAAGAAAGAAGAGAATAAACCTGGGCTGAAATGTTGAGTGTGTTGTCATGGTGCCCATTTTTCTGTTGATTTATCTCCTTGTGTCTTTGGTCTTTAAATAAACATGTATCTCCATTTAATAAGACCTCCAACAACCTCATAACCACCTTTCACCATCACTTGTTATATAATTTTGGTTATGGGTTCTTATCCTTCCTTAACTAGCTCAGAAAATTTTGCTAACAGGTGTCAAAAATTAGTTAAAACTGGCGCTGCCAAAAATTCTGGTAAAAATCTGTAACTGCACAAAAACTGGAATGCTACTGGAATTTCCGATAGTGCTCTGTTTATTTTTCAAAAATGCACAGAAAATGTTGAAAAACCATGTGCAGACTTATATTCCTTGACATCTAAGTTGTTTTTCAAAATTGTGATTGATAAGCAAAAAGGTAGTTGTATCAAAAAACCTTTTTACCTTCCTTCCATGTGGGTTGCAGCTTCAGCAAGCTTATCTATGTATGTTTTTCTCTCAGCGGCTAATATAGATCTGGTTGTTCTTGTGGTTGCTTCCTTGACAGTGGCTTTCTCCCCCTTAGAACCCTTTTGTATCTTTCTTCTTTTTGAGGGCTCTGAGTGCTATTCTAAAGGGATTTTGTTTTTGTTTTTCTTCGTGGATTTTTTTTTCTTTGACCCTTCAGATTCTATATCAATGACCTCTAACATTAAGCTTGGATTGTGTAGAGCCTTGGACTTAAGCCTAAACTTGTTTTTGTCTATGGTATGCCTTTTTTCTGGTACCAACAACAGGTTTGGCTTCTTCTTTCTTCTTATTACTATTGATCTCATGCCCAACATATTTGAGGAGTTCTTCATCAAATTTTGTAGGTTGATACTCTTTCTACATCTTCTGTCGAATGTCTGCTTCCAAAATTTCCGGTATCATTTGCGCTTCAGATTTCTCTATAGTTTCAGACCTTCCTCTTCGGGCTCTGGTGTAGACATTAGGAAAAGGAGGAATAGGGGGGCACCATTTTCATAAATTTGGGTTTACTTGCTGAGGAGCTCTCTCCTTTTTCCAACTTTCTCTCAACCTTGACTGCAAAAACCTTTTCTTTCTTGCCCTTGGCCTTCTTATGGATATTTTCTTTTTTGGCCTTTCTCTTTGTTCTTCTTTTTGTAGGCTAAGGGTGTGGTTGTGAAACCGGAGGTGTAGTTGCAGGTTGGCCTGCCCTGTAAAACAAAAAGTGATCCCAAGTTGGATTTCTCTTCCCTAACTCTTCTTCAACTAGAACCTTAATTAGAGCTTGATGATGCAAGTTATATTATGAAATAGCAGTGTGACTTTGGATCCTTGCTAACATCTTTGTCAGACTCTTCAGCAAGAAGTATGGTAGATTTAATGTCTTCATACCTTCAACATGAAAAAGAAACCTCATATGATAAAGAAACACAATTGTATACCTCCTTAACAAGTGAGGTATATCTTGATAAGTTTAACAACTTCCACCGAGTCATTTTTAAGTTAGCTGCTTGGAATTACCTTGGCCCAATTTGGATCTCCGTGTGCATCCTTGAGGAAAATATTGAGGTCTCCTCCTATGATAACCGGACCTTTAAACCACCTCTCTCCTTCCTATGGAAGGTTAAATTCTTCAACAATGGAATCTTCTGAAACCTGCAATGTAAGACCATAAATTGTGGCTTCTTGTCCATTGAAAGAGTTTGCAAACTCTTGAGCTACTCCTAAGTGAGAGCTCCCTAACCTAGTGCACAGATAATACCACCATGCCTGGATAAGCAAGCTTCTTACCTTTGAATTTGCATCCACTAGGTTTGCACCCTGTGGCTCAATTCGTTTTATTTTCCCACCTGTTTTAGTCATCTTCGAAAATTAATGACTCTATCTCTTGAAACTAATAGGTGGCATAGCTGGAAGAGTTTCAACTTACAAGTGTTACTTGTGTTTCCCTCTAAAATCCTGTCTGAAATTCAGACTCCTCCTCAAACTGCAACTCTATGCAATTCGATCTCCAACAGCTAAAATCTCAAATGACAATGCTCCTGCTTTTTTGGTGGTTTTAAAACAGAAACTTTGGTTCATCACCCCATGCAAATCGACATTCATTATGGCAAATATTCCTCACCGTAGTTTGCACCATGTGATAGCCATTATTACCTTCAGTTGGTTGCATATCTTCGTATGGAAAGCTCCAGATGGCTTGAGACAAGCGGATCTATGACTGGCAGTCACCTCCATTATCGTGTTCATTATTGACTGAAATTTCTATCAGCAATTCTGTGCGACCAGCCAAACAGTCATTGCGTTAATTTTTATGACCACGATCTCCTTCGTTCGGAAAAACACGCACTTTGACATGAGATTAACTAGCTCGGGGTGGAAGGCAGGTCAGGTTTAACAGTTGGGTGTATTACTACGGGTTAACACCTAAGCTTAAACGTATACCATGACTTGATTTCAACTAAACTGACTGCATACGACTCCTATCATAAGATATAAAACATTTAAAAAAAATATTTGAAATGTATTTACACTACAACACGCGGCTTGACAAAAGCAGATGCGCTTTTACGTTTATTTTAAAAAACAAAGGATGTTACCAGAATTTCCGCCAGCATTGGAATAAAATAAAAACATACAAAAATAGGAATATAACAGACTGTCCGAAAAGACTAAAACAGTCACTTTCGGCAATTCCAGTAGTGACCAAAAAAAATTGAAATTTTTCAAAGTTTAATCCTAAAATCAAAAAAATGTAAATGGACTCATGACTTAGCAAAGAACTGTGCTAACAGTTCCAAGACAAGTTAAGGTACTCGATACATGCTTCATACAAAATAATGTACTTTGATTCTAGGACTACATGTTGCATGTAAGTGAAATTCCTAAAATAACAAAAAGAACATGAAGTAGTTTATTTAGAGAGGACAACAATTGTAACAACTATTTGATGAACCTACATTATTTTGGTCATTTGTATATTTATATGTGCAGGTGAACTTTGAGTTTACACAATGTATTCATGACATTAACATTGCATGGTTGAAAATATTAACATACTTACAACATAATGTCAATAAATTTCTGTTATCCATGCCAATTAGAATATTTACGACACGGTATCTATCTATCATGTCCATATATACCAAAATATTAAGTTATTTTTTTTATTTTATTTTTATTTTATGTAATTTTATTTTATTTTACTTGGAATGAAATCATAGGAAACCTCAAAGTACTTCCCCACATTTCATGGATTGTAAACCGAGTAAACCATTGGCCCTGATTATAGGGCCTTGCCCCAATGGAATCAAAGAGAGTCAAACCCATGATCATCAACAAATACCAACAATACCACAAAACTTCACATTTGGCTCTAAACCACTGAGCTAACCCTTGGGGCTCCAAAATTTTCAAGTCATATATACATTACACATGTATTATTTTACAAGATTGTATAACTTTGATACAATGTCCAAATTTAAATGCCCACACTTCAAGTTTGTTTCAAGAAAACTCTTTAAATAATAAACTTCATCAATCTTTATTTCATTTTGTGTTAACCACATGTAAAAAAATAAATATTAAAATATGAAGTAAAACTAAATCCCAAAATATCATTCCAATACCAATATTCAAAGAGTGTAAACAAAACAAGCACATTTTCGTCCCACAAATAAATCTTATAGGTAGTATCCCATATATTTTTAAAATGTTAATCTCATAAAAATGAAATTATAGGATTCTTGCACTATTTTTTAAATTTTAAAGTTCTTTATGGATGGCCTTTCAAATTAAAAAATAAAAATAAATGTGGTTGGATTCATCATTTGGGTTTTATTTTGGTTCTTGCACTATTTGCAAAGAGAGCATGCATTCTCATTAGTTGTGAATGTATATGGCGGTACCAACCCACCCCTTTTATTAACACTTTGAAACAAATATCCCATTTTTAACCATTAAAAGCAAAATTTCAAACAATCATATATCTCTATGCAATTCCTCTCATAACTCATCTTGCCACCGTGTCATTTTGATGGACACAGAGGGGGATTTTACAAAGTGAATCATTGTCGTAGAGGAAAAAAATGCAATGAATGTTCTCTGTGGTGACAAAACCAAAAAAATTGCTCTCAACAAGTTGAGCATTGATAAGAATCTTGTTGGGGCGATTTGACTTAGGAATGAATCAAGGACCATTGGGCTCATATTTCTAAATTTTGTTGAGTCATTTTATCATAGGAAAGTGTTGACACAATTTTTTGAGCCTTTTGTCAACAAAGGAGATGTGACCTAAACCGAATCTCCTTTAATATCCCAAGTCGTTTGAATAGTAGCTCCCAATGGATTTAAAGGCTTTGTTAGCCTTTGGATCTCTTCCTCTTTCAAACAAAAGATCCTTGGGAATCCTAAGATTATAAGATTCTCTCTCTCTCTCTCTCTCTCTCTCTCTCTCTCTCTCTCTATATATATATATATATATTAATCTACATTGGTGGGTGGCCACCAATATCCACCTAGATCAATTCAATTTTTAGATTAGGTATATTAATGTAGACTAATATATATATATATATATATATATTGGTGGCCACCTATATATATAGGTGGCCACCAATATCCACCTAGATCAATTCAATTTTTAGATTAGGTATATTAATGTAGACTAATATATATATATATATATATATATATATATATATATATATATTAGTCTACATTAATATACCTAATCTAAAAATTGAATTGATCTAGGTGGATATTGGTGGCCACCTATATATATAGGTGGCCACCAATATATATATATATATATATATTAGTCTACATTAATATACCTAATCTAAAAATTGAATTGATCTAGGTGGATATTGGTGGCCACCCACCTATTTTGCCTAGACCTTCAGTCGGTTTCATCAGTTTCCTTGTTTATAGCAGCATTTACTATTTTTAGCAGTTTTTTGGGTCGTGAACTTCCGAAGCATTTTCGCCCCCTAAACGACATTTTTTGAGGTCCACAACAGGCCCATAGGGTAGGATTAATTTTGTTTCAAATTACAGTCAGAGATAGAATGCTTTCAAGGATTTATCAGTATGACTACGTGACAGTGTGAGATTTGGTTTTTCCAAGTGTGACATTTTGACATTAAACTTAAGATTTAATTCCATTTATATTAGTAAGTATTTAATTTTAATTTCCTGACGTGGAGAAGATTTTCATTTTCATTTGTGTGATTATTAAAATTAGTTTCCTTTCTTATCAAACCGTGAAGTAGATTTCAATTTGATTGGAGTTTGTGTGAAGATTTAATTTTTGCAAGTATGATTTATTTTTGCAAGAGTGATAGCCTTTTTAATTTGAATAAGTTTTAAATAAAAACATGTGCATGAAACATCCTAATCTAATTTGAAAATTATTCACCTAATAAGAAGTCCTAGCACAAACACTGCATGTACACTTCATCAGTTTACAATTCCTGGTCGATAATGTATGAAGTAATTTAAGATCAATTAAATTACCAAACATTTTTTCATCATTATCGAGGAAGTGTATATAGGATTTATTATTTAGGAGACTTTTTCATAAATAAATAAGAAAATGATAAAAAGATATATATGCATAGGGAAATAGATTCAAGGGGAAGATTTATAAGTAGAGGTGAGAGTTCAATTCCAACATCACCACTCACCCCACCAAGACCACGTAGTGCCACACCATCCACTGAAACTCGTATTCCATCATTCACGGGTAGATATAGAATTCCTAATGTACTTTGATTTGAGATCCAACCTAGGAATTCACCAACTTCATTTACTAAATATGTAGTAGAAGAACCTGCATCCCTAACAGAAGGAGTAATCTTTCTATCTTCGACTGGAGAACAACTTCTAGGACAAGAACTAGAAGTCCATAGTGAAGAAGAAGGAGAAACTTATTTTAACATTCCATTGATAGAAGAACCAGAGGAGGAGCTAGAAAACCCAATTATAGAACCATAAATAAGATCTGAAGAATCTATAATGGCAGGATAAGGGGGAGGATAGGTACACAATGTGAATGGTGAACATAGGATTGGAGGAGAAAGAGGTTTAAGAGGTGGAAGAGGAGAATCGGAACCTTTTGGATTTCCAATTTTAGATGAAGATACCACAACCACAATAAAGAATATATCACCCTCAATCCTCCCTAATTTCCATGGAGTGAGAAATGAGGATCCTGAAACATTTCATTTTGAGTTTTAAGTTTTGTGTAGGTCTTATGACTACTTTCTTGATTCTCAAAAATTGAAATTGTTTCCAGCTACTCTTAAAGACATAGCACTTAAATGGTTTATGGGATTAGGAACACATACCATAAGAACATGGGAAGTAATGAAAGATATGTTCTTAGAAAAATACAAACATTATTGTATGCCTCATAACCTTAAAGAAGAACTCTTTAAAATGATGCAAAAAGAGAATGAAAATCTTGAGGATTTGGTTGGAAGATTTTCCTACTGTGTTAAAGGGGCTAAAATGCATACTCTAGATGATGAACCTTTGAAATATCTTTTGCTAAATGCCATTAGAGATGAGTGGATAGATATTCTCAATTTAATGGGTAAACGAGATGTTTCACAGTTATCCTTTAGAGATATTTGTGAACTTTGTACACATATTTCAAGAGGTAAGGATAGAACTGGAAAATATCTGAGAGATCCTTTTATGTCTACGATTAATAAATCTGCGGCTGGAACAATAAGTAGAGCATAAATAGGAAACTTGCTTGAAAATTTTAAAACAAATTTTTTAGGGAGTCTTACTGAGCAACTGGATACCCTTAAAATTCAAAACAAGCAAAATGTTGAAAATGTTGCATTATCAATCTTTTGTCCTAAATGCATAAAGAAACATGCTCTAAGAGAACGCCCTCTTTATAGTGTGAAAATATGTGTTATTTTTGCAGAAAACCATGACACAAAGGTATGCCCTTCAATCCCTGGACTTAAAGCAGTCTTGCAAAGTGAAGTTGAAACAAGCCAAGCTGAGTCACTTTGTTTTATAGGGAAAATACCATGGCAACCACAACAAACAAATATAGTACAAGGTCTTAATCCTCAGTACCAATCATATGTACAACCTCAAAATGATTGGAATTCCCAAATTCTTTGGAAAAATTGGCCACCTCAAAATCCATTATTGACATAAGGTTGGCAATACCCTCCTAGGAATCCTCAATTTAATCAAATTGAGCAACCATTTATTCCATATCAACCTCCATATTATACTCCTCAATCAAATTATGTTCCACAATCTCAAATACAAACTCTGTATTCTAATCAACCACTTCCATTACCACCCACATCATACCCCCAAAAAACCAATCAACTACTTACTCAACCACTTTCGAATCCAAACAATAAAAATTCACAACCTGTCTACAATAAAGAAGGTCAAAAATTCCAATCTTGCATGATAAATCCATTAGATATAAATAATATCCAATTGAGATCTAGTATATTTTTGGAAAATAAGTTACCATCTCTTATTATTCAGGAAGATGATGAACCCCTTGAGAAAGAAACATCTCTTAATCAAGAAGAAATTTCTCAAAAATAAAGTACCCATGTACATTCTAATAACACTCCAATAAACTCAACCCCCATTGTAGAACAACCTTCTGTTTCTGTTCAAAATCCACCTTTTCCTAAAAGGCTAAAAATTGACAAAGGAGTAGAGAAACAAATTGTGTTGCCTGAATATGACATGCCTGATGATTTAAAGAATTTTTGCATCAAAATTCCTTTGTTACAAGTTATAAAGGAAATTCCAATTTTTGCAAGAACAATGAGGGAGTTAAGCATTAAAAAACCAGGAAGGAAAAAGAAAAAAATTTTAAAAATCGAGTTAATTGGGAAAATTGCAAATATTATGATGGGAAAACCAACAGTGCAGAAATATCTATATCTATGAATCCCCATCGTAAAAATGCACATTAATGGTATCGAGATTCCAAACACATTGATCGATTTGGGAGCAACTATCAATATCATGAGTAATCAAAGTATGGATCAATCAACAATTTCCAATCTTCAGTACACACCAACATTATTACAGTTAGCAGATAGATCTGTTATTAAACCAGATGGTGTGTAAGCAGATGTATCTGTCTCCTTAGATTTTTGGCAATATCATATTGATTTTATGATTTTAACTCCCGAGAATAATTTAGGAGGACATCCATTGATTCTAGGAAGACCACCATTAGCTAGAGTTGATGCTTTCATAAGTTGCAGATCTGATGATATGTTTATCTCTGATGGAAGCTCTACTAAGAAATTCAGACTATACCCTCCAACAAAAACAACAATAGAAGTTGAAAGTGAAGTTTGGGTAGATGATGATAGTGATGACTTTTATATAAGACCAATATTTGCTACTTCGCAAATAGATGGGGAAGATCAGATTTTAATTTTGATGAATAATGATGATTCTTCCTCATATTTTGAACGAGATAAATGTTTTCAAGAATAATGTAATGTTGAATATTTATTATCTCATCAAATGGATTTGCATTCTATGGAAAAATTTGGCAATTATTTAATAGAAATATTTCCAAGAAAAACTTTGAATATCAATAATAATTTGGAAGAATCTCAAAAGAAAGAACTGATAAATATTTTACAAGAACATATATGTGATATTTGTACCATAAGGAATCATTTTTCCAACAAAACGTATCATATGTACTGGGATCTTGCTGCAACTTTTGAATGAGTGTCCATACTTCTTCATCATTCTTCCATTCATCCTTTGCTTCAGTTATCCAATCGGGTTGGATAATAAAAGTGACACAAAGCAATGCTTCCACATCCTCATCCTTTCTTGAGAGTACATCTGCAACAACATTTAGCTTCCCTTTTTTGTAGATGATTTCAAAGTCATAAACCAACATCTTTGTGACCCATTTTTGCTACTCTTCTGAAGACAATCTTTGTTCCAAAAAGTATTTAAGACTATCATGATCAGTTTTTACCTTGAAGTGTCTTCCCATTAGGTAAGGTCGCCATTTCTTTAGTGCATGTAGTGCGGCCAAAATTTCCTTCTCATAAATGGCTTCCTGTAAATACTTTCATTTGATTGGGTGGATTTCAAAAAAAATGAATTTTCCTTCTTGCATTAAAACAACACCAATTCCATTTCCTGAGGCATCATATTCCACAATAAAGGTTTTTGTGAAGTTTGGCGTAGCTAAGACCAGTTCTTGGCACATTACCTCTTTAAGATGCTCAAAGGCCTTAGTTGCTTCAGGAGTCCATGAAAATGTATATATATTCAATAATGTTGTTAGAGGTGCTCCTATTCTCCCATAATTCTTAACAAACTTGCGATAATACCCTATTAACCTGAGAAATCCTCACAACTGTTTTATGGTTGTGAGGAATTTCCATTTCTTAATGGCTTTAATTTTGTTAGGGTATAACTTAACACCATCCTGAGATACAATATGACCCAAATATTCCACCTCTTGTACTCCAAAGAAACATTTGGAGGTTTTTTCATATAATTGTTTCTCCTCCAATAGTTTGAGCACCCTGTCAACATGTTGAACATGATCCTTCCAAGACCTATTGTAGATTAGAATATCATCAAAAAATACTAACCCAAATTTTCTAAGGAAGGGTTTGAAAATGGAATTCATCAACCCTTGAAATGCAGAAGGTGCATTTGTAAGGCCAAAAGGCATGACCAAAAATTCATAATGATCCTCATGAGTTCGAAATGTTGTTTTCGGAATGTCTTCAGTCTTTATTCTAATTTGATGATATCCTAAACGGAGATCCAACTTGGTGAAATAAATTGCTCCATGTAGTTCATCAATCACAGGAATGGGAAATTTATCTTTAATAGTGAGCTTATTGAGCTCCCTATAATCCAGACACATGCACCATGATCCATCCTTCTTGTGCACCAATACAACTGGAACAGAAAAAGAACTTTGAATAGGTTGAATTATACCAACCTCTAGCATATGTACAATCATACTTTCAATTTTTCTCTTTTGGACATAAGAATATCTATAAGGCTTGATGTTTGGAGCAACATTTCCTGGAATCAATTGAATAGCATGATCATGATCATGAATAGGTGGGATTCCTTTGGGAGTTTCAAACACCTTGGAATGATTGTCCAATAATTTTTGGATATCTGGAGAAATAGATGATTTTGATGTCGGAACTTCTAGTGAGCATAATTGTGCAATAACGCCTCGTTGTTATTTCTTCAAAAGCTTTGTCATGACATTAGAGCTTATTATCTTTCCCAGCTTCCCTGTGATACCCTGTAATTCGACTTCTATTATCTTTCCCAGCTTCCCTGTGATACCCCGTAATTCAACTTCCTTTCCCTCTAGGAAAAAAAAAAAAAAAACTAATGTTCCCATAGATTGTAACCATTGTACTCCTAGTACAACATCAACACTACCCATTGAAATGGAAATCATTGGACTATTCAATACATATTCCCCCATGTTTATCTTGATAGTATGGCACTTTCCAGAGCAATTTATAGTTCCTCTATTTTCCACCATCACTTGACACTCTCGCGTTGGGTATAGGAATCAATTCAAATGTTTGGCTACCTTATAATGAATAAAATTACGGGTACTACCTAAATCAATAAGCACTATTACATTTTTCTTCTTGATATGTCTGTTAGCTTCTTTCATAAAGGCAATTATAAATCCAAAAATACATAAATTAAATAATGTAAAGTTAGGATAAATATATTTATTAAATTAGAATATTTAATAAATATTAGAGATACTTAGAAATAGTATTTTGTTAGTAAAAATTGGACTCTAGAATAGAGTCGTTTCCTAGGCTCTAAAATAGGAATAAGGTTAGTAGAATGCTTAGAAGATCATTTATTGTAAATGGACACTTGTTGGTTCTCCAAGTGATCCATAACTAGATTAAGTTAGAACATAGAGCTTATAAATAGGTTAGTTTCCTAATTTCAGAGTAGTATGGTAGTGAAAGTTTATGTTTGTAAACTTCTGCAATTTGTTATGTAATCTTTTTCCATGATCAATAAAGTTATGTGTCTGAGGACACTTATAAATCTACATGTGGTATCAGAGCGTTAATAGTTCTTCGGGCCTGAGTGAAACTATGGATCTTGCTGTGTTTGTGATGGTGAGATGGAGATGGCTTTAATGCACCCAAGTCAAAGAAAAATTCCCGAATTTTCAATTCAAATGAGAGCCAGTGAGTTCGCAAGCCGCATAGTGTGCGGAACTACCATTGGAGAGTCCGTACAACTGCGCTGAGGCAGATCTGAGTTCCATGGCTGAAAGGGTAGTAGATTTGCATTTTTTTGAAGTCTTAACAACTGGATCGGTAAGCACTTCATACTCTAATTGATCCAAGGATACACAAAGAACGAAGTACCATTGAGAAATATTTGGCTGGGTAGAAAAATCGTTTGATTATAATATAGAGAGAGTATTCAAATTTCCCAAATGTTGGCTTTAATTTTTTGAAAATTGACCTTAATGAGGTTGAGACTGTTCTTGTTATTGTTGTAAGCCATCGTCGTTTTCAATATCATTCTTTGCGTTGTTTTCCAGCACCATCATCGAAGAATTTCTAGAGTTTGTTGCTAATAAGATTTGTGTTATGCGAGCCTCATAGCCTATGTTTTATTTGATTCGAACCAGCATTGATTGAGAAATTCGTGAGGCCTACACTGCCTATACGTCCATCCCATAATAGTGTTCTACATTTTGTCGTCCTTCTTTAATGAGAACTTTGTGATCGAATTTGTTGTCGCGATTTTGCTGGTTGCTCTCGACTTCTGGGATCTAGCTTCCATGTTACCACTAATTCCACCAGTCATCGTATCAAATTTTGCAAGCAGAATACCATCCACGGTAACCACTCTATAGCTCTCATTTCCCCAACCAAGAGCTTTAGCCTCTTCAAGGCTATCACAGACTAATGTATTTCTCGCTACATACATAATAGCTCTCTCTAATGTGCAATCAAATCACATCAAAAATTAGTTTTGCAGTCCCTCTCAGTGTGCGCAACTTCTCATGTATTGCTTTCACACAGACTACTTAATTGGGGATAAAGGTTTGAGGAGGAAGTCGTTGCTCCGTTAGATACTTGATACATTCTTTCCCAGTATTTTCATCATCCACTACAACTGCATCCATGAACTTTCCCATGGAAACAGTAAATGCAAGATTATACTTCTTCTGAATAGGCCTACAAAGGTCTGCCATTCGACCATGTACACCGGGAAATAGACGCTTCAAGCTTTCAACGGTCTCAGATAACTTGGCATCCCATTCACTTTCACGCTTGTCAGCCTTCAATTCATGCAATTGAACTTCTATTTCATCAACCTTTGCCTTCAAGTTATCATATTTTGTCCTGTATTCTTGCAGCGGGAAGACTGGAGTATCCTTCTTGATAACGACAGCCACGCCATTTGCAAGAAATAAAACAACAGATCTCAGAAAACAAAACCGGAATAGAGCTCCTTTGTATCTTTCAAAGGATGGCTCGAGAAGAAGTCGGTTGAGTGTTCTTGCAAGAGCAAACCAGATGTCAAGAGAACCAGCGCCAGCCAGCGAGCGTCAACCAAAGCAAGAAGAAGCCTGTATGTTTCAATGGCATTCATTGCCGATGACTATGCAATCTGCAGTACTGTTTGTCATATAATTACTAGTGTTAGCTGGCAAAACGGAACATTCAATTTGTAAGGTATCTCCTCTGTCACTGACATTCAGAATATTAACCTTTGTTTGTTGATAAACAACAACTTCCAGCTCCCGTGCCATATCCTCTTTGAATTCGGTCACAAGGGACCTGAAGCCTTAGGATTAATAGTCATGGACATATATAGTTCTATTCCTCCAATTTCCTGATACACCCCTTCATTTACTGCTGGAGGTAAAGTAGGTGGCAAAACATGCATGCTATCACTAGAATTTTTTTTCTTCAGAGTTTGACTTTGCAGGTGGTGGTGGTACACTATTGCTTGAATTTTTTTCCTTCAGAGTTTGACTTTTAAGAAGATTCGTTCACTTGAAAAAGTGACTTTATACATGATTATTTTTTAACGGGAGTTAAAAGGAATTCAAAATAAAATACCTTTTTTTTTGGAGGAGAGATAAGGTGTTTTAATTTTTTATAAATTTTGTAATGGGTTGGAGTAATAAGGGTGATGTTTTAAAATCCTTGAGTGATAAGTTGTATTTTGTAATTTGGAGAGATAAGGAGTGTTTCCATTTGTATTTGGAGTGATAAGGGAAAACCATTGTTGTAATTCAAAGTATTGTTTTACTTTGAGAGAGATTGAGTCGGTAAATATCCAGAGTTTGAAGACAAATTGTTTCCAAGGGTTGTGAGCTTGGCATATTCATTACTTGAAGGTGGAGATTTCTTATGTACTCAATACTTAATAAAGATATCATTTTTTTTGGTGATTGTGTCCTAGATCCGCCCGAAATTGAATAAGGGGATCTTAGGTACACCATGTGTGTTTGTGATGGCGCATGTTTTTTTTATGGCTTCATGTTGTTGCTTTTTTATTTGTGTCTAGTTGTGACACACCAATAATTTCATTTAATATCGCATATATAAAGTTTAATATCAGCAAGCACAACACATGTAACGAAATAGCTGCAAGATCAACACATGAATTTACGCCACTACAACATATAATCAAATATTTTCTACATCAGCATTCTACATCAACAATCAAATTCACTTAGTCAAGTTAATGTGTTTCAAAGCAAAGTCTACATCAGCGTTCTTGCAAATCCATTTCAGAACTTGTAATCAAATTCATTGATTAAAGTGAATCATTAAAAAATCATTGTTAATGAATGTTTAAGACGACAAGTGAATTCATTGTTTTAAGTGAATCATTAAAATCATTGTAAGCTTTCTTGGGTGCATTGTCGACAGTGTTCGATGCCCTTCCTTTACGCAAAATCAAGTGAGTGCATGATTTTTTAAATCAAACAAGCAACAAGTTCACATCTCCTGCAAGTGAGCGTGATTATTCATTCAAGCAATTTGCGTCAAGATAGTACAAAGATAAAACCTTCAAGCGAGCCAGAGTGAATTTCATTACAACAACCATCAAAGCAACCAAACAAGTTAAAACAATCAAGCAAGTTGAGATCGACATCAAGCGAGTGTGGCTATTCATTCAAGTGAGCGTGCAATCATCAAGTAAGTCAAGTGAGCGCTTAAACAAACGCGATCATCATCAAGTGAGCGTGAATTCTAGAGTTTAAGCAAGAAATTTATACAACTCTAGCAAGTGTTCTCAGCAAGCGCAATAAGCAAAAAAATCAAGCGAGCGTGCCATTTAAGCGAGCCTATCATTCAAGTACCAAAATCAAGTGAAACATTTCAAAGAACGACATCTACAACAAGAGAGCCTGATTTCAAGTCTGCAAGTTCAGATGGCGCAACAAATTCAGTTGTTAAACATTCTTCACAGTTTGATCATCTCCAGTGATGAAGATATGGTGCACATCAGCAAAGAAACTCTTGCTGATCTTTCACGGCATCTACAGCAAACACATGAAACTATTGAGTTTCTTCAACTTGAGTCGCAACTTCAAAGGATTGAATTGCAAGAAAAGCATGATACTTTAAAGTTTTTGAACCATCCAGATGATAAGTCATTCATTCAAACAGCTTCAAGTGTCGAAGTTGTTCCAGTTCCAATTTCTTCCAAGCCCATCATCAAGCCATGGAAAGAAATTCACAATAACAAGAATCGACGAGGCTTAGGATATGTCACTGATGACACCAACTTACATATCCCAGATTATTCCAAGCCAATTAAATTCGTCAGTGCAGGATTTCTTGCACAACTCACCTCAGCAGATTCTGAGAAAGTTGCAAACAACCAGCAAAGCATGCCACCCAAAGTTGCAGACAAACAGAATTGTATGCAACCTGAAGTTGAAGTCCAACCGAGATGTTCTCATTGTCAAAGAACCGGTCATATGGAAGATCAGTGTTTTGATCTCCATCCTTGTCGCCATTGTGGCAAGCCCAATCATTCCTCAGAAAAATGTCGCAACCAACAAAAATTAGCCAGATTGAAGATACATTATGAATGGATCGACCCTTGGAAATGGTCATCCACAGTAAACAGATTATCTCAGTTCTACAACTAAATACAATCACACATAGTGCAGCCAACATTGAAAAGATGATGGTACTCTCATGCAGTTGAATGGGGGAGTACACCAATGTAAAACTCCTACACCTAAAGGGGGGGAGTTCAGGAATACTTTCCAATAGAAGTGTCTCTCCTTTCAGCTAACAAAGGGGGGAAAATGTCAATGAAATTGACAGTGGTTGTCAGACTGAAAGTCTCAACAAAACCAACAAAAGCAACCAGTGGGCATCAACAAATTTTCCTGTGGGCAGTCGACAGCAAATAAGCAATGAACAGTTTTCAGCACAGCAAAAGCAACAGTGAGTTGTTTTTGACATCATCAGCCAGTGGGCTTTGAACAAAATTTTGATGCTGATTTCATGCAAAGGATAGATGGATCCTTTTGCAACTTGGCACGTGATGGAGTTTTCAAGCAACATTCAGAGATGAATCGGACATACAACTGACTCATGGTCTCTTGAGATTGAAGAATTTTTCAGCATCAACTTGAGAACTTGGAAGATGGTTCCTTGTTCTTATTTTGGATTTATCCTTGAAGGGGGGAATGTTAGCCTCTTTCATAAAGGCAATTATAAATCCAAAAATACATAAATTAAATAATGTAAAGTTAGGATAAATATATTTATTAAATTAGAATATTTAATAAATATTAGAGATACTTAGAAATAGTATTTTGTTAGTAAAAATAGGACTCTAGAATAAAGTCGTTTCCCAGGCTCTAAAATAGGAATAAAGTTAGTAGAATGGTTAGAAGATCATTTATTGTAAATGGACACTTGTTGGTTCTCCAAGTGATCCATAACTAGATTAAGTTAGAACATAGAGCTTATAAATAGGTTAGTTTCATAATTTCAGAGTAGTGTGGTAGTGAGAGTTTACGTTTGTAAACTCCTGCAATTTGTTATGTAATCTTTTTCCATGATCAATAAAGTTATGTGTCTGAGGACACTTCTGAATCTACAATGTCCTTCTATCTTGAGAGTTTGAGGAGTGATAATTCTTTCCAATGCATTATAGGATATGGTCGGATTCATTCCTTATTCCTCTAGGGTTGGTTCCTAGTGTATATCCTCTTCTTTTGAAGTTTCTTGTTCCTTTTCTTCCTCCTCTTCACAATCTATGTAAAATAATTTCTTCTGAGCACACTTATGACTTTTAGTGTATTTGTTATCACAATTATAGCAAAGCATTTTTGCTCTTTTTTATTCCAATTGTTGTGGTGTCAACCTTGTAGGTTGTGGAAGTCTAGGAGTAGCAACACTTCCATCTTTATAGTTGTAAGTGGTAGGCTTCCTTGTCGCCGTAATTTTTCTTTCAATTTTTCTTGCCAACCTAAATGCCTTCTCCAATGTATTAGGTTCCCAAAGGCGAACCTTATGTTGCATGTTATCCTTTATAGTCCCTATGGATACATCAATCCTATGTTCCTTTGGACTATTATTTACTCTTATATTAAATTTTTGGAATTCCTCAATGTGCTCCATCATTGAACCCTTTTGTTTGAGATTTATCAATTGGCTAAAGAAGGTGTTGCTCTTTTTATCCTCATAATGTGCTATAATTTCCTCCGTAAAAATTGACCAAGTGACCAGTGGTTTACGAGAACAAATCCATCGATACCATACAAATTGATTTTGTTCTAAATATAAAGTTGCAATGTGTATCTTTTGTGTGCTTTGTGTATTATGGAGATCAAAGTATTGCTCCATTTGTAGTATCCAAGTTATCAGATCCTTGCCATCAAACTTCCTCGTATCTATCATTGGAATACGATGGATCTTAAATCCAACATTAGAGTCTATGAACTCATTATTAACATTTCTTTTGTTCACATCATGAGTTTCCTCTACTACTTTTTCGCCATTAGGAAGATTTTCTTGTACCAACTTTGTCAAACCTGCCTTCAAACCTTCTATGTCTTTCTTAAAATCTTCCATGTTTCCTTATATACCATTCTTCAAACCATCCATCTTAGCTTCCATTCCATTTTTTGTTACTCTTTGTGAGAGCGAAATTTGTTGCACTTGTTCTTGTAATTTTGATATATCATGTTGTACTTATTCCTCTTCATGAGTCATAATAGAGCCTTCTAAGGGCTTGATGGGTGTTGAATTATTTTTAGGGGGAATTTTAGAACCCAATACTAATATATGTGCTTCAATATGCCCTTGAATTCCCTTCAAACTGATTTTTCAAACAAGAATTATGAAATTTAAAAAAAAAAATACACACTTTTTTCTTGCTTTTGAGGAGCTCGATATTGAATCTAATGTATCTTTGTGATTTGAGATACCCAATATTTTAAATTCAATCCTTTATTAGCCCTCTGAATCTTCTTTCCAATGCCATAGGTCTGACCTGATGTGGATTCTTCAAGGCAAAGTTATGCCCAATCTCCTACAATGACCTAACTATGGACTCGTTCAGTAGAGCGAAATTGTATGGCGTGCCACGTGTCACTGTTTCCTCCTTCGGCTATGAAATTGATACACAGGAAACCAAAATTTGTGTACGTTCAATAGTTTTTTACAAAATTCCAATCTGATGTTCAGAGAGAGAGTTATGATGATTTTCTCAAGGTCGCCTCTTTTAGATGAAATTCGAGAGCCTGCAAAAACCCTAACTTCCACAAATCATATCTACGAAAATATTGCGAACCAATATCTGAAATTTTTACACGAATTTCCTCAGGATTTTTCGCTAATGGGTTTTTGTTTTAGCATATGAACCTTCGTAGAAAAAAATTAATATCGAAAATGCCACGATGACTTGTTTGAAGTAGCGAAACCCTAGAATCCAAAGCTCTAATACCAAATGTTAAAAAATAGAAGAAAAGAGAGATCAACGACTTAAAAATTAGTAACTTCGAGGGGGAAACATTATTTACATTACATAAATGAACAATTCTCTGATGACACAAATGACAAAACCTCCTTTTTATATATAGGAGTCCATGGGGTCACAATATATTCCTAGTCGACCTAACAATAAAAATGTAAGGGCACAATAATAATAATAATATGGGCTATTATGGGGCACAATAATAACAATATGGGGAATAAATGGGTACAACAACAATAATAAGGGGGCTACACTAACAACAATAAGGGACTACACTAGTAATATAGGGCTCTAACATTTTGGGTAGAAAGGCTCCTACTGGTTGTGTGCGCGGAGACCTAGTCCTAGTTGTGTGTGGACTCCGCTGGCTGTGTGCGTGGAAGGGTAATTTGTAAGGGAATTTTGAATGTATTCGAACTGTTGGATCTATTAATGTACAGACTGTGTTGGCAAACTAAATGTGTTATGTGCTTTTTGTGTTATTTGTCTGATTAACAACGAATTTGTTTCGTTATTTTCTTTGAGATCGAGATTTGTTCTATGATGTGTTATATTCGCCTCTGTTTATGATAAAATGTATATGTGCGAAAGAATGAAGTCTATTATGCATGAAGTATATGATTAATGAATAAATTCGCTTAAGTGTATCCATTTAGTGTGAACGAAGACATATATATTGCATAATTTAATTAGTTTAATCTGTAGTTTATTTGATGTATTTTATATATGAAAATATATATATTATATTTATTTGGAATAATGCAAAGATAGTGGATTCTTATTTATTTATGCGCACCTGCCTCAATACGGTTCTAGCGTTATATTACAAGTTTGTTTAGAACCCCACATGGAACATTCTTCCTCAAGGTGCGGAAACCTGGTTCCAACACTCGCCTCTCCCCCCCCCCCCCCCCCCCATACTACTTCGGGTGAGACTTTGATCCGCGCAAGCAGGTCATTGCCGAAAGGGCCAAAAGTTGGAGAGTTTGTTGGTTGCGCAATAAATCCGAACCTGGGTTAGGACCCCTCGAGCCAACATGTCCCCATATGCAAAATGGCCCCAATGCTTCATTTGGGAAATCTAGTCCCTTCCATCCCTCATCTGGAACGTATCCTCTTAGAACCGGTAATCCTCCTCTGTAGGTACAAGCTTCTTTCCAATCACAACAGGAACCTTACCTACAGTCACAGGTTTCTTTCCAGTCACAACAGGGACCTTACTAGTAGTTGCAGTTGCAGGTTTCTTTCCAATCCCAATAAGGACCTTACTAGCAGCCGCAACTGTAGCCGCAGGTTTCTTTCCAACCACAGTTGGGACTTTACCAGCAGTCGTGGCCACAGATTCCATTCCTGCAGTCACATTAGATACCCTTTCACCAACAATATGGTCAGTTCCCTTCACAGGCTCCATACATTCAATATGGTCTTTACCAGCCTGCGTCACGTTTGTTTCAACCTCCTTATGGTCAAAACCCAGCACAGTGGGGCAGACCCAACCTCAACAAGGTTGGAATACTCAATTTGGTACATGAAATAGACCTTACACCCTGTATAATCCACAACTTCCATTCTTGGCAACGTTATAGTTATCGGATGTGTCACGGCTTACAAATGACCCAATGTTGCATTCGTCGTATTGGCCTCCGGTACCGAGAAAATACCAAGTGATTGTCCTAATTTCGAAAGTAAATCGGAAGAATACTCTCACTCGCATGTCATGACTTACCATCTTTGGTGTTCTTCTAACTACTGGGTTTATGATTCAATCTGGGTTTGTTTTTTCCAGCGCAATTTGACAGGCCCTGCAGCCAAGTGGTACATCAAGCTCCCTCGAGGTACTTTTCAAGATTTCAATTCTCTAGCTATGGTTTTCCTCACCCACTTCCAATTTCATATCCGGTACAAGGTCGGAACTCATCTCTTGACATATTTAAAGCAGATGACTTCTACCTGTATCTACGACCATATACATAAATGGAGACGTAGGCGTCATCTCATGAAATTTGAAATTATGGATCTGCTTTTTACTGAATGGTTCACTAAGTCATTCATTTCCCCTATCGCTCGAGACATAACCATGGGTGGTTGTGGAACTTAGGAGCAAGCCATCGCTCATGCCCAGTATTTAGATCTTATTTACTCACAATCTAGCATGTTGTACGAATTTTTACCTGATGCCACGCGACATTCGACAAATCCAGCATCCTCTAAGCCCGCAAATACAACACCCGTTGATGGTGTCATTGGCTCTATGGCTCAGCGATCTGGTAGTACCCCGAACGATTCTACGAATTCGAAACCTACTCCAGATGCTGCAACCCCCAATGTTTCCAACAACCCAAATAATCCTAGTAAAACCTCAGAGGTAAATGTTGTTTAGTCTGCCGCAACAAATAAATCCTCAAAAGGAAAGAAAAAAGGTAAATGAAAAGTTAAGCAAGATACCCCGAAACAGGATTCCACAAAACCGTCTGTTGATGATTCATAGAAGTGAAATCCCAAGTATAGTTACCTTATTTGTGATGATTATCATTACACTAAGGATTGTCCCTGACGTGCCGAAGTAAGTTATCTTCTGAAAGGAACCACAGGAACATCGGTTGTGTTGAAGGAACCTTTCCCGTCTCAGCAAACACAAATGGTAGACCAATCGCAAGCTCAGGCCTCCAAAAGCTCTCAATTGTTCACGAGTGGCTTAGAACCTATTTTTGTAGCCACCAGATTTAAAGACTATCAAGCTCCTAAAATACCCGCGGGGGAGAAAGATACCACCGATAGGCCCTCTTCGTCCACTTCACCTAATTTTGTTCCTCTCCATATCGATAAACCTAGCACTGATTCCGTGATCAGACCAACCCCCAGAGGTGTTCTTCGGAAATCCTTTTATAATCCAAATGCATGATCCGACCAACACTACAATATTGTAAAATATTTGGCTCAAGTGCCCTCAACAATGTCGGCCTTGGAATTCCTTCAAACGTGTCCATCGAAACGGAAGGCTTTGCTATTTTCCATTGGAGGAATTGATCCCATGGATTCCAGCTTCATAATATTTGATCTTGAGAATCATGTCCCTCGCCTACAGCATTAGCTTGATTTTCTCATACAAGTTGTCGTTGGGGGAAAAACTATTCACAAAACTATTTTTGATAAAGGAGCCTCCACATGCATTATGTCCATATCATGTTGGAAACCCCTTGGCTCCCATCCTCTCAACCAGTCCCTGAACAATTTGAAAACCTTTGATGGCAAGGGATTTCAACCTTATGGTATTCTCGACGCTTTACCTATCCGTTATAAGGCAAGACTTTCAATTTGGAAGTAGAGGTGGTCAATGGAAATCTTGATTATAACCTTCTACTTGTCCATAGTTGGACTCATGGGATGTTCGGTGTGGCTTCTACTCTATTCAGTGTTCTTCGCTTCCCTCGTAAAGGGAAAATTGTCATGGTAGACAAATTGGATTTCTTTTCCTTTGACACTTCGACTGGTAATGTACCTTATGTTGGGAAAACCATTATACCTTATGAAAATGTCGGAGTGAGTCTTTTAAAAGACTCTTCCTAGATGGGAACTTTTTCCCTTCCTCCGCCCAACAATATTGCCTTGGTTAATATGATTTCGTCTAGTGATGACCCTTGGATAATCCCTAGCCCCGATCAAATTTATAATATTCGCCACATTATGTTTCCCAACCCCATCGAACAAGATTACCAAGTTGACATGTCAGCCTCTCTGGCTATATTTGAAACTCTTGACCGGCTAACCACAATCCTAGACTCGTATTCACAAACTCCTTGGCTCGTTTCTTTCAATTCTGACGATCCTTTGAATGAGACTTTCCCTACTGACGAAAGCATTGTTTAAGTCACGTCTCTCGAAGAAACCCCTTGGAATGATATCCATCATCGTTCCTCTTTTATTCTTAGCCTTGGAGCAATCCCTACCTATCTAGATACCTTAGTTTCCCCTAAAATGTTTCCCACCCTTCACACTCCCATTTTAATCCATGATGTGTTATATGAAGGGAATATGGTTAATATTTCGACAACTATGCCTATATATATCTCTGTGAAACCAGGTATAATTGAGAACATTCACATAGGGGCCTCTTGTTCTCCCTGTGAGATTACAACCTATATTCAAATAATTTCACGATGTATTTTCGTGGACCTATGAAGAAATGCCTGGTATTGATCCAAGCATTGTGGTGGATGAGATCCCAACTTACCTGGATGCAAAACATATTTGACAACGCCTTCGTCCGGTGTGCCCAAGGAAGGCAGCTGCAATCAAAGATGAAGTCGAAAAACTTCTTAAGGTTGGCTTCATCTACCCCATACCACTAACATATTGGGTTTCTAACATCGTTTTTGTGACTAAAAAGTAGGGAACCATACATCTCTGTGTCAATTATAGAGATATTAATCGGGTTTGTCCTAAGGAAAATTTTACTACTCCCTTTATCGACCAGATTCTCGACAACTGTGCCGTAAATTAAATATTTTCCTTTATGGATGGATTTTCTGGGCACAATCAGATTAATATCCTTCTTGCTGACCAGCATAAGACTGCCTTTATATGTCTTTGGGGAACTTTTTCCTATAAAAAACTTCATTTTGGCCTTAAAAATGTCGGTGCAACCTTCTAAAGGGTCATGTATTCTGCATTCCATGATATTAAAAACATTGTTCTTTTGTATCTTGATGATTTACCCACACATTCTGCTAAACTTCGAGACCATCCAGCCCACCTTTGAGCGATTTTTCTTCACTTTCGACGTTATAAAATCCGGTTAAATCCTCACAAATGTGTCTTTTACATTGAATCTGGTCATCTCCAGGGATTCGTAGTTTCCAAAGAAGGTATCCGAATTGATCCTCTTATGGTGGAGGATATTTTTAATTTACCCCCTCCATCTACCTTTCAACAACTCCAAAGTTTCCAAGGGAAGGCAAACTTTCTTTGTCGTTTCATCCGAACTATGTTGAGCTTGCCAAGGGTTTAACTCGCCTTTTAAAGCAAGGGGTCCCATTTCTCTGGGATGACATTGCCCAAAAAGCCTTTGATGCATTAAAGACTGCACTCATCAGCGCACCTTTGTTGCATCCCCCTAACTATCATCAAGATTATTTCATGTACTTGGTTGTCACTGAAAATACCATCGTTATAGTACTAGTTCAAGACGATGATGGCGATAATTAGCATGTGATATACTACCTGAGTCGTAATCTCCTTGACACTAAGATTCGTTATGTCAATGTGGAGAAATTGGCCTTAGCAACAGTTCATGTTGTCCAACATTTCCGCAATTACATCCTTTTATGCAAAACTATAGTGATATCTAATTTTAACCCCATGACTTATGTTTTGACTAGCCAGTTTCTTGGGGGAAAATACTCCAAATGGATTGTCATCCTGCAGGAGTTAGACTTGGAGTTCACTAAAGCTAAGTCGAAGAAATCACTAGTTTTTACTGAACTGATCTATGATCTTCCCTCTGTAGACACGACCACCATATCTAATGAACTGATTCCTGATGAATCCCTCTTCATCATTAGCACTCTCGATCCATGGCATGAATACATTATCATATATCTCCAAACTCAGACTTTTAGACCAGAGCTATATTGCTCTGAACGATGTCGAATATGATACCAATCCCAACCTTATTGTTTTCTTGGGGATACCTTATACCGTCACGGTGTGGATTCAGTCCTTCAACGGTGTTTGACACATGAGGAAGCTGAGAAAGCTTTAAATGATTTCTTCCCTAGAGCCTGTGGCGTCATATGTCAGGATACACAACAACTAAAAATATCCTTCGCACCGATTATTTTTTGCCTTCCATCTTCAAAGATTGCATTCTTGCAATCCATAAATGTCATGCTTGCCAAATCTATAACAAGAAGTAGCAAACCCCACCCGCTCCCTTACACCCAGTTATTACCGTTGGTCCATTTTCCAAATGGGACATTCATTTCATGACTTGTAACCCTCACTCGGTCCGGGGGCATGGGTACATCATCATTGTCATGGATTATTTCACAAAATGGGCCGAGGTGACGCTTACATACAATGCTAATGGTAAAATTGCAGCTTTATTCCTATTTAATCATCTCATAGCTCGGTTTGTTGTTCCACAAGCCATAATCACCGACCATGGCTCCCATTTTCGTACTTACACGATGACAGTTGGGATTACGTCACGATAGCTCAACTCCATATTATCCACATGGAAATGGCCAAGTTGAAGTTTTCAATAAAGTTTTGGTCACTATTCTTCAAAGAACCATTGGGATGCATAAAAGGAATTGGTATATTATGATTTTTTCGGCTTCATGGGCATACCGAATCATTGCTAAGACGACAACCAGATTCACATATTTCTAGTTGGTGTATGTTATGGAAGCCATCCTACCCATTGAGTGTGAGATCCCATCTTTGAAGCTAGTTTTCAAACTACTTCCTGGTACTTCACCTTAGGAAGAGCGGTTTCTTTACTTAGAACGTCTTGACGAGAATCGTCGAATTCTCGCATTGGTAACTGAGACTTTAAAAAGCCGAGTTAAAGCCCAATATGATAAAACCATAACCCATAGTGCATACGTGGAAGGTGACTTGGTCTTATTATATTTTCAATCTAGTGATAAATTAGGATCCGAAATGTTCGAATCCATGTGGCATGGACCCTATATCGTCAAACGTGTATTACAAAACAATGCATATGAGTTAAGTGGATTATGATGGAAATCAGTTGTCTGAGCCCCGCAATGGGCTCTACGTGAAAAATTATTATGCTTAATCTTGTGTAGATACTTTGTAAATTAGTGTGTGTTTCATTAGTGTGCAGTATTTTGGTGTGATTGTTTGCATTTTTGCAAACATGTTTTCCCTTGCTTACCTCGTGTTCTACTTGGTTTGCAGATGTCGACAAACCCTCTTCCTTATGTTGGTTTTGCTTATGGCGCTTATCGTAGTACACATAATCTATACTATGTTGCATGGGCACTCTTTGCTCCCAATGATGAGTTAGTGAGTTTACAGGGTATATGTTTGGGACGTACAACTAACAATATAGCAGAATGTAGCGTGATCATCGAACTATTTTTGGAAGCGATTGCTCTTGGTATTAGAGCATTGGTTGTTAAACTTGATTCACAACTCGTTGTATTGCAATTAAACAAACATTATTTTGTTAGAAACCCTTAAATTTTAAGAATGTATTTGCGTGTTCGTCCCTTGGAAAGAAATTTCGATTACATAACATATCAACACATTCCAATATCTCTAAATACATTGACAGATGCATTAGCTAATCATGTTTTAGATAGACATTTGAAACACATGTAAAAAGAAAAACCATGGAAAATTAGGAACATTAGGTACATAAGGTAAAACACACACACACACACACATATATATATATCGCCATATAGAGTTTGCAAAACGTTTTTACATCAAAATTCAAAATTTGTATTCCGAAACACATGGCTTCTCGAGCCTACATAAATGCAAAAATAAGACCATAGACATGTCTATCAGGTGACACGATGCTCATGATAGCATGACATGACCCTAACAACTCGGCCCAACAATCGACGTAGTCTAGCTGACACTCCCATAGTGTGACTCTGATAATGGAGTGGCACATCATCGATTGTAGAATAATCTGGAATGTCTCTAGTCAAGGCCTCTAGGTTGTGCTCCACCTCTACCAAAGGATCAACTCCTTCGACATATGGTGCATCCTCAAGTTGTTGTGTTGCCCTGCTCACTATCGCAGAAACACCGGGAGGTCTCTTTGGTCCCACATCTGAAAAATATCACAAGTTTCAATCTCAGTTCACATAATTAAAAAACATCAAAAATTTTGAAAACTTTAAAAATAGTTCTTTACCTGAGTCATTCCACTGTGATCCAAGTGGTAGAGGCAGACCAGGATATCCTCAGAAATCTGCCCCGGAATAAGGCCAGGCATCCACCATGATGAGCTATTGTCATAGCTATACAAAGAACGTAGATGGAAACAACATGTTTTGCCCGCCTTAATGGCGAGGCATCAATTCTCCCCACCACAGCAAACACGGTTCTCTTGGCGTAGGAGGTCCTACCTCCACCCACTGATATCTGAACAATGGAACCCACTCTAGAAATCATTCCACCAAAATGGATCCATAGCCAAATCATTTGAGTTTACCTGTCTTGCACTTGGTGAGTTGGTCTTTGAGATTAACCAGTAGTCCTTTGCACCAACTGAACACAATCGGATTGAGGCAATCCACTGCATAGTATAAGTGGGATTTTCTCACCTCATGCAGAGCTTAGACCCTAGCTACTCGAGCTATAACATATAAAAATTTTCTTAATGGGAGATTTGTGACATTTTTGATCTCTATCTTCCCGCTTTTTGTCTTGCGAGAACCATGGAAATGTCTGACTAGTAACGTATCAGTGCTTTCTCCTCGAGGACCAGAACCAAACAATTGTACCCATTGTCCTCTCTTGGACAAACCAATGATGAAGTATATGTATGCAACTTCTATGTCATACTCATGGTCCCCTATTGTGAACATATAACGGTCTACATCCCACCATCTTACCAAGTACTGCAATAAATCCACTTGAGCTCTGATCCCAGGGGTACATAAGAACTTAAGCAATCCCATTCAAGGAGAGCCCTTATGCAATTAGGATGCTGTGATGCTTGGTGATCTTTCGCTTCATGGCCTCTTTCTTTCCATTCAATTGCCATTTTTTCTAGAGATTTTGTAAAATATCATTGAACAATGATTTGATTAGGATCTATGGAGCAAACCTTGCAAAACAACTAGTAATTTTTAAGATTTGTTGAAAATTTCTACTTCGTAGCGCCTTTGTCCATAATTTTTTTCGCATTGACAACACAATGGCATTGTTAAGATCAGGGTGGGCAGTATGGTCCCAATGGGTAAAATTCGCGCTGGCCGCCCTTGACTCATTTTTCTTCGAAGGCCCCTAGCTACATATTTTATGGGTTAAATCAATCAAAATTACTACCAAATTGCAGAGAAAGGACAAGACTCTTACCTGTGACAAACAGTTCACTGAATGGTGCCATGGATCGATCGTACTCCTTGCCTGAATATCGGGGAAATTTAGGTCAAAATGTGCTCTCGAACTCACAAAATGGAAAATGGTAATTTTAATTATACTTTTGAAGTTTATATAAAAAAAATTGGGCCATTTTACCCATTTAGAGTATTTTTTTAACCTATATTTTTATATTTTCTCGAACTTTTTAATGTTTGTTCATGCATGTAGAGAACATGTTATTACTAATTGGGAGCGGTAACCCATTTTCAGTGAACTATCGAGTTTTATTTTATCACTTTTTCAAACTTGTAAAAAATAAATGAAAATTTAACCCCCTTGGAGTATTCTTTCGAATATTTTTTGACTCTCGAAATATGAAAAAAACAGTCAAGCACTTGTCTTTTCAAACTCGTAAAAGTAAATGAAAAGACGTCTACTTAGTATAAGTTTAACCCTTTTTCCGGAATGGGATAGACTAGTTACGAAAAAGGAATACCTTATTCAAACATGGCTAAGAGGTTCTCTTGAATATTGTTTTTTACCTTTTTGGATTCAAGAGACTATTTCTGAACAGGGACATCTAGAGTTTTCTTTTCGCCTCTTTTTCAAACTCTCTAAACATGAAAAACATGTCGAGTTACTCCTTCGTCGGACTCGTAAAACTAACCCGATGAAGGACTTGTCACCATGACGAGACTGAGATACTCCTTCCTAGGGCTCGTTAAAGATTACTAGGATGGATTCATCCAAAGGATGAAATTATACTACAAGCATATGGTATCCTCTTCAAGCTTGAAATTAAAAATAAATAGGTACTTGCTAAAAATAATGGGGGAAAAATGGGAGGAAACATATATCTTGTATTTTGTATGAAAGGCAGTATGTTTCTCTTGAACATGACACTTATCTGTATCTCGTGTCGGGTTTGGGACATCCTCTCTTTGTAAGTTGTCTTACTGGGTTTGGGAAATCCATTTGCCTCTCATTTGATTATATTATTTTTTCATCGTGACCTATGATCCTATTTTGAGTCAAATGCTGCCAAATTTCAGAGTTGTGTCATCGATATGTTCAAGATAAGTCCCTGTCTACAAACTCAAACCACTTATACCCTGTTTGACTTTTTCTGCTTCAATCCTGAATCACTCATGGCAACTTTGCAAAATCATATGTTTCGTGTTGATGATGTGGGAAACATTATGGCCCTCCTTCGATGGATCACTTACTGTCGACTCCAACTTATTATCCGGGAAGATGATCTAGAAACTCCCTTTCAGTACCTTGGAGCTTGCATGCCTCAATTGCAGGTTCTTAACATTCGACGATAGGTTCACATCACTGGCATTCGATCGAATAATTCCGTGAGTGTTCGACTTCAACTTCATTATTCACACTCGTGGATTATGTTGTTGTACCTTGAGAGTCATCATCATCATTGGTGGTTTCTCTCGTGCCTGTTAACGATTTACATCATTGACCGATAATCAGTTGGTTTCTACCATGTTCGAATTCAACCCATCTCTTATCACTCATTAGTCTTAACACTTTCATTGATAAGGTTTTACATGTCATTCACCTAGGTTCATGTTTTTCATAGTCAGATTCATGAAATGAAAAAAATAATAATAATAAATAAAAATAAATAATAAATAAATAAAAATAAATTAAAAAATAAATAAAAATAAATAAATAAAATAAAAATAAAAATAAAAATAAAATAAAAAAAATAAAAAAATAAAAATAAAAAATAAAAATAAAATAATAATAATAACAATAATAATAATAATAATAATAATTGTGGTAAGTTTTACCCTAAGTCTAAACCCACCTTGAGCCTTGTCATATTAGTCAAGTCCACCTCATATCATTTAGTTTTTGCTCCCACGCTTTCAAATTAAGAAAATAATCCACTTGTCAGTTTTCTACCATTTCGTAGCGAATTATATGGAAAAACAACAGATTTCGCTATGAAACTATCTGACAGTTCCATGGCGAATCTGTCAGCAGTTTAACTATTTTCTCTACGAAACTACGTTTTTTTTCTGCAGAGATTGACAGAGCGGTGTGAGATGTCAATTTTTTTATGGATAAAGACAAAGGTGAGGTCATGCAAGTTAGTCATCGTAATTCCCAAGCATGCAAGGTCGTATATTTTGTAATCATTGCCTCTTGTGGTCACATGTGTCATATTTTTCCCTCGAGTTGTCAAATTACTTTTTAAACTTTACCCCAAGTTTCTCTTTGTCATTCATCGTCCAAATTATTGCATGTAAAGCATCTCAGTGTCACTGTTCGAGAGCTGGTTCACCACGCAAAGCAGGCTGTTGTTTAGTTTTGACTCTGCAGGTCTCATAAGCAAGGAGGCATCGAGATTATAAAGGATCAATGGCATCGAAGAAGAAAGCAAACAAGGGTGGTTATTGTGTGAGGTACGAACCTATGGATTTGAAAATTTTAAATGAAGATCCCAGTGCTATGGAGGCCTTCAGGATGGTAGGATGCCTACAGTTTTGTCAAAATATGCAAGTTTTTCATGTCCGGGTATCCAAATACTTTGCAGCAAATTTTACAGGGACAACATCAAAGGTTGGTGTTTTGAACCTCACAGTGTCACCTGATGCTATCTCTCAAGCTACAAAAATACCCAGAGTTGGTGAGGAATGGTTCAAAGGTACAAAAATCATAATGCAAAGCTGTGAAGAAATTCTCAAACAGGAGCACAGAGGAGCTGACATGACAAATGGCATCCCCAGGGGTTATATGAAAGAAAATTATGCAAAATTGTTGTTGGTGGTCCAAAAATACTTTACCTGTGAAGGGAGGTTCCACATGGTTTATTCTTATCATTTCAAACTCCTTCTACATTTTGTTGGTAACCAACCACTTGAACTACCATTCTTTTTATTCATAATGTTGGGGAAGATGTCAGATAAGGTCCAGGCCAAGGCAGAGGGTAGTGAAACATCAGTATTTCACCATGGTCTGATCAAATTGTTAGTACTAGAGGAATTAAAAAGGTTAAATAGAGATTGGGCCTCCTTTCTTTTTATGAGTGGAAATGAAGTAGATTCAGTGACACCAAAGAAGGTTTCAAAACCAGAGACTACTCCATCTCCAACTGTAATAGAAGAGATTGATGAAGAAGAAGGAAAACCTCTTGTACAACCAATGGACATTGAAGTTGAACCTCTGCAAGAGACTAATGTCCCTCAGCCATCACCTGCAAGACAAAAATAGAGAATTAGTAAACAAAGCAGCAGGAGGGTAACAAGAAGCCAAAAAGTTGCCAAGGGAAACCTCGAAGACAACCTCCAGGCAATAGATATTAAAAAATCCCTAATTGTACAGGCATAAGACATTGAAGGAGATAGAAGAAAAATGAAGAAAGGTAAGTCTGTCAATAAGTTGGATTTTGCAGGAGAGGATGCTGGTTTCATTTTCCAACCAAGGAAGCCAGTGACCAAGTCACAGATTGCAAAGGATGCCATGGAAAGCAAAAGAGAAGAAAAGATCAGTGAAGGTAAGCAACCAGAGAACATCATAGACCTATCTCCAGCAGTAAAAGAAGTATTTGTACAAAGGAAATGAAAAGAACATGTCGAAGAAAAGACTGAAGTACAAATTCTGCAAGAACAATTAAGAGAGGCCAGGGAAGAAGTAGTTGAAGTCAAGTTGGAATTAAAATAAGCCAAGGTGGACAGACAACTAATGGCATATTTCGAGAAAGAGATGAAGGAGCAACTGGATAAGTATGATAAGACCTTGTTAAATGCCAAAAAGATGTTGAAGAGAAGTATTCCCCTGGGAAAGGTGGTAAAATAAACAAGGAAAACGAATTTGTGGTTATAGTCTAAGAGAAAAAGGCTCAAAGGGCAGGTTAAAGAGCTGGAAGACCAAATGGGCATGATTCAAGAAGAATTGAAGAAAAGAGGGCTAAAGATTAGATTGGTAGATGAACATGAGGTACACCCTGTTGTTGCTGAAGATGAAGCACCCAAGGACTGAGAAGTTTATCTAAATTATTTTTGTTTAATTTTACAGCTTGCAGGTGACACCAATTTTGGGTTAGAAGATAAATTTTTGAAGAAAATTACCAAATCTGCATTTTCAGCTAGATCAGGCATTTTGGTAGCAATCTCCAGGCTTGAGGGCCGAAATTCACTACAAAATTTCTGAAGAATGCTTTTTATCTAAAAATAAGCTTTATAGAGATCCAAGGAGGGAAATTGATGGTATTTAGTTATTTTGACCTGATAAACACTTTTTGATTAACAGAGTGGCAGAAGAGAAGGTTAAAAGGCAGAAGTGGGCACGCTACGAAACTTCCTAATGACACTGTTTTGCAACGAGATATTTTAAAAGAGTTTTTGAAGGTTTGAATGTCATATAGAAGGACAACCAGCCACCCGGAGACATCCAAGCAGACAGTGGGCCATCCCAACAGAGAGACATTACTTGGCATATGTGTCACTCATCCAAACCAGCATGAAGACAAAGTTCTAGATAATGTTAATCTTTTCCTAAAAAATAGGGCAGATGTTTTTTTAATTCTTGGGGGTACATTCATGTCTTGGTGATGGAGAACGCCACTCGAGCATCTCATCTTTATCATGTAATTGTCCCACTACTAGAGAAGTGGATGAAATAAATGTAAAGTAGAGTCCTATTAGGAGAGTAATTCTTAAATGACTAGTTGTCTTTTTATGTTCCATAAATGTAGTTTTTAGTTATGATTAGGTGTCAAAGTCATGGTTCGATGATCTAGCCAGCTGGGCAGATCCTATGTAAGCAAAAATGGTCTATTTATAGACAGAAAATCGAATGAGAAGGGGTTGGAGAATGCTTTTGACACTACCACTATTGTAAATCTTTCATGTCAGTAATAGATAGACAATGAATTTTTTCTACTTCACCTGAGATTCTTGAGATGTTTCAATGAGTTTATGTGTTTCCTTTATATCTTGCTTCCAGTAATCTTGATGTTAAATTACTCAGAATTCATGTTATGCATGCTCTTACTTCCTTTTAGCATTGATTTATTGATCATCCCCATGTGTTAATGTTGTCCTTTCATTGAAACATAAAAAGCTTTAGTTTCCATAAGTAGATATGCTTGTCATTGAATTCCTTTTACTGACTCCATGAGCCCAATGGTAGTTGAATATTTCCCATTTTTCACCTACAATCAAATACACTAGGACACTCACAGAGTTATCCATCTGTTTTAAGACCTAATTGAGTAAATCATTAGATAATTTGAGAGAGCCCTCTCAGGCTGAAGAGGCTAATCCACGGTCAAAAGTTGGTTTGAAAGAGTTACTCTAAGTTGTTTGGTGGAGCAGTCCATCAATACCAATTTAGTCATAACATTTTGGTGCATCTGCTGGGAGTCTGAAAACATACTTCCCGAAGTTTGTGCTCAAACAGTGAAGCTGAACTCTTGGAGATAGCAGGAGCTCAGAACTTTTCGAGGCTGCAAAACTACCTTGGTGACTCCACTATAAAATTTTATGCTCAAAGGTGGCTTCAAGAAAAAAGATACACAAGGAGCAATCCAGATCCTAACCCACCTACCATTGTGGATAATCCAGAGTGGATTCTCAAAGGCATTGGAAGCAACTCTTCAAAATCAGGTATTTCATCACAATCAAGAGCTTTGTCCTCTGAAATTATTCGAAGTCCTGAAGATAGGCAACTTGATGATACAATTGAAGAAGTTTTGTTTAGGTCTAATACTGAAAATGAATTGAGTTATATAATACCAGACCTACAAATACTAGGTATTGACACATCATCCCTAGTATCTAAAGAATAAAAAGAAGAATTCTGGAAAACAGACATATCAGAGTTGTTATTAGAGAGGGAGTCTTTTGAAAACTTAAAGGAATTAGATCCATTTGAGTTCATGTTGAAAATAAAATCTGGTATACCTTTACCTCAATGGACTTCATTTATATCTAGACTGCAGATACCATCTACACCCCCTCCTAACAGCTCATATTCACCTATTGTTTTTCCAAAGAATCAGAAATAAATCTCATCTGTTGTCCCTCCCCATACCACAATTCCTATCATTATGGCTAGAATTGTTCCTCCTCCTCCTCCTGTTGGACCTGCAAGATATGCTCCACTTGTCCTCCCTGATGTTCTTCATGACCTCCCAGATGGATACTCAACTATAATTAAAACCTTTGGGAGTGAAGAGGATATATCAGCTGAGGAACATGTGGATCAATTCAATGATTTCATTGATAGAGAGGAGGTAGACCATGAAGATGTAAAAATGAGACTATTTTCCCAAAGTTTCACTGGTGAAGTAATAAAATGGTTTAAGGCCTTAGCTCCAGCAAGTTTGCAAAATTGGGACCAGCTAGAAGATAGTTTTTGACCAAGTGGGGGAGTAAGGTAAATCCAGTGCAAGCGCTGACTGAATACAACAATTTGAAGAGAGCCGTAGATGAATCTTTCCAAGACTTCTCTAAGAGGTTTAACAAAGTCTATAACTCCAAACCTGCTCGTATTAAACCTCCTCCAGGAGCTGCTCAATTACACTATGCAGAGGCATTTGATTATGATTTTTCCATCCTGCTTAGGGAAAGAGAGTTTGCTTCTCTAGTAGAAATGAAGAATGATGCAGTAATGGTAGAAGTAAGCATGATAGTTGCAAAGAGTTCTAAGATGGTAAAATCAAAATTGAAAGAAGAATAAAAACCTTCATCCTCAAATGCTAAATTTGATTCTATGTTGAAGACTATGGAAAAACTCATGGATAGACTTGTTCTTGGAGCCATTCCCTTACCTCCTGCACAACATGATCCACAAATCATAAATCCACAATTTAGGAGGCCTCAAAATCAGCAAAGGAAAAGAGAAAACATAAATCAGGCTGACCCACAAGTGAGGCCTCCCTTTCAACAAAATTTGCTTGATGAAGAAGAAGCTCAGCCTGAGTTTCAAGAGGATATTATCCACTGTCTAAATGAAGATATCTCTGGGATGTTTCTAACTAAGGAAGAGCATGATGAGTCTGGTCATGATTTGAAGAAAGATGAGGGACAATCTGATTACCTAAAAGGTTATCAACATGCCATATTTGAAATGCAAAAGCAATACAGTCTAAGAAACAGAAATGTTCCCATCACTGCAAACAAAAATCAGCCAAAGAAGGATGTTTCTAAAGCAACCGAGTCAAAGAAGGACCCGCTACCTCCACCTCCTACCAGAGAAGTTGAAAAAGCCACATCTACTTTCAGTCTAGAGAATGAGATCTCTAAAATTAAGATTCATGTCCCCTTTGGAGAAATTATTAAAGTCAATGAGTACATAAGCAAAATTGTAAAGATGTTGAATTTTCAACCAAGATCTCCAGATATCCTTAATCTACAAGAAGACCATCCTACCATTTTCCTAGGACCAAGGGTGGAAGATGAACAGAATGAAGAAGTCCCTCCCTTTTATGTCAGTCTTAATATTCATGATATGACTTTGCACAATGCCATGTTGGATTCAGGGGCTCCCATAACCTTATTCTTGAGGTAATTATGGAGAGGATGGGTTTGGAAATCACTAGACCTTATAAAGATCTGTTTTCTTTTGACTCCAAGAGAGTTCAATGCATATGTCTTATCAAAGATGTTGTGGTTGGCTTGTCACAAGTGCCTGCTAAGACAATGGTGCTGGACATAGTGGTAGTTGACATCCCTCCAAAGTTTGGCATGCTCTTATCCATATCTTGGGCAACTAAAATCAAAGGTACTATGTAGATGGATATGACAAATGACATCATTCCTGTTTTTGGTGAGAAAAGAAGATTGTATAGGGAAAGTAGGATGGGCTACATGGTCAGCAGCAAAGATAAGCCCCAAAATTTTCCAATTTATGTTGTTGAGACAGAATTAGGATCATCAATTTTATTTAATGAGCTAACTGATGAAGAAAAAATTGAAGGGAAAATAGAAGATCAACAAGCTGAAAATCAGGAAGGTGTTGAAGAAAAAGCAGAGGGTTGGTGGCTTTTGTACTTTGATGGATCTGCTGGAAGAGAGGGGGCTGAAGCGGGCATATGGATCACTACTCCTAATGATGAAAGTAATTTTTACTCCTTTAAACTTAACTTTGATTGCATCAACAATATGGCAGAATATGAATCTCTGTTTTTGGGTTTATAAATTTTGAAGAGACTAAGTGCCAATAAGATATTGGTGTGTGGTGATTTAGAGTTAGTAATCAAACAAGTTGAAGGATCATACCAAACCAAGGATGTAAGGATGAGGGCTTACAAAAATCTGATTATGGAAATGCTTGAAAATTTTCAAGAATGTGCCTTCATTGTGAAAATTGGAGACCAAAATTCAATGGCTGATTCTTTAGCTGTCTCTGGAAGTTTATTTGTCATCCCTACTCATTCTACTGAGAAGTATGAAGTTGAAGTCCAGCATAGGCCAGAAATTCTTGATAATATCATTCATTGGCAAGTGTTTGAAGATGACTAGCAAGTCCGAAATTTCCTAGAGTTAAAGGAGTTTGAAAACATACAAGTGGATCAACAAAATATGTTTGCTGAAACCAAGGTTAATTTTGAAGTCTTGCAGTTGAAAAAAAATTGTATACCAAAGGGCCTTATTCCTCTTGAATTTTTTTTTGATCAAAATGATGTTTTTAAATATCCTAGAATGGCGGTGATGATTAGGAGGTAGAAACTTGCAATATTGGTAAAGCAGTTGCACCTAAAATGGTCACACTTTCCACGTTTCTTTCTATGGAGACGAGGCAGAAGTATGTTGAGATGATGAAGAAATACATTGATGTTTTTGCATGGAGCTATGCTGATCTGAAAAGGTGTGATCCTAGTATTATACAACATAGTATTCCTATCAAAGAGAATGAGAAACCTTTCAAACATAAATTGAGAAGAATTAATCCATTTCTCATGCCCCTGATTGAGAAAGAGATTAAGAAACTTTTTGATGCAAAGATCGTTGTTCCTATAAGGTTTTCAAAATGGCTTGCTAATCTGGTACCGGTCATAAAGAAGAGTGGTGAGATCGGAATTTGTATTGATTTTAGAAATCTGAATAAGGCTTCCTTGAAGGACAACTATCCTCTTCCCAAGATGGATAAGATTTTGCATAATATTGTTGGCTCTCAAAGGATGTCCATGCTGGATGGATTTTCAAGTTATAACCAGATATTGGTACATCCAGAAGATCAGGGGAAGACTGCTTTTACCACGCCATGGGGAACATTCATGTATGCCAAGATGCCTTTTGGTTTGATGAATGCAGGAGTGACTTTTCAAAGAGCAATGTATAATTCCTTTGCTGAGGAGAAAGAAAAAACAGTTGTGGTCTACTTGGATGACATAACTGTGTTTTCAAGAAAGGAGGAGGATCACTTGAAACATCTAGAGAAAATTCTGCAGAAATGCGGAAAATTTGGTATCTCTCTTAATCCCACTAAAAGTATTTTGCTCTAACTTCTGGAAAATTGCTTGGACATATCATATCAAAGGATGGGATAAGAAATGATCCTAATAGAGTTAATGCAATTCAGAAGATAGATCTGCCAAGGAACAACAAGGAAATTCAGTTCTTTCTTGGAAAAGTAAATTTTTTTAGAAGGTTCATCCCGAACTTTGCTGAAATTGTCAAAGATATTACCAAGATATTAAAGAAGGGAGCTAATATTAAGTGGATTGTTTAAGCTAAGTAGTCATTTGATTTCTTATTAGTCCAAATTTCTCAAGTGAATTTATGGTTTTCACATTTTCCTTTGAAAATACCATTGTTGGAGTTTTATTGCAGAAAGGACAGAAAGGTATTGAACAACCTATTTCATTTTTAGCAGAACTCTTGCCAACTTTGAGTTGAAGTATAATATTTTGGAAAAACAGGCATATGCTTTGGTCAAAGCTCTTAAAGACTTCAGAATTTATATTTTACATTCTCATGTCATTTCATTTGTACCTAACACTATGGTTAAATATATTTTGACACAAGTTGATCTCGATGGCAAAAGAAGGAAATGGATATCTACTTTGTTGGAGTATGACATAGAAATCAAGCCTACAAAGTTGGTGAAGGGACAAGGGTTATCAAAACTAATGACACGATCCAACTTTGAATGTCTTGACATGAACTTCATTGCAGAAATTTCAGAGCTGTCAGAAGAAGAGGAAGAGTTGGTACCTATTGAAGAGAATTCATCCTATCTGAATGGTATAGAGATATAATCTTTGTCTTACATCATCACAAAGCTCCTCTAGATTTGACCAAGTCTAGAGCAAGGTTTGTAACGCTGAAGTCATTAAGATACTGTATTGTGAATAAGAGTTTGTATTAGAAAGATACCGGTGGGATCCTTTTGAATTGTTTGTTGGAAGATGAAGCTGAAAAGGTCATTGAAGAGTTTCATAAGGGAGATTGTGGAGGACACCACTACTGGAAAGCCACAACCAACAAAATACTTAGAGCAGGCTATTATTGGCCTACTATGTTTAAGGATGTCTTCAAGAAGATCACTGCATGCCATGAATGCAAATTTTTTATGGTAAGAAAAAGTTGATTCCTTTACCTTTGATGCCAAAATATGTTGAAGCTCCTTTCCAACAATGGGGGTTGGATTTCATTGGTGAAATACACCCAACATCTTCAGGGCAGCATCGTTGGATTTTGACAGCCACAGATTATTTCACTAAATGGATCGAAGCAATCCCAACAAGGCAGGCCACTGATTCATTCATCATTCAATTCTTGGAGAACAATATTTTGTCTAGGTTTGGTTGTCCTATGAAGATTATTACTGACAATGCACAAGATTTTAAATCCAAAAAATTAATTAGCCTTTGTCATCAGTATCATATAACACTTGGACATTCAACAACCTATTACCCCCAAGGTAATGGCCTTGCAAAGTCATCCAATAAAGTAGTATAGTGAGGAATATCAAAAAGGTGCTGCAAGAAAACAAGAGATCATGGCATCTAAAATTGAAATATGCGCTTTGCGCTGATAGGGTCTATACAAAGCGATCCATTGGTACATCCCCTTATGAATTAGTGTATGGAACTGAAGCTATTTTTCCCACTTCTTTGGGAGTTTCGGTAATGAAGCTGCTGCAAGGAATTTAAGAGGAGCAAAATGCTATTCAGAGGAGGATAACCAGCTTATAGCTCTACAATAAAAAAGAGAAGAGGTATATAACAATCATTAGCAATCACAAAACATAGTGAAGAAAACATTTGATAGAAAGGTTAAAGAGGAAAATTTCCAGCTTCAAGATGTAGTTTTGAAATGGGAAGCCATAATTGAAGAAAAGGGGAAGCATGGAAAGTTTGAGAATATCTGGAAGGGACCATTCGTGGTAGATGCATATCATGGCAACACCACTTATCTGCTTCAGGAAATGGATGGACAACTGTGTGCAGGAGGACCTATCAATGGCAGGTTTCTAAAACACTACTCCACCTAAGTTTTTGCAGAATATTCACTCCATTGTATATATTTCGTTTTCTGTTATGATGTTTTGCTAATAAAGACAAGCTAATCATCAAGCTTAAGCCTGAGGAGAAGGCCATAAGAGTTTGAAGAAGGCTTTGTGAGTTTTAGAAGTTTTTTTTTCAACAAAGGTGGCATTGGAACTACATGTTCTTTGCTGTACCACAGGGGCACACCATTCCCAGTGGAGCCATTGTTATCACTCATTAGTCTTAACACTTTCATTGATAGGGTTTTACATGTCATTCACCTAGGTTCATGTTGTTCATAGTAAGTTTCATGAAATAAAAATAAAAATAAAAACAAATACATGTGGTAAGGTTTACCCTAAGTCTAAACCCACCTTGAGCCTTGTCATATCAGTCAAATCCACCTCATATCATTTAGTTTTCGCTTCCACGCTTTCAAATTAAAAATAAATAAAAATCCACTTGCCAATTTTCCACCGTTTCGTAGCGAATTGTATGGCAAAACAACAGTTTTCGCTACGAAACTTCATAACAGTTCCGTAGCAAATCTGTCAGCAGTTTAACTGTTTTCGCTATGAAACTAGGTTTTTCTGCAAAGATTGACAGAGCGGTGTGAGATGTCAAATTTTTGATGGATAAAGACAAAGGTGAGGTCATGTAAGTTAGTTATCATAATTCCCAAGCATGCAAGGTCGTACCTTTTGTAATCATTGCCTCTTGTGGTCACATGTGTCATCTTTTTCCCTAGAGTTGTCAAATTACTTTTTAAACCTTACCCCCAAGTTGCTCTTTGTCATTCATCATCCAAATTCTTGCATGTAAAGCATCTCAGTGTCACTGTTCGAGAGCTGGTTCACCACGCGAAGCAGGTTGTTGTTTAGTTTTGATTCTGCAGGTGTCATAAGCAAGGAGGCAGCGAGGGTATAAAGGATCAATGGCATCGAAGAAGAAAGCAAACAAGAGTGGTTATTGTGTGAGGTACGGACCTATGGATTTGAAATTGTTAAATGAAGATCCTAGTGCTATGGAGGCCTTCAGGAATGTAGGATGCCTATAGTTTTGTCAAAAGCTACAAGGTTTTCATGTCCAGGTATCTAAAGACTTTGCAGCAAATTTTACAGGGACAACCTCAAAGGTTGGTGTTTTGAACCTCATAGTGCCACCTGATGCTATCTCTCAAGCTACAGAAATACCCAGAGGTGGCAAGGAATGGTTTAAAGGTACAAAATTCAGAATGCAAAGCTGTGAATAATTTCTCAAACAGGAGCACAGAGGAGCTGGCATGAAAAATGGCATCCCCAGGGGTTATATGAAAGAAAATTATGCAAAATTGTTGTCGGTGGTCCAGAAATACTTTACCTGCGAAGGGAGGTTCCACATGGTTTATTCTTATCATTTCAGACTCCTTCTGCATTTTGTTGGTAAGCAACCACTTGACCTACCTTCTTTTTTATTCATAAGTTTGGGGAAGATGTCAGATAAGGTCCAGGCCAAGGCAGAGGGTAGCGAAACATCAGTCTTTCACCATGGTCTGATCAAACTGTTAGCATTGGAGGAATTAAAATGATTAAATAGAGATTGGGCCTATTTTCTTTTTATGAGTGGATATGAAGTAGATTCAATGACTCTAAAGAAGGTTTCAAAACCAAAGACTACTCCATCTCCAGTTGTAATAGAAGAGATTGATGAAGAAGGAGGACAACCTTTTGTAGAACCAATGGACATTGAAGTTGAACCTCTGCAAGAGACTAATATCCCTTAACCATCACTTGCAAGACAAAAATAGAGAATTAGTAAACAAAGTAGCAGGAGGTAATAAGAAGCCAAAAATTTGCTAAGGGAAACCTGGAAGACATCCTCCAGGCAATAGATATTGAAGAATCCCCAATTGTAAGGCAGAAGACATTGAAGGAGATAGAAGAAAAATAAAGAAAGGTAAGTCTGTCAAGAAGTTGGATTTTCCAGGAAAGAAAAAGAACATGTTGAAGAAAATACTGAAGTACAAATTCTGCAAGAACAATTAAGAGAGGTCATGGAAGAAGTCAAATGCCAAAAAGATGCTGAAGAGAAGTCTTCCCCTGAGGAAGGTGGTAAAAAGCTCAAGGGAAAGGAATTTGTGGTTATAGTCTGAGAGAAAAAAGCTCAAAGGACAGGTCAAAGATTTGGAAGACCAAATGGATATGATTTAAAAAGAATTGAAGAAAACAGGGCTAAAGATTAGATTGGTAGATGAACCTGAGGTAAAACCTGTTGTTGCTGAAGATGAAGCACGCAAGGAATGAGAAGTTGATCTAAAGTATTTTTGTTTAAGTTTATAGCTTTCAGGTGACACCAATTTTGGGTTAGAAGATAAATTTTTGAAGAAAATTACCAAATCTGCATTTTTCAGCCACATCAGGTAGTTTCGCAGCGAGCTCCAGTCTTGAGGGCCGAAATTCGCTATGAAATTTCTGAAGAATGCTTTTTATCTAAAAAATTAGTTTTATGGAGATCCAAGGAGGGAAATTGATGGTATTTAGTTATTTTGAGCCGATAAACACTTTTTGATTAACAGAGGTGGCATAAGAGAAGGTTAAAAGGCAGAAGTGGGCACGCTACGAAACTGCCTAATGACACTCTGTTTTGCAGCGAGATATTTTTAAAGATTTTTGAAGGTTTGAATGGCATATAGAAGGACAACCTAGAGACATCCAAGCAGACAGTGGGCCATCCCAGTAGAGAGCCATTACTTGGCATATGTGTCACTCATCAAAATCAGCATGCAGACAAAGTTCTTAATAATGTTAATCTTTTCCCAAAAAATAGGACAATTGTTTTTTTAATTCTTGGGGGTACATTCATTTCTTGGTGATGGAGAATGCAACTCGAGCATCTCATCTTTATCCATGTAATTGTCCCGCTACTAGAGAAGTGGATGAAATAAATGTAAAGTAGAGTCCTATTAGGAGAGTAAGTCTTAAATGACTAGGTGTGTTTTTATGTTCCAGAAATGTAGTTTTAATTATGATTAGGTGTCAAAATCATGGTTTGATGATCTAGCCAGCTGGGCAGATCCTATGTAAAAAAAAAGGGTCTATTTATAGACACAAAATCGAATGATAAGGGGTTGGAGAATGCTTTTGACACTACTACTATTGTAAATCTTTCATATCAACAATAGACAGACAGTGAATTTTTTCTACTTCACGTGAGATTCTTGAGAGGTTTCAATGAGTTTATGTGTTTCCTTTATATATTGCTTCTAGTAATCTTGATGTTAAACTACTCAAAATTCATGTTATGCATGCCTTGACTTCCTTTTGGCATTGAGTTATTGATCACCCCCATGTGTTATGGTTGTCCTTTCATTGAAACAGAAAAAGCCTCAGTTTCAATAAGTAGATATGCTTGTCATTGAATTCCTTTTACTGACTGCATGAGCTCAATGTTAGTTGAATCTTTCTCATTTTTCACCTGCAATCAAATACACTAAGACACTCACAGAGTTAGCCATCTGTTTTAAGACCTAATTGAACAAATCATTAGACAAATTGAGAGAGCCCTCTCAAGCTGAAGAGGCTAATCCTTAGTCAAAAGTTGGTTTGAAAGAGTTACTCTAAGTTGTCTGGTGGAGCAGCCCATCAACAACAATTTAGCCATAACACCATCTATTCACATTGTGAGATTCATACTTTGGTTGGATTGAGATGAAGATGAAGACCATGGGTTTCATTTGATAAATCCAGGCTGCATGGAGTTATTAATTACTCATGATTGTAAACATGATCCTTTCTATACATATGGCTACGTCCATGCCGTGGATCCATGTATTGTTAGATGCTTGCTCAAAGATGTGTTGTTAGGCATACTTTCACTACAGATGTCATATATATTATATTATGTTTGATTAGCAGGTCTCCTGACAGTGGTTCTCTAAGTCCTTGCCTTTGCTTGAAAAGGACTTCAACCATCACTCCCCATAATGACTTCATGCTTTAGGGGCATATGTTATACAATATTTTGTCACACTCCCAGTCTCGTATCCTAAAGTGTCAAACTTTGTGACATCAATATTTGCACGTACGCAAAGTGAGGAAAGCTGTTGCAAATAATGTATTCACCATGAAACATGTTTAGAACATCCTTGAATAAAAGGAAGAAAATTTGCCTTGAAAAGATTTTGAAGAGCTTGTCAAAAACCTTGTTTTGCAATTCCAACACGTTTCCCATAACTAATGTCTCACGCTAGTAACCTCTGGAATTACACATGTCTAGCGCTGCCAGCATGAATTTTATTAGGGAAATTCGCGCTAGTCCTATTTAGGCAATTTTTCCCAAAATGAAGGAGAAGATTCTCTTACTAGAACGCTCGAGAACAACGATGCGGTTTCAAGGAGTTGAAGATTGGAGCGAGACCTCTCATTCATGGTCCTAGATCTCCTTCCACGGATCTCTCCATTGAGATGTGGAACTCCTCCCTCTTTTCATGGATCCTCAACTCCCTCTCCTTCCCTATAAATGAAATCCCCACCATCCACTAATGGTTGGTCGCCATCCTAAGTGCTGAATTGTGCCCAATTGCTTTCCATTTGCAAAGGAGAAAGGTGTTTGAAGGCTAAGGCTTGGATTTGCAATCTCACTTGAAGGAGGCTTCCAACATCAAGGCTTCATCAGTTGTAATGCTCCCTTTTCCATCTATTTATAATACAATATATGTTTTCTTTCCATAAATGTGTCAGTTATTGTCCATTTATTATAATACTCCTTCATATGTTACATAATTTGTATTACAATGTATCATGCTTTGCATGCGTTTGTTGTCTCCACTTGATCATTCTTGTAGGCACTCATCTACAACAACAAAGAAGAGAATGTGAGCTTGGAATCAAAATAATCAAGGTTGACACCAAGGGTATTAACTTCAGAGGGAGGTAGGAGATCTATCCTCCCTTTGTATTTTCTAGTATGAATTAGGAAAGATTCCATGTAATTGTCCTCGTTTGTTGCTAAATCCTCCCATAAGAGTAGAGGAATCATTTTTGTCCATAGAAAGGATTGCCTGCACAACAATGCCTTTCATGCTTAGTCCAAACAAATTTCTCAGAACTTCTCCTAGCCCTCTAGCTCACACTAAAGGCTTCTACACTTCCTTACCCAGTGTAGATAAATTCACAACTTGACATAGACTAATATGAGTCAAAAGGCCTTCTTTTACCTTCTATTCAGAGTCATGCTATTAACACCCATGTTTGCCTCTATATGTCTTCTAACGAGTTGTCTTGAGTTCAAATAGAGTCATGCTATTAACACCCATGTTTGCCTCTATATGTCTTCTCACGAGTTGCCTTGAGTTCAAACATGTGGATTTCTTTGTCTCCATGTTCACGACCACCCAAAACACTCTTTCCACAATATTGTGACAAGTGGAATGGTTTAGGTTTTAACTTTTTGATTATAATGAATATCGTGGGTTTTAAGGTGGCTCCTTTTACACTTGTGAAAGTGGCTTGCAAATATAAACTTTAAGTATAATGGTTTAGTTTATACACTAACACATATCTCAAAGCCATGATTTGTTTACATAATTTTAACCATATAAAATTCTCAGTAAATATTCATATTCTATCTTAACATAAAAAAATATGAAAATATCTCAAATTCACTTCATCTTTTCCATCAACTTGCTTCTAAGCTATGTGAATATTTATTAAATTTTGTTCATGTCTTGTTATTTTAGATTGAGTGATTAGAGTAGGTTTGTTATCTCCCCCATTTTCAAATTTGCTTTCACAATTAAAATTTGATTCAACAAAAAATTATAAAATATTAATTATGATAACCATCGTGATCAGGATATAAAAAGTTGTCTGGAATCGTGATTCTGCAATTTTTTAAAACATAAATTGTGATAGCCTTCCTTTCCAAAACTAAAACATGGAAAGAAATATTTTTTAATTCTTATTTAGGTGCTTAATTTTAATTTTAATCTGAGTTGTGGAATTCGATTCTCTGTTTAAATTATAAATTATGATAGCATTTCTTTGCAAAAATATAAAATGGAAAGAGTTATTTTTAATTTAATTCCTATTTAGGTTGTTAATTTTAATTTTGCGTTACAGTTTTTATGAATGCCCTTCTCTTAGACGCCGAAGAGGTAGGCCTTCAAATTTCATTTCAGGTCGGTCACCTTCGAAGGTGCGCCTGTATTATTCGTGGATGTCTGTTTGGCGCCAAAAAGATTGGAAAATTAGAGATTGCTGCAAGGTCTTCAATTTACGGACAATCGTATCACAAAGCATTCGAAAAGCAGAGACAGAGCCGAAGCTGTGTACGCGCCTTTACTAGAGATGGATTCTTCGAATGCCTCCGACTCCTTTAATTCGTCTATCCGCGATAGTGACGACGATAAGCACCTCCAGGTACTGTCGCATTTCGCCCCTTTAGAGAGTTATGGGACTTGGAAGAAGAAGTCTAAGATTAGTTGATTTTATGCAGGAATGTTTTGTTCTGCGGCGGGGATCCTCTGCCAGAGATTTCCTTGAAGCGGACCAGCCTTCAAAACCTAAAAGGAAATCGGAAATCGACTTCAGCACGGGAAGAGGCCAAACCCTGCATAGCCTGCCGCCGTTTTCCAAGGACGAGCACGCTTTGTATGGAAAATGGCGTATGGAAGCCTTTACTCACGTCTGGTCTCGTATCGAGACTGCTACTAAGGTGCATTTGTCTTTTTCGTCCTTAACTCTGCGTTATAATTTAAATTCTGTCATCGTAAATGCTATCTTAGGCGTATGGACACACACATTTATTTCAAACTATCTTCAGCCTGTAAACTTTGCCAAGCAGCTTCGGCTGTGCAGATGTTTAAGTACAGCGAAAAGACAAAGCGGGCTAAACTGTTTGGTGATATTCTTTGACATATACAATGTGTAATTGACAGAAAACGATGCATAAATTAGTTTAAATTTGATTCTTCCAGCTCAAGAAATTGGAGGGCTTTTGTTTATTACAATTATAAACCTCCAGAAGGATCTTACTTCTCTCATTTAGATAGTTCATTATTGTTGTTATTATTAGTTTTTGCCGAAGTTAAGTAATTCGCTGATGTGATTTCAAAATAAAATATCTGACTATTGTCGTGGCCAATAGTTAGACATTTACAAACCCTAACTTAGGAGGCATATATCATTTGTTACAGTGTTTTCTAATTTAGACTTTGGCTTTTACAGACCCTAACACCGACATATTTTTATCTCTAACTGTTAGAATTTGTAACAACAATTGATAAATTAATATATTGTGAAAACCAAAATTTACTTCATGTAAATTTTTGGTAGTTTGTATAATGGTGTTGGTTTACAAAAACAAGTAGCAATTCATGTAATGCGTGTAACAGTACAAATATAGATCTATCTATGTAGCCTGAGAGATATGTCTATCTATGTAGGAAACCTGGGATTTTTCCTACATTCAACACAGTTGTTTCCAGAACTAATTTGTTAGAAATATGATTTTCAACTGTTAAAACCTCCATTTTCAGCTTGATTTTCTTCTTGGTTAATTTTTTTATCACACATTATCGAGCTAATTCATCAAAAGTTTCCAATTGTTTTCTCCTTGTCAATAGGAATACATCATTTTCCCGAGGATAATATATTTGAGTAACAAAAAGAGAAGTTTTGTAGATGAATACCTTACACTGCCCCAACAAAACACTACTAGGGAGTTTTTTTAATAGATTTCATCCGCCATTAGGAAATTATCAATTATGGCAGGCCTGATTTGGCCATTATCCTTTAATTCATCTATCTTCAATTTACACCTCTTGTTAGCATACTTGTCTGCTTCTCTAGTGAAGTCTCTTAGGACATGGAAATATGCTTTGGATGGGATATCTTTCGCAATTTTCCTGATTCTTAAATTTTTTCATGATGTTTTCCATAGATTTCCCTTTTTGGAGGGATCCTTGGACAGAATGGTGCAGGATTAGGAGAGAATCTACCATAACTGTAAGTTTGTCCAACTGGTGTTCTTTGGCTAACTAAAATCCTTGGCAGAGACCATATATCTCTGCTTGATTATTTGTCATATGACCAAGACCCCATGAGTACCTGAACAGTTTGTCCTCCTCGTGATCAAAGTACCCTTCCCCCTCTTGCCACCCCTACTTATAATATCATCATAAACACACTCACCAAAAATTTCATATACATCAATCATCAATCATGGTTCAGGAGAAAATAAGCATATTTAAATTTTGTGGCAAAACTAACTTCAAATGTTTCCTAAAAACGGAGTTGGGATAGTTATGATTTGAAGGATCTAATGGACATATTTTTAAAATATGTTTCTTAAAGATGTAGCCGTTGGAATCTAGTTTCCAACCCATCACTTCTGTCTGTAAACTTGTGTTGTCTGAGTGATCCATGTTATCTTTATGTCCCATTTAATTTTGTTGAGGATTGAAAATACGAACACATTTTAATTTAAAATTTGATATTTAAATTTAAAGACCCAATCTGAGGCATATATATCATCTTTAACTGCTTTTTTAATTTTAATTTTGATATGTACAGACCCTAACTTAGGCATATATTCATTTTTAACTGTTTATTTCAATTAAACTTTGTTATCCATAGAACTTATTTCAGACGATTTTCTTCTGCGTCTGTGCATTTTAATTTTAACTTTCACATTTACAGATCCTAGCCGAGGCATATTTTCCAGTGTTCCATGGGGACGTGCCCCCCAGGGTGGGGGACGCGCTTTCCCGCTCCCCCACGCTCCCTGGACGGGGAAATTCAAGGGGAAATGTTTCCCCATGTCCCCTTTTTTGGGGAAACTCAGGGAAACTCTGGGGGGACTTTTTCCTGGTGACGAAAAGCGTCCCCCTGCGTCCCCCCAAATATTTTTGCTAATAACAATTAAAAACATAAAATATTACAAATATTAATATAATTAAAAAAAATGAAAATAAAAACTAAAGGATAAATTAAAACTTTAAAACATAATCATTTACATTTCTCATTCTTTTCTCATTAATCCTACGATTTTACCTTATCGCCCGACATTTTCCTTCTATTGTTGCTCAACATTTTACCTTGCCGCTCGACATTTTCCTACTGCCGCTGCTCGACATTTTCCATCTGCAATTTGCTGTGATTCGGATTTACCATCGACTGGGGGCCTGAGACATTTGGAGTTGTGATTTTCATTTTGTGACTTGTAGCAGTCAGATTGTAGTTTCAACTTTCATTTTGTGACTTGGAGCCACCGGATTGGAGCTGCAATTTATTATTTAGTACTTTTTGAGAACTTTACCAGTATTTCACTGCTTTCTATGTTTACTTTTAGTTTAGTATTCTAAGGCTATTTTATACTTCAGCATAATGTCACTGTCATATGATGAATTTATTATCGATATGCATTGTGTAAATTCAATTGTCAAATGATTATTTTAATTTTGATGTACCCTGCATAATATTAATTCCCATTGCCAAAGGATGAATTTAGATGTCCAACGTTGCATAATGTCAAATGATGGATTCAATGTAGTAATTTACTTTTAGATTCACAATTTTACATTGATGATTGCTGAAACGTCAAATGATAATTATGTTTCATAATAGTCTAATATGAAATGATGATCATATTTAGATGTGCATTTCATGATTATTAAGATTTACTATTTACTAACTTAGTTATTTACATTTTTTTGGATTTATTTTTTTATTTTTATATATTAAAATTTTAATAATTTTATAATTTTTATGAATCTGACGTCCCCCCATTTCCCCGAAATTTCCCTAAATTTTGTGGTTGCTTATATACGTCCCCCTTGTGCGTATCCCTGCTCCCGCATTTCCCCATCCCAGAAACTCAGTGGAACATTGATATTTTCATCTTCCGCTGTGATGTTTTATTTAAAGTTTGACAGTTAGAGACCCTATCTGAGACATTTTCTTCTGCTTTAATTCACATTTTGACATTTACACACCCTAGATTAAGCATAATTTCATCATCTTTAAGTGTGCATCTTATTTTAATTGAATTGATGCTGCATATGGATCTTGTCAAATCTCGTCAACTTATAATACAGGGCTCTATGCTTGCTGGGTTTGAGTCCGGGTCATGAGCGTGGTGATACCCTCTCTCAACCACTAGATTACAGCCCAACGGACTGAAATTTTTGGTCATTAACGTGGTGATGCCCTCTCTCAACCACTAATTACAGCCGAACGGACTTAAGTTTTTGTATTTAGCTTAGGCAGTTTTTCTTCTTGAACCCTCTGTTTTATGTTAAAATTTGGCATTTACAGAGCCTTATCTAGGGATATGTGCACATACATTCATTCGGATCTCAAATCATTATATAATTTAAACACAGTAACAGCAATTTAAATACTTACATTCAAGATTTAAAACACAAGATATCAGCTATGCAAGCACAAAAGGATATTGCCGAACTGTACATATTTCCCCCTATATTGTATTATGTATTTATTGAAGTACAAAATTGTTGGAGTGATCATCTTGACCAAATATCCCTGTTACATTCTTTAATACATATTTAGGTGAGTAATTAATTTTCACTAAGTCAGGTATGAAATAATTATAATTACAACGAGGTAGGTGAACTACAAAATATAAAGTAAAAAAGGGATAAATTAGTAAAATACCAATCAATATTCAGGCTCAGTCCAGTAAAAACTAGGGATTTAGTACTTTGCAAGTTTGCCTCATCAACTCCTCCCCATCGAGAGGAAACTGTCCCCAATCTTTGTGGTTGGTACACGCTTTCCAGTGAAGAATTTCATAGAGTTTTAGAGACATGTGTTGAGTATATTGGCCTTTTGGGGTATGGGAAGGGGATTGTTTGCTAAAATGGGAGTGCATGCAACAAATGATGTGCAGATGTAGTGTTTGGAAGAAGAATTGTCCTCATTGCTGAAGAACTGTGCTGAATTTGGGCTACCGAAGCACATGTGTAGAAGAGATGACCTCCATATCCTTCGGATGAGGTCAACCATGAACAGGGCTGTCAGTGAGAAGGATGTAACTCAATCTACTTCCTGGTTGAGAATTGAAGTGATTGAAGCATAGTTTGAACTCCCATATAAAGGAAGTATTTGAGTTGTGTTCTCAGTTTTTGGAGGGGCACCTCCTTGCTTAGTTGTGAAACCTGTAGAGGAGGTTGCTGAAAGTTGGAGGGATTAGCACCAGCGAAAAACAAAGAGCTCTGAATTTGTGGAGACTGGCTTGCTTAAACTTGTCATGTATTATGTATTGGAGCGAGGGGAGAGAATAGGTGAGCTGGTAGCTCTTATGGCATACCATTCTATTAGAAGCATTTTTTCGTTGTAGGTGTTGTAATACCCATCACACCATACCCACTTGTCAAATTGTTAGGGCTTGCCAAGAATCATGTCTCAACAATTCAAGGGCATCAGGTGTAACATCACAACCAACTCTACAATGATACTTCCAATAGAAAAAGTGATAGAACAGCTATGCCTGATAAATATTAGCAGAAATGGACTCAGAATAGAACTGGTAGACTCCACAATCATGAATGACTGGAACCAAGACAAAAATGAGTCAACCAAAAGATAGATAAAATATTCAACATCTGGTAAGAAAACATATGTATTCATGTAAATCCAAACCATTAGACAACAAAATTTGTAAGATTTTCTAATGCATATAGCATGTAAGGAATAATATAGTAAGATGGCACCAAGTGCAAGACATATTTGAAGCAAAATGCACACACATTGAGGTTCTAAATGGCCGGAGAGTCCAAATTAATCATATTATGATCTACATTCAAATCATGCTACATAATTGATGTAGCCTTGCTGGGAATTGAATAAAAGACACATACATGGCTGCAGACGGAATTTAAAACAGAGCACACAGCAATAATTGAAGCACGCACACAAAGAATAAAGAGAAGCAAACACACGAACACTGGGAACATTGAAAAATTTGCACCACCAGTTCTATTGACCTTCCAAATTCTGATTTACATCATCAACGCCTCAAAGGGCTTCTGCTGTTTTATTAAAAAAATTCACAGGCCTAATGTTTTCAGTCTCAGTTGGGCATGACAGTTACACAAAATTCATAAAAACACCATGACATTATATTTGATCCTTCTCTGCTCAGCTGCCCATGTTCTGCTTCTTCTAAGGTCCGTATCCTCTTTCTCCTTCATCACTGTCCTTCTCCTTCTTCATTCTCCTTCGTAATAAATTATCCTCTGTTCCTGTAACAGCTGAAAATGTCACCTTTGAGAGGCCTCTCTGCATTAGGGGGGTTGAGCATAATACTAATGTACTAAATTATTTTCCCTGCATCAAAACTTAAGGTCTTGTTACCCCTATTTTAGCAGGGTTACATATATGCATACTTCCATTTTTGGGCAGCATCATTGTAGGCCCAAAGAATGCAAGTCAAAAGCCTTGTAGGCTATGTGGAGGCCATGTATTATGGTATCCTATGTCCATTATAGTCGACCATGGCCGGTCTCGTTAGTACCTGCTCTCAGTCCCTTTCGTCTTGTATAGGATTGGAGGACTTAGGGTGGATCTTCTGCGACTTATGATTTAAAGGAACTATTGATTTTGTAGGGGTGATCGCACAGTGTAGGGCTAGTCCAACCCATGTGCCGTGTGCACCTATGCCATTCCCACATGGTTATTTGAGTCTATATGCATTCTTTGGCCATGGTATATTCATCATGCCTCAGTTCTTCAACATGGAAGTTTCACATTTTCCAACATTTCTCGTTTCCCAAGGTAGTTTGCGGATCCCAATGCTGAAGGTCTCGGGGGGTCAAAAGTCATGGCGTTCGATTGCTTAGTATATACTTACCATGCCACATGATTTTTTTTTAAAATGTCAAAGTAGTGAGGAGTTGTCCTTAGTCAAAGGGGGCCATTCTTTTATGGCATGTGCGGGCTTTCATGAGGCAAAAAGAGGTCAAATCTTGGTCAAATAGAGCATGCAAGGTGTCAAAAGGCATTTACATATTTTTTTAATGCAAGACAACCCATGTATCCGAATTAGGAAGTCAAGCAAGGCATTACAAATTTACACTCGAGGCTATCTTTTCAAGGGGATGACCACATGTGTGAGGGCTAGGAGAGTCTTTTGAGTCGATTAAATTGGATGTTGGGCCAAGTCAAAGATGGAAAAGGACCATTTACTCCGTAAAAAGCAAGTCATCAAAGAAAAAGGAAAAGGCATATTATTTCTAGCTTATGGACCAAGTCAACTTCACCAAGAGAGATGTTGGCCATCCAAAAGCAAGACGTCGAGGGTTTTAAGGCCAGTAAAACCAGTGTTGCGAACATCTCGATAACATCTCGATTTTATCTTGAAATCACGATTTTTTGGCTTAGCTGATGTTTTCCGATTTTTATAGATATTTTCTGGTATCTTGATTTTGTTGATGTTTGCCGATTTTTACCGATATTTTACCGATTTTTACGATTTTTTGGTTTTTCAGACCCTTGCCGATTTTATCCCGATGCCGATGTTTGCAACATTGAGTAAAACAAGTTTTTGGACCTCATCTAGCTAATTTAACCTTGTTTCACTCAATTCAACGTCATTTCAAATCAAATCAAGCCTTCGTCAAGCAAGCAGAGCCTATCTTGTGCTAGCTGTTTGGCCTTTGTATGAAATTGACCCCCTTTTGTGGGGAGATTCCTTTGTAAAAATTAATTTTAACATTGTAATATTTACCCTCCAGGTTGTGGATGACAAGTCAAGTCATTTTAATGGGGAGGATTTCAAACTAGCCATTGGAAGCAAATTTTTTACCATTGCCTCATTTGGTGCATCATTAAACTGTCAGATCATTTTGATGCCATAACAGAAACTTTTCGTGTACAAATACTTTGTGTGGATTGAATTTTCTATGATCCTTTTTCTTAGTGTTTTTATAATATTTATCTTTCATAGAATTGACATAGGTGCTCTTGGTTGCCACAAAGATCATATGCCAATCCATTGAAGGGCTACAAGTCACGTGGAGGTGAGATCTAGTCCCAAGCCTTCACCTCACCCTTTGCTAGTGCTAAAGGTATTCAGATCCAGTGGCTAGACAAACCACATTAGCGGGTATCTTCAACAAGGATGAGATCCTATTAAACAACAATTGGTTTGGTGGTCTGAAAAATCTTGAATGAGGAGATCTTCATAATTGGGGAGCTTGTTTTGACATTGTAGGCTGGATTGGGTGAGGTAATCTCTTGATTCCTATCCCAATTTCTATTTCAAAGGAAAAACAGATTGGTTGTGATTGCAATCCGTCACGTGGAAGGTAAGCAAGGCAAAGGTAAGCCTCATTATAACAACCACATTTGTTCAAAAATCTCAATCTTTTCACTTTTATGTTATATAAAAATAAAAAAGTACAAATGTAGATAAAATCCTAGATTGTGCATAAATTTAGATCTCGATAGCTAGTTGATCTTGAGGATTTAACTATTAGATATATTCCACACCTCATGATAATTTACTCTCTCATTTTCTGTATTAATATTTTATATTTCACGAGGGTATTGTGAGAAGTTTTGCATATCTGCAATTTATTACAAGAGTATACACCAGATTTGACAAATTTACCATACAAAGGGGTACAAACAAGTAATCATCCATTAAACCCTTTATGTTATTCCAGATTTAATGCACTTTTTCTAACAAGAATACCATTTTTTAATACACTATATATATATATATATGTTATTCCAGATTTAATACACTTTTTCTAACAAGAATACACTTTATATATATATATATATATAATTTAAACTTGAACAAGAATTTTGTATTAAGCGAAAATTGTGGGCGAATCTTGTTAGAAAAAGTGTACCATTACCCACCAAATATATATATATTTTAAACTAGAACAAGAATTTTGTATTAAGCAAAACTTGCGGGCGGATCTTGTTAGAAAAAGTGTACTATTACCCACCATATATATATATAAAATTTAAACTAGAACAAGAATTTTGTATTAAGCAAAAATTGCGGGCGGATCTTGTTAGAAAAAATGTACTATTACCCACCAAAAGTGGGTACGCCTAGGAAAACCTTTCTCCTAATCATCTTCTTCCAACCGACTGTCGATTTTCCACTGACACTACCAAACGAAGAATCTCAACCATGAACTACTTTGCATAACGGAAATATAAAACAGTAAATCACACATGCATAGAATATAGACAACTTTTTAAATTTTCAACCCAACTTCGTTATATTAACAACATATAATACAATATTTGAGGGCTCCCATACCAGGGATAATGGCCCTCATACATCCACTAGTACAAGATAAAAAACAAGATACTCAGATTAACTGGCTGTAGCATGCTCCCACAGCTCCTCTCGGTCATACCTTGTACCTGCCCCATCCTTCGGCTCTCGATCTGCAGCTCCTGCCTCTATCAATGCTCCAAGTCCATCTGGCCATTGAATCTCGGTTGTCAATTTGCTCACTAGTTGTGCTTTAGTCCATCAAGGCCATAACACATTGAGACTCCTGTCGAGTTGTTCACAGCTCCACTTGTGAACAACTCGAAATCTGACCACTGCTGCTCTTCAGCTACTCAGGGACTTTGGCCCACTATGGTCTTCCTGCGCTGCTCCGATGAAGACCAACACAAGGCACAGAGGGCTGCGACCTATCACTGCAAGATGTCCATCTCCCACAATGAACACGGGCTAGGAGGACTGCCAATCATTTGTTGTAGAATTCTTTCTCCACACACAAGTCTCAGGCTTCACAAACCTGCTCCTGGCTCATCAGACCCTTGAGCTCCTAACAACAACTCTAGCAACTACCTCTGTCCATCAAGGTGTTGCACACCGGGCTCCAATTTGAGCACTATCACGCAGTCCTTCGACAGACCATAAGTGCCCAATCTATCTCCACACTTGGTCTACTCTCATGCAGCCCTCCAACAGTCCACGAGTGACCAAGTCCACGTTGTAGCATCTGCACCTAGTTAGGGCATCCTCACATCTAGGAGACCCTTACACACGACTGCCAACAAATTTCTCCAATATGCCCTTTTCTCTGCAATAGAGGAGTTATTGCACAAATCTAGGCTCCAACAACATGTCCTTACCTAGGAGATCGATCCAACTTGCATCCAATCATTACCAAGAGATCATCTGCAACTCCCTATTGTTGCTCTCTTGCCTAGGGTTCTATGCACACTGTTGTAGCTTTCTATCTTTGGCTAGGGCATCCTAAAAACCCTCCAAAAGTCTGCTAGAACAATCCTCCAATCATCGTGTTCCCTTGTCACCCTTTGCTATCCTTCTGGGTTTCCAAATTGTTGTTACAGGTCCCTAAAAAACCACTTTACGACACCCTACAACTCTCAGAATAGCTACAACAAGGAGTTTGATACCTGAACAAGGGTTTGCACCTTCTGTTTGGGCTACGCTGTCTCCTCAGGAGCTGCGGCTAGCTAAGAGGACCCTTACTAGGTCTCTCGGCCTCCAAACAAGCCTCCATGCATGTTGCTACACCTCCATCATTTGCGGCCCAAAACAAAATAACTAAAGTATGTAAACATGCCCCATAAAACCCTTCAGACTCACCTTTTCTCCTGTGGCCTAGTCAGCAAGAGATCTGCTGCCCTTCACTGCCTTTTCAGGCCTCCACGCTGGCTGAAACAGGCCTATGACATCTGCGCTATAACACAGCAAGACGTCCGCACCCAATCCATGGAGTAAACTCTCCAAAACGGTGCCAAATCATGTCCTTGCTGCGTCCCTTCTCACTGCTTCAGATTTGTTATCAAATCAGAGCCCAAACATAATATTCGATGCACTTCTTGGATGTCCTTAAGCCATCTAGTGACCTTGTATTTATATCAACACAAGGGCTCCTCCACAACGTCATCCTAGAGGCTTGACAACTGTTAAGAGGCTTATTTACACCAAGCCGACCCTAACACACATGTGAAAACCCCATGGCATAACTTCAAAAATTCATAACTCCTCAACGATAACTCAGAATTAGATGATTCTCGTTGCATTAGAATCGTCTCGCCGAGAGTTGTCATCCTCATCCATCACATGTCAAAAACTCGTCACGGTTTTGGCCCAAACATCAATGGGTGCAAAACCTTAGGCTTGGGTTCTAAGCCCACAAGCCTACTTGTGGCGCTTTGACCTCCAACCCTCGAATGCTAGGGCTTGGAGTACCCCCCAAGCTACACAAAATCAACACCAACAACCAACAACCCCTGACAACCACGTTGTAGCCGATGTGATGTGCCATTTTATCTATGCCTCCTACATTAGCCATATGTTTCCTCTTCCATTTTTCGAGAGCACATGTTAGAAGGTGGGAAATCTGATCCAAAAGGTATGTTATTCATTGTGTAATCAGGTGCCTGTGCTTGTTTTCATTTGGGCATTTGGCATGGATTATTGGTGACTTAGAAGAAGGAAGGGTTTTGATCGTGGTATTGTTCCCTCACCTTAAATGGGGGGTTAATCTTCAATCCTAGTCCAATGGGATCTCCTATATTGGCCCATGGCTTCAAGAAGGGCTCTACTTGGGAAACCAAGATTGAGATAGCGTGGTTTCGTTTTCCCCATTCCATATTTCTCACTTCCCTCTGTACATTACGAGTCCTATATTCTATCTCCCATCTTCGGTTCCATATGACCATGGGTCCATTTTGTTTTAGCACACCCCCTCCCCTTGTCCATGTTGATTTGGGGTAGCATCGGATGTGCTCTAAGTCTCAAATTTTGTGGAGAGGCTTACACACATGTATTCCAGATAACCCATAAATCGTTTGGGGAAATTCCACTCGGAGACAGTTTTATTTGATAAATTAATTATTTTTAATGGACCCTAAGTCTAAACTTAGGAAATTAAAATGATTAATGGGTATTAATTTAAACCATGGGTGTAACTTCTAGAAGAAGATGAGGATCAAGTCAAAATGATCTTAGCCATTGATTAACTTCTAATATGGGCTGTTGAATGTCAACGAGAAGATTATTTAAGGAAGCTTGAGGGTCATTTGGAAAACACACCAGGAAGATACTCAGTTGCCCGAGTAAGATCGATCTTTCAGGAAGAAGGAATTGATTCAGAGGGAGAGTTGCAGGTGGAGAGGAGAGAGAGGGTATCAACATCAGTCGAGAGTGCGAGAGCTGGTGACGCAGTGCAGAGAAGGGACAATGCAGAGCAGCAGAGGGACATCGCCGTGCAGTGACGCAAAATTGCACAGTCCTCATGCAGAGGAGGCAACAGGGCCTTTCCAAGGATCAGGTTCTCATCAGAATTTGTGAGAAATTTCTCTAGTGTTATCACAAAGGTTGCTCTTCATTACTGCTGATTGTTCTTTGTACAAGAGATTTTTGCTGAAGAATAATAAAGAAACCCTCATTTGTTGCACCGGTTTTCCCACATTAGGTTTTCCGGGGACAATTGTCCAAAAATAATTGTGTCATTCTTGTGCTTTTATTTCTTTATATTTTGTCTCAGTATTTTAATTGTGAAGGTTGCAGTAGAATTTATTTTGATATTTACTGAAGCAATTTTTGTAAAAAACTTGTTACTGGAATGATAAGGAGAAGAAATAATATCAGTCAATTCAGTTGGATTTTGATTTGGAAATTTTCACATTGTATCAGAGCTTGATTGGACAAGGGTACAGAAGAATCTGTGTTGAAGGGAAGCCGTGGTGCTGCACTAGCAGCAATCAAACCCCAAAGGGATTACGTAGTTTTTCTGCAGAGGCTGTCGGAGAAAAGAAATAACACAATGGAAGATCATGACATTTCTGAGTTATCTTCCAAATTGGAAGAAGAATTTGCTTGTTTGTCGACTTTTGCATCAGCCGATGATTGGTACATTGATAGCGGGGCTTCAACTCATATGATTTAAGTACGAGAATATTTCTCGAGCTATCAAGAAGAACGAATGGACTTCCAGATTACTATGGGAAACAAAACGAAGTGTACCCTAGTAGGGAGAGGGACCATAGCATTTCAGATAGAAGCAGGAGATAGCCTTCGAGCCACGAATGTGGTGCATGTGCCAGGATTGGGAATGAATTTACTTTCAGTGTCCCAGTTGCAGGACAAGGGATATGATGTGTACTTCATTGGAAGGAAAGTATATGTCAAGCATCCAATTGGAAGAAAAAAGTTCAGATTGGATCTCGAAGCAACAAACTATATAGGTTGCAACTCGAGTCTCCAATGGCATTGGTAGGCAGCGATCTCAATAGTGAAAAGGACTTGAATGAGCTATAACACAAACGAATGGGGCATCTACACCATGGAGCTTTGAGGATACTCAGAGAAACTATTACGGGAGTTCTAGTCTTAAGTACCAAGCACGATGACGTATGCAGAGGATGCGTACTTGGGAATTACGCTAAAGAAACATACTCCAAAAGCAACAGTAGGGCAAAAGGTGTATTGGGGCTAATACACTCAGATATTTGCGGTCCAATGTCTACTAGAGCTCTTAGTGGTGACGAATATTTTGTCACCTTTATTGATGACCACTCCAGGAAAACTTGGATCTACTTCTTAAAGACCAAGGATGAGGTCTTTGGTCGGTTCAGAGAATTCAAAGCTCTGGTTGAAAACCTGATAGGGAAGAAGATAAAAGTATTGCGCTCAGATAATGGTGGAGAATATATTGACAAGGACTTCACAGAATTCTGCGCAATAGAGGGCATCAAAAGAGAATGGACGACTCCATATAATCCAGAGTAGAATGGAGTTGCAGAGCGGAAGAATAGAACTATTGTTGAGGCAACAAAAACAATGTTGTATGACCAGGATCTACCTAAGTTCTTATGGGCAGAAGCATGCAACACAACAATGTATATCCAGAATAAGACTCCTCATAGAGAATTGGGCAAGAGAACACCCAAGGGTGTCTTCACAGGAAAGAAGCCGGAAGTGAGTCATTTAAGGATATTCAAAAGTGTGGCATATTGTCACATTCCTGATGAGAAGCAGAGTAAATTAGATCAAACTGTAGAAAAGGGGTATCTCGTAGGATACAATGAGACTTCAAAGGCATACAAAATCTACATTCCGAGCAACATGAAGATTGTAGTCAGACAGGATGTAAAGTTCATGGAAGACAGAGCTTTCAGGAAATCCCTAGAGATGCCCACTGGAGGATAGTCTGAGGATGTTTCTCTTGTATAGCAGCAGCAGGGGGAAGAACCGACAGGTGGACAGACATCTGGATCAAGCACTGTAACCAACACCAGTGTTTACTTACGTGAGGGAAATCCAGATAGTTCACAGGAGATGGGACATCAGGAAGAGGAACTGATTGAGCCACCCACCACCAGTGGAAGAACTAGCAGAGAAGTACGCCAGACGCTAAGGGATGTAGAGGAGTTTGTTGGAGCTCCTAGAACCAAGAAAAGGCAGCGCAGACAACCTGACAAATACCAAGCCTTGGTAGCACAGGTTGAAGAACCCATCTAGCTTTCAGGAGGCTGTACAACATCAAGTTTGGGTGGATGCCATGGTAGAAGAGTACAGTTCTATCATGTCAAATGATTATTGGTAAGTTGTACCTAGACTAGAGAACATGTTAGTTGTAGGTTTGAGATGGATCTACAAGATCAACTATGCTGCAGATGGCAACATAGAGAAGTACAAGGTTAGGTTCGTGGCCAAGGGATATGCACAGAAGGAGAAAATTGACTATGAAGAGACCTTCGCCCCTGTAGCCAGATACACCTCCATCAGATCTGTTGTGTCCTTAGTAGCACAGATGGGATGGGAAATTCACCAAATGGATATCAAGACAATGTTCTTGAATGGGGTGATAGAAGAGGAGACGTACATAGAACAACTTGAAGGCTTCAAAACCCACGAGAAGAAATCTCATGTATGCAGAGTGAAGAAAGCCCTATATGGGCTCAAACAGGCACCCAAAGCGTGGTATGGTCAGATTGATAGTTACTTGTAGCAATTGGGATTTATCAAGACTGATGCAAATCCCAATCTCTACTATTTGATGGTAGAGAATGAGCCACTAGTTTTGGTACTATATGTAGATGATCTGTTCCTTACAGGATCATCTATGATCATAAAGGACTGCAAGAAGAACTTGAAAGCATAAATCGACATGAAGGATTTGGGGTTGATGCATTATTTTCTAGGGTTGGAGGTATGGCAGAAGAATGGAGAGATCTTCCTAGGACAAGGAAGATATGCCATAGAAATTTTGAAGAGGTTCAGGATGCAGGATTGCTGGCCCATGGCAACGTCCATGATAATCAACTGGAAGAAGATAGATGGATCGGGAGACAAGGAAGTGGACCCCACCTTGTACAGACAACTCATAGGGTCACTTATCTAGTCAACACCAGGCCAGACATTTGTTTTTTTGTCAACACCCTTAGTCATTTCATGGTAGAATCGAAAAGGGTACACTGGGCAACAACTAGGCACATTCTCAGATATGTGCGGGGAACAGTCGGATATGGGTTGAAATACACTCGAGGAGATGATGTCAGACTAAGCGAATTCACAGATGCAGATTGGGTAGGAAGTCGGTAGATCGGAAAACTACCATCGGGTATTGCTTCAGTATCGAATCAGAAATGACCTCTTGGTGTAGTAGGAAGTAGAAGTCTGTAGCACTGAGCTCAACAAAAGCAAAATATATGGCAACAAGCACAACTACCTGTGAAGCTATATGGCTTAGAAAACTGCTATTGAATTTATTCAGAAGAAGGACAGAAGCGACCAATACCTTCTATGATAATCAGAGTTGTATTAAACTCTCTGAGAATCTAGTCTTTCATGATCAGTCAAAGCACATTGACATCAACTATCATTTTATTAGAGACTGCGTTCAGCATGGGGCAGTACAGTTGCAATACGTCCCCACAGGAAATCAAGTGGCAGACATACTCACCAAAGCTCTAGGAAGAGGCAAGTTTGTTCACTTCAGGGAGCAGATGGGTATGGTAGAGAATCCGTTTCAGTAGCAAAAACAGGTGATGTCTAAGCCACAGTTGCAACATTTGAGAGGGAGCTGTAGTACGGATGTAGTGTTGGCAGTGGCAGTGTCAACAACAGTGCAGTAAGTTGGTGGACAACATGTCAGACATCAGCAACGCAGAGGGAGATGCTTCAAAGTCAGAGCAGTATGCAACAGAGTGTATTGCTAGAGAAAATTCCTCGCTAAGAGGGAGTGTTGATTTGGGGTAGCATCATATGTGCTCCAAGTCTCAAATTTTGTGAAGAGGCTTAGACACATGTACTCCAGATAACCCAGAAATCGTTTGGGGAAATTCCACCCGAAGATAGTTTTCTTTGATAAATTAATTATTTTTAATGAGACCCTAAGTCTAAACTTAGGAAATTAAAATAATTAATGGGTATTAATCTAAACTGTGGGTGTAACTTCTAAAAGAAGATGAGGATCAAGTCAAAATGATCTTAGCCATTGATTAGCTTCTAATCTGGGCTGTTGAATATCAACGAGGATATTATTTAAGGAAGCTTGAGGGTCATTTGGAAAACACACCAGGAAAATACACAGTTGCCCGAGTAAGATCGATCTTTCAGGAAGAAGAAATTGATTCAGAGGGAGAGTTGCAGGTGGTGAGGAGAGAGAGGGTATCAACATCAGTCGAGAGTGCAAGAGCTGCTGATGTAGTGTAGAGAAGGGACAATGCAGAAGCAGCAGAGGAACAACGCAGTGCAGTGATGTAGAACTGTGCAGTCCTCACGCAGAGGAGGCAGTAGAGCCTTTCCAGGGATTAGGTTCTCATCAGAATTTGTGAGAAAAAATTCTCTAGTGTTATCACAAAGATTGCTCTTCATTATTGTTGATTGTTCTTTGTACAAGAGATTTTTGTTGAAGAATAATAAAGAAATCCTCATCTGCTACACTAGTTTTCCCACATTGGGTTTTACCGGGGACAATTGTCCAAAAATAATTGTGTCATTCTTGTGCTTGTATTTCTTTATATTTTGCCTTAGTATTTTAATTGTTAAGGCAGTTCCCTAGGATGCGGATCAACTGAAGGAATATTGGAAGGAGATGGTGCGGGCGAAGCGATTGATCTTTGATGGAGTCCGAGATCATATTGTCTCACATATAGCGGCCAAGGGAATGTCCAAAGAGATGTGGGATGCTCTCTCCACGTTATACCAGGGAACTTTCGAGCAGCGAAAAATGTTCCTTGAGGAGAAATTGAAATGCATCAAGATGCAAAAGGGGGAAGGCATGGATCTCTTTCTTACCAGGATTCAGGAGGTCCAAGTCCAGCTGTCAGTTGTTGGGGCAGTGCCTCAACCAAGGGGCTAGTGCGATTGGAACTCAACAATGTCTTAGAGGATTGGCAGGTCTTCGTCCAAAGCATATTGGGCAGAGACAAGCTACCAGAGGGGGACAGAATGTAGGCCGATTTGCAGCAGGTTGAGTTGAGACGAGCTCTGTTAAAGAGCTCCATCAGTGGTAGCAACAACAACGGATCGAAGTTGGTGAAGGAGGAGGAGAATGTGGCCCTCGCATTTAAGGGTCCCAATCAGGGGCAGGGGGAACAAAGAAAGAAGGACTTGTCAAAGTTCAAGTGCTTTAGGGGTGGTGAGCTTGGTCACTACAATACCTAGTGTCCTCTCAGGAAGAAGGACAAGGAGGAGAAGTAGGACCAACAAGCAGCTTCAGTAGAGATCGACAGGCTAGGTTGGAGGAAGACTTCGTTGTGATTGCCCATATACCGTTAGGGGTGAGGTGGGGTGATTTGGAGTTAGCCACAGAGAGCCACAGATGGGCAAGATCCTTGAGGAGTCCACCTCATGGATCAGTACCTGGCTATGGGGGCCCAAAGTATTTAGTAGCAGGTTGGATCAGTGGCAATAGATGCAGTCAAATGCTAGAGTGACAATGCAGAGACTAGTAATAGTCAAATGTTGGGGTGCGCAGTGCAGAGTTGGCCGCAATGCAGATGTGTTAAATTTGGATAACCATGGTATGTTCTATGCTTAAGTGCAATTTACTTCAATCTTCTTTAAGGCCCAATTCAGATTTAGCAATCACATAAACATGAAAGTAAAATGTTGATAGAATATAATAATAGATCAACAGAAGACAAGCCAAATAATATAACATAATTTTTAATTCTTCTTGTCCAACAAATATAAAGAGAAATGTTTGTTACAACACTCAGCAGGATGCCCTAGCCAGCAAAGACTTGAGTTGGCCAAAACAACTTCACACCATGACAAGTTAGCCTTCCTCCAAGTGTCACACACACTCTTCAAAGACAACTCCAAAAAGTCAATGCAAGACAACAACAAATGGTCAACTTAGAAGTCAACGCAACGGTTAAAGCTGCAGTCAATGGTCAGCAGTCAAAGTCAACGCTTCTCCTTGATTTTTGTGCGCTCAAATGTGGCCTCAAGAAATTGGAATTTCTGTCCAAGAAAGAGGGTCAAAATCCAAGAATTTACCCACCATCAACGCTGGTCAACGCATCAGCAAAAGCCCTAAAATAGTCCGCACTTTTCAGTAGCTTCAGATTCACACATGTGAGGGATAGAAGCCTTTCCTAGGCTGTATGAACCAATTAGATCACAAGAAGAATGTGAGATGAGATGATGATGAAAGCATCATCTCTCTCTAATATATATCCATCAATGAGGGTGTGTGACACATTTATTGGGCTTGTGAGCCTACATTACAAATCTGGCCGACCTTGTCAATTTGCACGTGGAAAATAAAATCAAAATATAAGTTTTGCTCATCCAAACAAGATGATCTTTAGATAAATCTTGCACCTCTCTAAAAGAGGAACCCAACAAAAATATAATCATCATATGAGCAGTACAACATGGAGTTTGGACCAGGTTGCCCAAAATTAACACTCCCTCTCAACTAGGGAAAACTCCATCTGTCCACCTGTGCTATCGTGTACTATCATCATCATCATCTGCAATCCTGTGTCATCCTACTATAACATGCTTTGCTGGCTCCGAGGGCAAACAAATGAGAGTGAGTCACAAAGACATCACACTTCGCAGACTCGAAGTTAGCTTAGAGGTTAAAATCTCAATTGGACTAAAGAGAGTCAGATACTAACCCTAAGTTAGTTTACTGACTCGAAGTCAGTTTATAGGTAAGAACCTCATCAGACTTTATCCCAGATCAAGGTGTTGGACACATCCCCATCCTAGACATAGAGAGTATGGCAATCTCCAGTGCGTCCATCGGTCTTGCTTTTGGTCTCTATCCACATTTCCTACCTCATTGGTCAAATGGGAGGTACTTCCCATGAGTCCGAAACTCCATGGGTAGGATGCATGCAGGGAAGATCAAAGAGAGGGTGAACCAACTCAATATCATAACGGGGGGGGAAGAAGTACAACAAGGTTCGACGAACCTAGCCCTGTGCATGCTTATAGCTCCAAGAAGCTATCCCCAAGCCCCCTGGAGCTCTTAGAGCTCATTGTCCAACTCAAGCAGGACCCTCACAATAGGGTTTGTCCACGGTTCCAAGCTTCTCGCGGAAGGTTAAGAATTTGACTTCCCAGGGGCTTCATGAGAATATCTGCGACCTGCCATCATTCCCAATGTGATTGAGCCTTACGATGCCCTGCTGTACCATATCCCGGATAAAGTGGTACCTAATATCAATATGCTTGGATTGATCGTGGAACACAGGATTCTTAAAAAGATGAATCCCACTCTGGTTATCGCAAAGGATAACGGTGGTATCTAGCACATGTCCAAACAACTCATTGAAGAGCTTTCTCAACCAAACAACTTCACAACAGGCCATACTCGCTGCAATGTATTTGGCCTCAACGGTGCTCAAAGCAACCGATTTCTACTTCCTGCTCATCCAAGATATCGAAGCAGAACCCAAGGTGAAGCAACATCCAGATGTGCTCTTATGATCCACCACATTGCCAACCCAATCTGCATCGGTATATCCATGGAGTCTCAAACTCCCGATAGTGTATCTCAGCCCAATCTGCATTGGTATATCCATGGAGTCTCAAACTCCTGACAATGTATCTCAGCCCATGGTTGATTGTGCCTCGAAGATATCTTAATAGATTCTTGGCACCAATCCAGTGAATGTGATGAGGATCAACCATATGTTGACTCAAAGAGTTCACTGCAAAACATACGTCCGGACGAGAGTTCACTAAGAACATCAGGGCCCCTACGAGTTGTCGATACTCACTGGGATTTCCCAGCTCGGGTCCAATAACACTTCCACACAACTTCTTAAAGTTGAGTTCCATCGGTGTTGACACGGACTTACAGTCCACCATTCCAAATCTCTCCAGCAGCTTCACAACATATTTTCCTTGAGAAAGGAAAATCTTGCTTGGCCTTTGTCAGACCTCCAAGCCTAGGAAATAGTGCATCAGTCCTAGGTCTTTCATCTTGAACGCGGAAGCTAGCTCCCTCTTACATTGATGAAGAGATCGTCCATATAGAGAACTAGAATGAGAGGCCTTTCTTTATCAACCTTAAAATAAAAGTTTGGATCAACATCACTTCGAGTGAAGCGCAACTTCATCAAGTAGCTATCAATCCTCTTATACCAAGCTCTGGGGGCTTGCTTCATCCCATAGAGGGCTTTCTTCAACCTGCATACATATGTGTCTCTATCTTGGACTTCGAACCCTAGAGGTTGCTCCACATAAACCTCTTCCTTGATTGAACCATGTAAGAAGGCAGTCTTTACATCCATCTAATGAAGACTCCATCCTTGCGTTGCAACAAGGGCAATAATCGATAGGATGGTGGTATAGCAGGCAATAGGAGCAAATATATCATCATAATCTATGCCTTCCTTTTGAGAGAAGCCTTGGGCAACAAATCTTGCCTTGTACTTTTCAGCACTTCCATTGGCTCCATGCTTGATCTTGTAGAGCCATTTCAAGGTGACAACAGATTTGTCCTTTGGTCTCGGGACCGCATCCCAAACATCATTCTTCATGATAGATTCATATTCCTCGTGCATAGCATCCTTCCAAACTTGATGCTTTACGACTTCTTCAAATGTTCCAGGCTCAGATTGTAAAATAGTGCTCATGGCTGCTAAGTACCCTTGGTACCTATTCGGCTTCTTGTTTCACGAAATGTTCCTCTTAGAGCAATATGTCTCTTAACATCCTGGAGAGTGTGCCTAAGCTATGAGGGTTTCCTTTTATTAGAAGGAGGTGGATCAATAGGATCCATCGATCCTTCAAGTTTCAACATCGGGCATTGGTTCATCCTTCGACTCTTCTTGCTTTTTATTCTTCTTCTTTGTCTTCCTTTGAGTTAGGAAGATTCCTAAATTTCTTGAGGGCAACATCTTCATCGAAGGTGACATCGTGGCATATCTCCACTTCTCTTTGACCAGGCACATAGATTCTACATGCCTTAGAATTTTCACTATAGCCCACAAACATTCCTTTCTTCTTAGAAGCATCCAACTTGCTTCTCTTTTCCTTCGACACATGAAAACAAAAAGGACTTCCAAAAACTCTAAAATGGGAGATATCAGGCTTCTTACCAGAGAAGACTTCTTCGGGAGTTTTGGAATCCAGTGCGGAATGCGGGCATCTGTTTTGAACATACACATCAGTATTCGTAGCTCTCCCCATAGAAACTTCGGAAGACCTTGGTCATATAGCATGGCACAAGCAACTTCCACAATGGTTCTATTCTTCCTTTCATCAACACCATTTTTTTCGGGAGTATACACAGTAGTGGTCTCCCTCTTAATGCCAACTTCCTTGCAATAGTCATTGAATTCATTTGACTAATACTCGGTCCCATTATCAGTCCTCAAAATTTTAATTTTCTTCCCGGTTTGATTTTCAACCAAGGCCTTGAAGGTACAAAACCATTTGAATGCTTCGTCCTTCTTCTTCCAGAAATATATCCAAGTCTTGCAGGAGAAGTCATCTATAAAAGTCATGTAATATGAACATCCTCCCAAGGATGTTATGGGCAGCATACTAGATAGATCAGAAGGTATCAATTGCAAAATATCAGATGTCTTCGTGACACTTGAGGGGAATGGTCCCCTTGTATGCTTTCCTTCGACACAACTCTGACAAACGCCTTCATGATCATCTTTGAACTCAGGCATCCTTGTCACCACCTTCCTTGCTTCGGGAAGGGCTTTGTAATGAAGGTGAGCGAACCTCTGGTGCCATAGCTCGGTTTGAAGAGTTGTGTCACATAACATGGCCCCCAACAGACTTCCTCCAACCTGATAGAGTGTATCAACTCTAAAACCAATAGTTAGATCTTCTTTGAAGTTCTTCTTCCAGATTCGTACCTTTCCATTGATGAATGTAACCTTGAATCCTTTGTCTTCCATTGTCGAAATGGACACAAGATTCTTTTTAAATCAGGTACATACAACACATCTTGTGAGCGGAGGACTTGACCTTGAGATAGATGAAGGGTCACAGTCCCTGTCCCTGTCCCTTTCATGTGATAGGTGGCATTGTCTCCAAGGATAATCTCCAAATTAGTATCCTTCTTAACCAAATCAGTGAGGTGCCTTGAAGCACCACTATCAATCAACCAGACATCTAGGGTGTCGAGAGGAGATGCAACAAAGAGTGCAGATACAAGAATATATTCATTTTTCTTATTATCAACAACATTGGATTCATCATACCTGGAATTCCTTGACCTCTTAAAATGTTGGCCATTTCCACTTCGATCAGAGGGAGTCTTCCTCTTTCCTTTGAACTTGTTGTTCCTTTGATTTCCATTCCCCCTGAAGTTGTTGTTGTCATCATCCTTAGGAGAGTCCCTTCTATTGGGGCACTCTCTTGCATAATGACCAAACTTGTTACAAGTGTAACATCTTCCTTTCCTTCATTTGGGCCTCGCTCTTCCATGTTTTTGATTTCTTGGACCACCATTGTTTCTCTTCTTTGCATGAGCGGTAAAGACTGTAGGGTCACCTCCATTCCCATTAGAGGGATGGTCTCTTTCCATCATTCTTGTCTCCTCTTGTGTGCATCTTGTCAATAATTCATCGAAATCAGGAATCAAATTATTATTAAGAATAGTAGTATTGAATACATACCAATCACGGGGGAGTCCTCCAAGAGCAATGAGGACAAGCTCTCGATCAACTACTTCTTCTCCAATAGCTAAGACATCATTCTTGATTTCAGTGAGCCTCATAAAATAGAATTGAATGGATTCTTCTTTGTCCTTTTTGATATTCTTCAACTTGTTCTTGAAGAAAAGAACTTGATTAGCATTGCTAGCTCTGAACATGCTAACCAACTTATCATACATCTATTTAGATGTGCCCAGCTCGAAGATATAAGCAACCAAGTGCTTATGTATAGAATCCATGATTTGCATCTTCTCCTTGACTTCCCCTTTTCTATATTTAGTCTTTGTGGCAACCGATGCATTTGATGGAGGCTCATGAATCTTCCCCTGCACATAATCCATGACATCTTGATCTTCTAATACCAAATCCAAAGACATCTTCCAGGCATGATAGTCAGAGTTGTCAGTCAGCTTATCATCAGACTTGAAACCTGTGTATGTTGAGGAGGCCATTGGTCCTTGATAAGATTTCTTCTTCGATAATTGCTTTTCACACTAGCTTGGGCTTTGTCTTCACCTTAGCTCCGATATCATGTTAAATTTAGATAACCATGGTATGTTCTATGCTTAAATGCAATTTATTTCAATTTTCTTTAAGGCCCAATGCAGATTTAGCAATCACATAAACATGAAAGTAAAATGCTGTTAGAACATAATAATAGATCAACAGAAGACAAGCCAAAATAATATAACGGAATTTGTAATTCTTCTTGTCCTCCAAATATAGAGAGAAATGTTTGTTACAGTAGTCAACAGGATGCCCTAGCCAGCAAAGACTTGAGTTGGCCAAACCAACTTCACACCATGACAAATCAACCTTCTTCCAAGTGTCACACACACCCCTCAAAGACAACTCCAAAAAGTCAACGCAAGTCAACAACAAATGGTCAATGCAGAAGTCAATGCTGCGGTCAAAGTTGCAGTCAACGGTTAGCAATCAACGCTTCTCTTCGATTTTTGTGCCCTCAAATGCGGCCTCAAGAAATTGGAATTTCTGTCCAAGAAAGAGGCTCAAACTCCAAGAATTTACCCACGGTCAACGCTTCAGCAAAAGCCCAAAAACAGTCTGCACTTTTCAACAACTTCAGATTCACACGTGTGAGGAATAAAAGCCTCTCCTAGGCTATACGAACCAATCAGATCACAAGAAGAATGTGAGATGAGATGATGATGAAAGCATCATCTCTCTCCAATTTATATTCATCAATGAGGGTGTGTGACGCATCTATTTGGCTTGGGAGCCTACATTACAAATCTGGCTGACCTTGTCAATTTGCACGTGTGGAAAATAAAATCAAAATATAAGTTTTGCTCATCCAAACAAGATGATCTTTAGATGAATCTTGCACCTCTCCGAAAGAGGAATCCAACAAAAATATAATCATCATCATATGAGCAGTAAAACATGGAGTTTGGACCTAGTTGACCAAAATTAACAAGATGGCACAGTGCAGAGTCAACAATAGCGCAGACTCTTTAGTGATAGTGCAGATGCTAGTAGCAGTTAGAGACTTGGGAGATCCGCATCGATCGGCGTGGCCAGGACTTTCTCTGCATGCTCCCTCAGACCATATGCCTCCATTACTACTGGGATTCTGGCCTTCCAGACTGCAAAGTTGGACAGGCCATCCAACCTATCTTGATCACGTAGTTCGTGAGGTGCCATCTGCTCAGAAAATCTGTCGAAACAAATCCTCTTCTCTATGCTAGAGACTCAGATCTAGGGTCCTTAGTGAAACAAGCACCCTCTGCTCCCTCTGACAATGGACTTCCTCTCTTGGAAGTCTGCCAAATCACAATGAATCAGCGCTCTTCGATCCTCTGATCGATTTGCAGATTTCTTTGGCTGGAAATTGTCTGAGAAGTTGTCCTCCTCCTGCTCTTTGTCGACTAGTGCTCAGGCTAATTTCTGCACCTTCAGAAATTTAACCCCACCAGCAACTACTGAAGCTCTGCAGCACGGATTTTGGCACTCTGAATCAACAACAACTTCAGGAACCGTGTCACCTTGGTTGGCCTCTGCGTGAGCAGATAGTCACAATGCTGTCTCTGCGCTGCCCTTGCGTAGTAAGTACCTAGGCCTGCGTGGAGACTGCGTCATGCTGGCCTCACTGTGGCTCTGCTTCCCTTTGTCATTCACCTTGTCAGGTTCTGGTTTAGAGTCGGAGCATGCATCTGATTCAGAAGCCCTCATCTCAGCCACCAGCAACTGCTTGGCTCGACACTCACTTGTGTTGTGAGTGGAGTTCTTATGGAACTCATACCACTTTCCCGTGTCCTTCTTTGGCTTTGCGGTGTTGTTCTTTGCTTGTGCCTTTGGCAGGTTGTCTTGGTCCGCCATGCCTTGGCTTTGTCCTTTGTTCTGCGGTTTGGGGGCACCTTTCCCTTGCTTTTGATTCACAGATCCAAAGTCTCGCTTCTTCTGTTTGAATTTCTGCTCAATCTTGGCGACACTTCCGATCTTGCCGTACCAAGCGAGGAGATGTGAGGAACTCCATTTCCCTTGAATGTATCTTTGCGGTTAACCGCGATACTTTAGCACCAAATAAATGTTTCTACGAATCTTTGATACCCAAATTTGTGCGCAAGGTATGGAACAGATTCGTTAGCTCATGCACATCTTGATCCCTTTGTTGCCGCAACGTGGTCCATTGTATGTACTTGTCCTCATAGCTCCCCACGGGATAGTATTGTTCCTTGATGGCATCTCGGAAAGAATTCCAAGTGGGTACGAATGAGAACAGAGAGGGTTCTGTCTCGTCCCTTTTCTCACAGTAGGTTTCCCACCAGTCCTTGACATGGGGGGTAGCTTTGAGGAGTGCAAAAATAATCTTCTCTCGATCGGAAAAGTTATGAACTGAGAAATATCCTTTTAAGAGATTCAACCATCTATCTATGACACCTGCATCTATTTGACCCTCAAATATGGGAATGTCAAAGTTTACTTGTACCTTAAAGGGAGTCGCGCCTCCAAAGTGGCTGCTGGATGTAGATGTGCCGTCGGTGGCAATCGTTGAAGGATCTGGGCAAGGTTATCCATCATCGCGTTCCTTTGTTTTTCGAGGGCCTCCTCGAGCAATATTTTGATAGGATCTCTTTCTCTCTCATCTTTCTTTTCATCCCCCATGGGCGTCCGTCGGGGTTTGTGAGGCTGATCTTGCAAAGGTTCCACCAGATCGAGTCCTAACTCCTTATATCCCAACCTCGTTGGGGACATGCAAAGAAGGATCGAGAAAAAACAGACCGTTCTGATACCACTGATCCAGATTTATGCAGGAACGCAACAGAATACCGAAATAACCATAAACATAGAAATACAGTGGAAATAAGGCTTCATTTCATTAATATCAAATCACAGAAATATGCTTACAAACGCAGTGGAAATAAAATAGTTAGGGTCTTGGTAAGCGAATCTGCGAGAAAGAGATGTGGCGACCTACGGACATACGGGAGCGTATTCTGATAGGGCTCGAGGGCCTATTTATTATGGAGAAACAATGGAGAACTCTAAACGTCCAAAAACCTAACCCTAGGAGATGAAGTGCCAAAACTATGGGCCCCGTTTGGGTAAATTGGTGTTTCAACTTCCCCGGGACGTAACTTCGGCATACTATCTTCGTTTGGGGCTTCAAAATGGCTTTGGAAGTTCAGGACCCGAAAAACTGCTAAAAATAGTAAGCTGTGAAAAAAAACTGAAAGAGACAATGGTGGGGCCCAAAGTGGAATAGGCAGGTGGCCACCAATATCCACCTGGATCATGGAGAGTGGCAAGGTCTTGTGACTCACTCTTGATCAATTCTTCTTCATTATTTCTTCATGGTTCAACAGAGTAGAGTAGGGATGATAAAGATGGTACAGGTTGGCAGATGGATTGGCAGGTGGACTTCTCCCTAGTTGAGAGGGAGTGTTAAAATTGGAAACTAGGGCCAAACACCACCTTGGACGACTCATATGATGGAGATGACATTTTTATTGGATTTCTCTTTTCGAGAGGTGCAAGATTGATCTAAAGATCATTTTGTTCGGACAAGAAGAAGTGTGATTTTGAATTTATTATTCACACATGTGCAAATTGTCAAGGTCGGCCACAATCAAATGTAGGCTCATGAAGCCCAACAGTTGTGTCTCCAAAGTCCACACCCTCAACGAATTGTATAAATAAGAGTGACCTTCTCCTCATTTGGACATCAGTCACTCATCACACATCTCTCTTTCTCCTCTTCTTTTTGGTTTGTACAACTTGGAGCAGCTCTCTACCTCACACGTGTGAAAACAGGAGGACGAAATTTCAGGGCAGATTGCAGGATGAATTTCAGGAAAACAGGTCAGTGCTGACCAAGCGTTGACCGAGGGACAACTCTCCTCCTTTGACTACGGTTTCAAGGCAAAAAATTCGATTTTTGAAGGCCGCATTTATTGGCACAGGTTTTGAGGCATTTGGAGAAGTTTGACCGAGGTTTACTTCAGATTTGACCGCAAAATTACAGAAGCGTTTGACTAGGTCTGACTTGACTGTTTTGGGTTGACTTTGATCCTCTTGGAAGTTCGAATTGGGTTGCTATTGTCTGAGATGCTTGGAGGACATTTTGGAGCCACTTTGACCAACATTGACTTTCTAGTTAGGGCTGCAGTTGACTGCTGATTTTGACATGACTGTTTTGGGCAAGTTATTTTTATATTTGTACTCTCTCTCTCTCTTGAACTATTGAAGAATAATAAGAAGAATTTGATGAACGAGTTTTCCCCACATTGGGGTTTTTCCCTAGCATCCGCCAAATATTGTGTCCTCTTGTCTTGGCTCGTCTTCTGTAGTATTTGTTTATGTTCTATCAACATTTACTATCATTGTGATTAAGCTAATGTGATTGCTAAACTGGAAATTGATATTGGGCTAATAAGGAACATTGAAGTAAATTGTGCTTAAGCATAGAGCACACCATTGTTATCTAAATTAACAACCTTATATATTGAGTTTCATCCATTCGTCATCAAATGTTAGGAGGGATGGATCTAATTGAATATGACATGCTTGCATCATTATTTGCCTTCAAGTTATTGGATCCATCCCTGTTGTTCTTCGGCGACTTGCTTCTAGAGTCTAGGTTTTCCTAGTCTTTAACTTAGATTGATGCTTGACTTTCTACATCTTGCTTTTTATAGGAGCGGTTTTGATGCTCTTTCTTCGTAATTACGTCATTGTACTAGTAGTCCCATTGATCTACTTCAGTGGTCATTTGTTAGACATTAATAAATCTTATCTATTGATAAAAGCAAATCTATAAATAAACCCTTACCTTAATTTCTAGAAAAATATCAACAAATTTACTCTTACAAGAATAAGGGTTGCAAGAAGAATTCTACATACCTTCAAAAGCTCCGAATCTGCACCCTAATCAACCACAAATCAACCCAACAACTACTCCAAATCAGCTCCAATAATAGATCAAAACTAGTATAGATTGGTATAGAACTGGTCAAACCCAATTTGGTTTATCAGAAACCCCCCAAATCGGTTTGAATTGTCTATTTCTGGTTTAGGTCGATTGGTTTTGAAAAGGATGCATGTCACAGGTTTTGGTGAACTTGCTTTCTTGACCCATTTAAGATGATGCATTTTTGGATGTGGTGTGGTAGGGAGTTGGACTGAGTTAGCGAGTATCGAGAATTTAGGTCCTTTTGATTGCCATTGTCCATGATTAATGGTTTGAGTTTTTGCCCGATTTTAAAATTGCGAGTTAACAAAACTTCCCTCTTGTGGTTTGTAGAGTTGCTGGTCATGAGGAACAACGAAAGGTTGGATGGGTTGGGATCATCATTGCAATTGGGATCTTTCTATTGTTATTGTCAAGGTCTTCGTTTACCTGTAGTATTTTAGCAAGGAGTACCTTGAATGTTTGGCTTGCAAGGTGTGACATTAATCATTGGAATGACCATACGACTAGTGATAAGGGCATTATTTCTTCTATCCTTGTTAGGATTGGCTGTCTCTTGATTGGAGTCGAGAGTGGTTGTGAGTGAAGGGGAAGAAAGCTGCTTTGTTTAACAAGGACGTGCAGATTTTTTAGTGGATTGATTAGCCTTAGACAAATTTAGCTTGTTGGAAGCGTGGTAGTTGAAGAAATTTGGACAAGTTCTAGCTCTGTTTGGATGCAAGGAAGCAAATCCAAAGATAAACTTAATGTGAGGGGTATCTTTAACATCCTTAGCCTCAAGTTTGATGGCTATTTGTTCAAGGCCTCAATGAATTGCTTGATGGTTTATCTAGGAATTTCTTTGAGTTGTAACCACTTTGCTAGCATTGCATCATTATATCATAATGGATATATCTGCTTGTAGATGACAACCTTGAAGTCAACCTAAGTGCCATTTGAAGGTTCGTTTATGGTTGTGAGATGTTGGCCGTATGTTTGTGTTAAATTTAGATAACAATGGTGTTCTATGCTTGATGCACTTTTACTTCAATCTTTCTTAGACCCAATACAAAATAGCAATCACATAATCATGAAAGTAAACTGCTAATAGAACACAATAATAGATCAATAGAAGACAAGCCAATTGCAGATCAGATTTACAATTCCTTTTGTTCAACAAAGATATGAGATATTGTTGCGTTAGGGCGGTCAACATGATGCTTCAACCAGCAAAGTCTTTCTCGGTCAGCCAACACTTCATGTGTCACACCCACAACCCTCAAAGATAGCTCATCAACCCAAGAACAACGCAGAAAAGTCAACGCAGGCGGCAACATAAAAGTCAATGCAGCAAACTAGGGCTTTGGTCAAACAGCCCATAATTACTCGATTTTAGTGCCCAGTTGTACGGCCTCCTAAAATCGGATTTTCTGGAGAGTTTTGAAGTCAAACTACCAAGAGTTGACCACGGTCAACGCTGCTGCAAAAGTGCCCGAAACAGATCCGTAAATTTCAGACTTTTGCTCCACACGTGTCAGGGGAAAAAGGCCTCCAAAGGCTATCGAACCAATCAGATCACAATGAGAGAATGTGTGATGAGTTGATGATGAAATGACCTCCAAGTCTCTCCAGTTTATATCCATCAATGAGGGTGTGTGACACATCTATTAAGCATGTGAGCCTACATTACAAATCTGGTCAACCTTGCACATGTGGAAAATAAATTCAAAATAAATGTTCTGCTCATCCGATCAAGATGATCTTTAGAACAATATTGCACCTCTCCGAAAGAGGAATCCAACAAAAATATGACCATCGTCATATGAGCAGTGCAACATGGAGTTTGGACCTAGTTGCCCAAAATTAACAGTCCCTCTCAACTAGGGAGAACTCCATCTGTCCACAAGTGCCATCCATCAGTACCATCATGTACCAAACCAAACATCATGCATCATCCCGCCGTAACTTGCTTTGCTGGCTCTTTATTTCAGAACAAAAGGTGAGTCACAAAGACATCACACACAACTGACCCGAAGTCAGCTTAGAGGTAAAAACCTCTCTTGGACTCAAAAGAGTCTCCTACTAACCCGAATTTAGTTTACTGATCTGAAGTTAGTTCAGAGGTTAAAAACTCATCGTACTTGATCCAAGATCAAGGTGTTGGACACATGCCATCCTAGACATAGAGAGTATGATGATCTCCGATGCGTCCATCGGTCTTGCTATTGGTCTCTATCCACATTTCCCATCTCATTGGCCAAATGAGAGGTACTTCCCATGAGTTCGAAACTCCATGGGTAGGATGCGTGCGGGGCACAGATTAGAGAGAGGCGAACCAACTCAATATCATAACGGTGGGGCAGATGCACAACAAGGTTCGACAAGCCTAGCCTCGTATGTGCTTATAGCTCCAAGAAGCTATCCCCAAGCCCCCTGGAGCTCTTAGAGCTCATAGTCCAACTCAATTAGGACCCTCAAAATAGGGTCTTTCCACGATTCCAAGCTTTTTACGGAAGGTTAGGAACTTGACCTTCCTAGGGGCTTCGTGAGAATATCCGCGAGCAGCTCATTAGTTCCTATATGATCGAGCCTTATGACGCCTCGTTGTACCATATCCTGGATAAAGTGTTACCTGATATCAATATGCTTGGATCGATCGTAGAACACGGTATTCTGAGAAAGACGAATCCCACTCTGGTTATCACAAAGGATAACAGTGGTATCTAACACATGCTCGAACAACTCACTGAAGAGCTTTCACAACCAAACAGCTTGACAATAGGCCATACTTGCTGCAATGTATTCGGCCATAGCGGTGCTCAAAGCCACCAACTTCTTCTTCATGCTCATCCAAGATATTGAAGCAGAACCCAAGGTGAAGCAACATCCATATGTGCTCTTGCGATCCACCACACTGCCAGCCCAATCGACATCAATATATCCATGGAGTCTCATACTCCCGGTAGTGTATCTTAGCCCATGGTTGATTGTGCCTCGAAGATATCTCAACAGATTTTTTGCACCAATCCAGTGAATGTGATGAGGATCAACCATATGTTGACTGAAAGTGTTCACTGCAAAACATACGTCCGGACGGGAGTTCACTAAGAACATCAAGGCCCCCACGAGTTGTCGATACTCTGTAGGATTTGCTAGCACGAACCCAACAACGTTTCCACTCAACTTCTTAAAGTTCAGTTCCATCGGTGTCGACACAGATTACAGTCCACCATACCAAATCTCTCAAACAACTCACGACATATTTTCCTTGAGAAAGGAAAATCTCGCCTCGCCTCTGCTAGACCTCCAAGCCTAGGAAGTAGTGCATCAGTCCTAGGTCTTTCATCTCAAACTCAGAAGCTAGCTTCCTCTTACACTGATGAATGAGAGGGCCAACACCTGTCAGGATGAGATCGTTGACATAGAGAACCAAAATGAGAGGCCTTTCTCTATCAACCTTAAAATAAAGGTTCGGATCAACATTATTTCGAGTGAAGCTGAGCTTCATCAAGTAGCTCTCTATCCTTTCGTACCAAGCCCTGGGGGCTTGCTTCAACCCATAGAGGGATTTCTTCAAACTGCATACATGGGTGTCTCTATCTCGGACTTCAAACCTAGAGGTTGCTCCACATACACCTCTTCCTCCATAGCACCATGTAGAAAAGTGGTCTTCACATCCATCTGATGTAGACTCCATCCTTGCGTGGCAGCAAGGGCAATTATAGATCAGATGGTGGTATAGTGAGCCACAGGTGCAAATATATCATCATAATCTATGCCTTCTTTTTGAGAGAGGTCTTGGGCAACGAATCTTGCCTTGTACTTTTCAACGCTTCCATCAGAACCATGCTTGATCTTATAGAGCCATTTCGAGGTGACAACAGATTTGTCCTCCAGTCTTGGGACGACTTCCTAGATCTCATTCTTCATAATGGACTCGTATTCTTCGTGCATAGCATTCTTTCAAACTTGATGCTTTACGACTTCTTGAAATGTTCCAGGCTCAGATTGTACTATTGTACTCATGGTTGCTAGATACCCTTGGTATCTCTTCGACTTCTTGCTTTCACGGAATGTCCCCTTTGGGGCAATATGTCTCTCGACATCTTCGAGAGTATCCCTAAGCCATGAGGGTCTTATTTTATTAGGTGGATCAATGGGATCCATAGGTCCTTCAACATCGGGTATCAGGTCATCCTTAGGCTCTTCTAGCTTCTTTGCTTGTTCATCTTCTTTGTCTTTCTAGGAGCTAGGAAGATTTCTCACTTTTTTGAGGGTAGCATCTTCATCGAAGGTGCCATCATGGCATATCTCCACTTCTCTTTGACCAAGCACATAGATTCTATATGCCTTCGAAGTTTCACTATAGCCCACAAACATTCCCTTTTTTCTAGAAGCATCCAACTTGCTTATCTTTTCTTTCGGCACATGAAAGTAAACAGGACAACCAAAAACTCTAAAATGAGAAACATCGGGTTTCTTACCACAAAAGACTTCTTCGAGAGATTTGGAGTCCAGAGTGGAATGCGGGCATCTATTTTGAACATAAACGGTAGTGTTCACAGCTTCTCGCCATAGAAACTTCGGAAGACCTTGGTCACATAGCATGGCGCGGGAAACTTCCACAATGGTTCTGTGCTTTCTTTCAGCAACACCATTTTGTTCAGGAGTGTACGCAGTTGTGGTCTCCCTCTTAATGCCAGCTTCTCTACAAAAGTCATTAAACTCATTTGACTCATACTCGGTCCCATTGTTGGTCCTCAAAACTTTGTTTTTCTTCTCGGTTTTATTTTCCACCAAGGCCTTGAAGGCACAAAACCATTTGAATGCTTTGTCCTTCTTCTTCAAAAAATATATCCAGGTTTTGCGGGAGAAGTCATCTGTAAAAGTCATGTAATAGGAACATCCTCCCAAGGATGTCACAGGCAGCATGCCAGATAAGTCAGAATGTATCAACTGCAAGATATCAGTTGTCTTTGTGACACTTGAGGGAAATGGTCCCCTTGTATGCTTCCCTTCGGCACAACCCTGACATATGCCTTCATGATCATCTCTAAATTTGAGCATCCCTGTCACCACCTTTCTTGTTTCGGGAAGGGATTTGTAATGAAGGTGTGCAAACCTCCAATACCATAACTCTATTTGAAGAGTTGTATCACATGTCATAGCCCCCAATGGACTTCCTCCAACCTGGTAGAGTGTATCAACTCTAAAACCAATAGAAAGAGCTTCCTTGGAGTTCTTCTTCCAGATAAGTACCTTTCCATCAACGAATGCCACCTTGAACCCTTTGTTTTCCATTGCCGAAATGGACACAAGGTTCTTCTTCAAATTTGGTACGTACAACACATCTTGTAATCGGAGGACTTCACGTTGAGATAGATGGAGGGTCATAGTCCCTGTCCCTTTCACGGGATAGGTGGCATTATCTCCAAGGATAATTTCTAGATTAGTATCCTTCTCAACCAAATCATAAAGGGCTTCTTTATAACTGGTGAGGTGCCTTGATGCACCACTATCAATCATCCAAACATCCAGGGTGTGGGGTGGAGATGCAGCAGATAGGGTAGATACAAGAATAAATTCATTTCTCTTATTATCAACAACATTAGACTCATCGTACTCGGAATTTCTTGACCTCTTGAAAGGTTGCCCATTTCCACTATGATCAAAGGGAGCCTTCCTTTTTCCTTGGAACTTGTTGTTCCTGCCATTCCTTCTCGAGTTGTTGTTGTCATCATCCCTGGGAGAGTGTAATGAATAAATTAATGTAAATAATGATTAATTAGTTAAATTAGTAATTAGGTTGAAAGGCCATGTCTGATGAGACATGACCTTTCGTGAAGAGGCACCTGTGTAGGTATATAAGCAGGCCTCATTTGTAACATTCAACATCTCATTCATCACACTTTCTAATATAATATTTGTATCCTCAAGAATATTTTCATATTCCAAGTGTTCTGGAGTATTTAACTTGAGAAGGAATTTTGTTCACTTCATTTGGTATCCGAGCTGTTGATCTTCTGGCCGCTCACGCTGCATAGAACCACACTCTTCTACCCAGGTCCTTGACTATCAAAAAAATCATCAACATTGTTGTCGTCGAAGCGTTTCGCTATCAGTCTTGGAGTTTCTCCATTTTCGCCAGCAGGCCTTTGGCCAAATTAAAAATTTAAAGAAATTTCACCAGTAGGCCTTTGGCCAGAATTAAAAATTTGAAGAAATTACACTAGTAGGCCGAGAACTTGTGTCAACCACGATGACTACCCCGAGAAGAGAAGACATGCGTAGCAGAGACAAGAATCAAGGCCTTTTCATCAACAAGCTTTGAGGACAAAGCTTTTTGAGGAGGAATGCAATGTAATGAATAAATTAATGTAAATAATGATTAATTAGTTAAATTAGTAATTAGGTTGAAAGGCCATGTCTGATGAGACATGACCTTTCGTGAAGAGGCATCTGTGTACGTATATAAGCAGGCCTCATTTGTAACATTCAACATGTCATTCATCACAATTTCTAATATAATATTTGTATCCTCGTGGATATTTTCATATTCCAAGTGTTCTGGAGTATTTAACTTGAGAAGGAACTTTGTTTGCTTTAGAGAGTCCCTTCTATTAGGGCACTCTATTGCATAGTGACCAGTCTTGTTACAAGTGTAACATCTTCCCTTCCTTTCTTTGGGCCCCGCTCTACCATGGTTTTGATTTCTCGGGCCACCATGGTTCTTCTTCTTTGCATGAGCGGCGAAGGCAGTAGGGTCACTTCCATTACCATTAGAGGCATACTCCATCATTCTTGTTTCCTCTTGAGTGTATCTTGTCAATATTTCATCAAAATCAGGAAGCACATTATTATTGAGAATAGTGGTATTGAATACATGCCAATCACGGGGGAGACCTCCAAGTGCAATAAGAATCTTCAATCGATCAGATATTGCTTCCCCAATAGCTAGGAGGTTATTCCTAATTTCAGTGAGCCTCATTAAATAGGATTGAATAGATTCATCCTTACCCTTCTTGATATTCTTCAATTTATTCTTGAAGAAGAGGATTTGATTAGCGTTGCTAGCCCTGAACATGCTCACCAACTTATCATACCTCTACTTAGATGTCTTCAGCTCAGAAATGTAAGCAACCAAGTGCTTATGAATAGAATCTCGGATAATCATCTTTGCTTTGAGTTCCCCTTTTCTATGCTTCGTCTTCGTGGCAGCAACTGCATTTAATGGAGGCTCTTGAATCTTCCCATGCACATAGTCCATGACATCTTGATCTTCTAGCACCAAATCCAAGGACATCTTCCATGCATGATAATCAGACTTATCAGTAAATTTATCATCAACCTTGAAACCCTTGTAGGTCGAGGTGGCCATTTGTCCTTCAGAGATTGCTTCTAACACCAGCTTGGACTCTTGGACTTTGTCTTCACCTCAGCTCTTATACCATGTTAAATTTAGATAACAATGGTGTTCTATGCTTGATGCACTTTTACTTGAATCTTTCTTAGGCCCGATACAAAATAGCAATCGCATAAACATGAATGTAAAATGCTGATAGAACACAATAATAGATCAATAGAAGACAAGCCAAATATAGATCAGATTTACAATTCCTTTTGTCCAGCAAAGATATGAGATATTGTTTGTTACGATGGTCAATAGGATGCTTCAACCAGCAAAGTCTTTCTCGGTCAGTCAACACTTCATGTGTCACACCCACAACCCTCAAAGACAACTCATCACAAGTGAACGCATGTCAAACCAAGAACAACACAGAAAAGTCAACACAGGCTGCAACATAAAAGTCAACACAACAAAGTAGGGCTTTGGTCAAACAACTCGGAATTCCTCGATTTTAGTGCCCAAATGTACAGCCTCCTAAAATCGGATTTTCTGCAGAGTTTTGAGGTCAAACGACCAAGGGTTGACCACAGTCAACGCTGCTTCAAAAGTGCCCTAAATAGATCCGCAAATTTCAGATTTCTGCTCCACACGTGTGAGGGGAAAAAGGCCTCCAAAGGCTATCGAACCAATTAGATCACAATTAGAGAATGTGTGATGAGTTGATGATGAAATGTCCTCCAAGCCTGTCCAGTTTATATCCATCAATGAGGGTGTGTGACACATTAGTTAGGCATGTGAGCCTACATTACAAATCTGGTCAACCTTGCACATGTGGAAAATAAATCAAAGATGATCTTTAGATCAATCTTGCACCTCTCCGAAAGAGGAATCCAACAAAAATATGACCATCATCATATGAGCAATGCAACATGGAGTTTGGACCTAGTTGCCCAAAATTAACACTTCCTCTAAACTAGGGAGAACTCCATCTGTCCACAAGTGCCATCCATCAGTACCATCGTGTACCAAACCAAACATCATGCGTCATCCAGTCGTAACTTGCTTTGCTGGTTCTTTATTTCAGAACAAAAGGTGAGTCACAAAGACATCACACACAATTGACCCGAAGTCAGCTTAGAGGTAAAAACATCTCTTGGACTCAAAGGAGTCTCCTACTAACGTGAAGTTAGTTTACTAACCAGAAAACAGTTTAGAGGTAAAAACCTCATTATACTTGATCCCAGATCAAAGCGTTGGACACATGCCATCCTAGACATAGAGAGTACGACAATCTCCGATGCGTCCATCGGTCTCGCTATTGGTCTCTATCCACATTTCCCACCTCATTGGCCAAATTAGAGGTACTTCCCATGAGTCCGAAACTCCATGGGTAGGATGCATGCGGGGCACAGATCAGAGAGAGGCGAACCAACTCAATATCATAATGGTGGGGCAGAAGCACAGCAAGGTTTGGTAATCCTAGGCCCATATGTGTTTATAGCTCCAAGAAGCTATCCCCAAGCCCCCTGGCGCTCCTAGAGCTCATAGTCCAACTCAATTAGGACCCTCAGAATAGGGTCTTTCCACGATTCCAAGCTTCTCATGGAAGGTTAGGAATTGGACCTTCCCAGGGGCTTCGTGAGAATATCTGCGACCTGCTCATTAGTTCCTATATGATTGAGCCTTATGCCGCCTCGCTGTACCATATCCCGAATAAAGTGGTACCTGATATCAATATGCTCGGATCGATTGTGGAACACGGGGTTATGAGAAAGACGAATCCCTCTCTAGTTATCACAAAGGATAATGATGGTATCTAGCACATGCCCGAACAACTCACTGAAGAGCTTTTGCAACCAAACAACTTCACAACAGGCCATACTTGCTGCAATGTATTCGGTCTCAGCAGTGCTCAAAGCCGCCGACTTCTCCTTCCTGCTCATCGAAGATATCGAAGCAGAACCCAAGGTGAAGCAACATCCAAATGTGCTCTTGCAATCCACCACACTGCCAGCCCAATCGATATCAGTATATCCATGGAGTCTCAAACTCTCGCCAGTGTATCTCAGCGCATGGTTGATTGTGCCTCGAAGATATCTCAACAAGTTTTTTGCACCAATCCAGTGAATGTGATGAAGATACGTCTGGACGAGACTTCACTAAGAACATCAGGGCCCCCACGAGTTGTCGATACTCGGTAGGATTTGCTAGCATGGGCCCAACAACATTTCCACTAAACTTCTTAAAGTTGAGTTCCATTGGTGTCGACACAGACTTACAGTCCACCATACCAAATCTCTCAAGCAACTTCACGACATATTTTCCTTGAGAAAGGAAAATCTCGCCTAGCCTCTACCAGACCTCCAAGCCTAGGAAATAGTGCATCAATCCTAGGTCTTTCATCTCAAACTTGGAAGCTAGCTCCCTCTTACACTGATGAATGAGAGGGTCAACAATTGTCAGGAAGAGATCGTCCACATAGAGAACCAAAATGAGAGGCCTTTCTCTATCAACCTTAAAATAAAGGTTCAGATCAACATTACTTCGAGTGAAGCCCAACTTCATCAAGTAGCTATCTATGCTCTCGTACGAAGCCTTGGGGGCTTGATTCAACCCATAGAGGGCTTTTTTCAACCTGCATACATGGGTGTCTCTATCTAGGACTTCGAACCAAGAGGTTGCTCAACATACACCTCTTCCTTTATAGTACCATGTAGAAAAGCAGTCTTCACATCCATCTGATGTAGACTCCATCCCTGCGTGGCAGCAAGGGCAATAATAGATCGGATTGTGGTACAACGAGCCTCAGGTGCAAATATATCATCATTATCTATGCCTTCTTTTTGAGAGAATCCTCAGGCAACGAATCTTGCCATGTACTTTTCAGCACTTCCATCAGATCCATGCTTGATCTTATAGAGCCATTTCGAGGTGACAACAGATTTGTCCTCCAGTCTCGAGACGACTTCCCAGACATCATTCTTCATAATGGACTTATATTCTTCATGCATAGCATCCTTCCAAACTTGATTCTTTACGGCTTCAAATGTTCCAGGCTCAGATTGTATTATCGTACGCATGGCTGCTAGATACCCTTGGTATCTCTTCGTATTTTTGCTTTCACGGAATGTCCCCCTTGGGGAAATATCTCTCTCGGCATCTTCGAGAGTATCCATAAGCCATGAGTGTCTTCTCTTATTTGAAGGAGGTGGATCAATGGGATCCATAGGTCCTTCAACATTGGGCATCAGGCCATCCTTCGGCTCTTCCAACTTCCCTGCTTGTTCATATTCTTTGTCTTCGTTGGAGCTAGGAAGATTTCTTACTTTCTTGAGGGCAACATCTTCATCGAAGGTGACATCGTGGCATATATCCACTTCTCTTTGACCAGACACATAGATTCTATATGCCTTCGAAGTTTCACTGTAGCCCACAAACATTCCCTTCTTTCCAGAAGCATCCAACTTGTTTCTCTTTTCTTTCGGCACATGAGAGTAAACAGGACAACCAAAAACTCTAAAATGAGAAACATCAGGTTTCTTACCAGAGAAGACTTCTTCGGGAGTTTTGGAGTCCAGAGCAGAATGCGGGCATCTATTTTGAACATACACAGTAGTGTTTGCAGCTTCTCCCCATAGAAACTTCGTAAGACCTTGGTCACATTGCATGGCTTGGGCAGCTTCCACAATTGTCCTATTCTTTATTTCAACAAGACCATTTTGCTCAAGAGTGTACGTAGTTGTGGTCTCCCTCTTAATGCCAGCTTCTCTACAAAAGTCATTAAAATCATTTGACTCATACTAGGTCCCATTGTTGGTCCTCAAAACTTTGATTTTCTTTTCGGTTTGATTTTCCACCAAGGCACGAAACCATCTGAATGCTTCGTCCTTCTTCTTCAAAAAATATATCCAGGTCTTGCGGGAGAAGTCATCTGTAAAAGTCATGTAATAGGAACATCCTCCCAAGGATGTCACAGGCAACATACCAGATATGTCAGAATGTATCAACTGCAAGATATCAGTTGTCTTTGTGACACTTGAGGGGAATGGTCCCCTTGTTTGCTTCCCTTCGACACAACCCTGACATATGCCTTCATGATCATCTCTAAATTCGGGCATCCCTGTCACCACCTTCCTTGCTTCGGGAAGGGATTTGTAATGAAGGTGTGCAAACCTCTGGTGCCATAACTCTGTTTGAAGAGTTGTCTCACATGTCATAGCCCCTAATGGACTTCCTCCAACTTGGTAGAGTGTATCATTTCTAAAACCAAGAAAAAGAGCTTCCTTAAAGTTATTCTTCTAGATAAGTACCTTTCCATCAACGAATGCCACCTTGAACTCTTTGTCTTCCATTGCTGAAATGGACACAAGGTTCTTCTTCAAATTTGGTACACACAACACATCTTGTAATCGGAGGACTTGACGTTGAGATAGATGGAGGGTCATAGTCCCTGTCCCTTTCATGGGATAGGTGGCATTATCTCCAAGGATAATTTCCAGATTAGTATCCTTCTCAACCAAATCAGGAAAGGGCTTCTTTACAACTAGTGAGGTGCCTTCATGCACCACTATTAATCAACCAGACATCCAGGGTGTTGAGATTTTGTGTATTTGGGGTAGCATCCGTTGTGCTCTAGCTCCCAAATTTTGAGGAAGGACTTGAGTACACTTGATCTACAAGACCTAGAAATGGATTTGGGAAATTTCATCTGGTTTAGGAGATATTAAATTAATTAATTATTTTAGTGTATTTCCTAAGTTAAAACTTAGGGAACTTAAATAATTAAAGTGAATTTAATTAAACATGTGATGAAATTGTCTTATGTCACACGGATCAAGCTTTCTTTTAATCTTAGCCATTGATTCAAGATCTGATCATGGCCTTTGGTTTCCCAACTAAAAAAGTATAAAGGAAAGGCTTGGGGTCATTTGTAAGGACACACAGAGGCAAAGCACTGAAGTTAAGCTGAGATTCTAGGGCGGGTTTGCTAAGAATTCTCAGAAGTGTTTCTGCTGCAGAGAGGGGAATTTAGGCCAAGGGGATGATCTGATCCCGGGGTCTAGAATCAGCAAGAGGCAGAGATCAACTCAGAGAGGTAGTGTAGAAGCAGGAGAGTAGCAACAACAGCAAGGACAGCGCAGTCCCTCAAGGAGAATGTAATTTTCAGCAGGAAGCCCTTTGGAGTTACGTAGAGACCCTAAGGGGCAGCATAAGGACTGCGTCACCCAGTTTGGGGTAACGCAGCCCTTTTCGGAGCAGCGCTGAGGGTCAGAGGGGCTTCAGAGGTTGACGCAGAGGCTTTCAGGGGAAGCGCTGGGGTTTCGAGGCCCTAATTTTCGCTGAGCTTTGTAAATCTCGTTTGAGGGTGTGGATCAATCATTATTTTGGCCCTAGATCAGCCAGTGAGCTATAGATCTATTATTTCTCTGTCGGTTTTTCCACATCTGGAACCCATGCTTGTTGTATTCAGAAAATTCTTAATAATAAAACCCTCCAGCAGCCAGAAGACTGATTTTCCCGCATTGGGTTTTTCTGGGGACTATTTGTCCAGAAATAGCTGTCACTTTGTCTATGTGTGCATGAACTTGTTCTCGATATGGATTGGTGGAGATCTATTATGTGTTTTGCTTCGATTTTAACTTGAAATTTATTCAGTTAATAACTTGTCTAAGTAGGAGGAGCATAACCAGATTAATAGTAATAATTTCTGCATTAAGTGTAAAGATTCAGAAATTTCCACATGGTATCAGAGCAATTGCAGATCTAGGAGGGTCACCAGCAAGATACTAAAGGTTCTAGCTGTAGGAAGCAGCTGGAAAAGCAGCAAAAACGCAGATATGAAGGGACAACACAGTTTTCAGAGGCAAATTCACGCAGAGGGAAGGGTGATGCAGTCTAACGCTGTCTCTTAGCAAGCCCACACAATTACTGCGTAGAGGCAGCTCAGAAACAACGCTGGATTAGTCTGAAGCCTGCCAGTGTGATGCAGATCTAAATCTGTCAGATCGAGAAAAGACTGAAGAAAAGTTGCAGAAATTTAGAAGGTGCTGGTGGGGTTAAATTTTTGAAGTGTTCATATTTTTAGCCTAAGCACAAGTGACAAAGCACGGGAGGAGATCAACTTCTCAGAGAGTTTCTAGCCAAAGAAAATTGCAGTTTGATCAGAGGATCAAAGAGAGTTGAATCATAATTGAGCTGAATCATGGAGGGAACTCAGTTGTCAGAGGGAGCAGAAGGTGCTTGTTTCACCAAGGCCCTTAGATCCATTTCTCTAGCAAAGAGAAAAGGAAGTTTCGACACATTCTGAGCATATGGCTCCTTATGGACTGTGTGATCAGAACAGGCTAGATGTCCTCTCAAACTTTTCAGTTTGGAAGGCAAGGATCTTGATAGTCCTTGAGGCATACAATCTTAGAGACCATGCAGAGCAAACTCTGGCCACACCGACAGATCCGTATCTCCTTCGGAAGCATAAGGAAGTTGCTAGACATGCCAAGCGGCTTACAATGGATGGAATTAAGGACCATATTGTACGACACTTAGTTGAGAAGAAGACAACTAATGAGATCTGGAAGGCCTTAATCTCCTCATATGAGGGAAAATCTGTTTAAAGGAAGATGCTGTTGGAGACACAGATGAGGTCATTCATGATGACCAAGGGAGAAGGCATGGAGCATTTTCTCTTCAAATTGCAATCAATCAGAGATCAGTTGACTTCAATGGGTGCTAAGGTGGAAGACGATGTGATAGTCAGAACTGCCCTCAATGTAGTCACAGATGAGTGGGAAACCTTTGTCCAAAGTATCTTGGGCAGAGCGGACCTCTCAGATTGGGGCAGCTTGTGGCCAATTCTACGTCAAGAAGAACTCCGCAGATTCACCAAGAAGCAGCACAACTCTAGATTGAGCAAAGTGAAGAAGGAAGATGAAGAAGATGCAACCTTGGCATCAAAGAGGCAGCCAAAGAAGAAGAAGGATCTCTCAAAGATCAAGTGCTTCTAGTGTGGTGAAATGGGACATTTTGCCAGCAATTGTCCTCAGAAGAAAAAGGACAAGGAAGTTTCTTCTTCCATGGCTGCTGTGGCAGATGATGGGTCGGAAGATGATGCAGCTATGAGTGCTCATGAACCACGGAGGTGGGGTGACATGGATATGTAGAGAAGCTACATAGAAGTAAGGCGAGATCCTGAACAGCTTATCTCTTGGATCACATGCGAGCTACGACAACCTTAAGACAGTAGCAGGACAAGTGGAGCAGTGGGTGCATAGATCACAGATGAATCAGAGGCAGATCTGAAGACTGGAAGGAGCAGCGTAGAGCAGAGTAGCAGCAGCTCAGAGGCTGATGTGACTTCAGCAGAGCTGCAACAACGTAGAAGGCTTCAGAGGGACATCGCAGTACAACAACAACGTGAGAGATTTCAGCACAAGGGGTTGATGTGACTTCAGTAGTGCAGAGGGAGTTTGCTTACGCAGTGCAGAGCTGTAGCTGTGCATCATCCTTCAGATGCTAGCACACATCTGTTGCCTATGGAGCTTCAATGATGAGGATGCAGCCTCTTGTCTATCAAAGATTGGGTAGGAGATTCAGTTGGTTCTCTCAACAACTGAAGTTGCAATGCAACAGATCAGTTGTGGCAGTGCTATGAGCAGCACAGATGCAATAAATTGAGAGGGAGTTGCAGTACAGAGCTTGCAATGGCAGTGGCAAAGTCATGGTGGGCAGTACAGAATGGCAGCAACAGTGCAGAGTTGAGTGGCAACAGGCTAAGCATTAGTAGCATACAACCAATGCCCAAAATCTTGTAATGCATAGTGTGATGTATTGCTAGAGCACACTCTTGATGCTAAGAGGGAGTGTTGAGATTTTGTGTATTTGGGGTAGCATCAGTTGTGCTCTAGCTCCCAAATTTTGAGGAAGGACTAGAGTACACTTGATCTACAAGACCCAGAAATGGATTTGGGAAATTTCATCTGGTTTAGGAGATATTAAGTTAATTTATTATTTTAATGTATTTCCTAAGTTAAAACTTAGAGAACTTAAATAATTAAAGTGAATTTAATTAAACATGTGATGAAATTGTCTGAAGTGACACGGATCAAGCGTTCGTTTAATCTTAGCCATTGATTCAAGATTTGATCATGTCCGTTGGTTTCCCAACGAGAAAAGTATAAAGGAAATGCTTGGGGTCATTTGTAAAAACACACAGAGGCGGAACACTGAAGCTAAGTTGAGATTCTAGGGCGGGTTTGCTAAGAATTCTCAGAAGTGTTTCAGCTGTAGAGAGGGGAATTTAGGCCAAGGGGATTATCTGATCTTGGGGTCTAGAATCAACAAGAGGAAGAGATCAACTCAAAGAGGCATCGCAGAAGCAGGAGACCAGTAGCAGCAACAAGGACAGTGCAGTCCCTCATGGACATCGTAATTTTTAGCAGGAAGCCCTCAGGGGTTACGCAGAGACCCTAAGGGGTAGCGTAAGGACTGCGTCAACCAGTCTGGGGTAACGCAACCCTCTCCGGAGCAACGCTGATGGTCAAATGGGCTTCAGAGGCTGACGCAAAGGCTTTCAGGGGCAGTGCTTGGGTTTCTAGGCCCTAATTTTGGCTGAGTTCTGTAAATCCCGTTTGAGGGTGTGGATCAGTCATTATTTTGGCCCTAGATCAGCAAGTAAGTTGTATATCTATTACTTCTTTGTCGGGTTTTCCAGATCTAGAACCCAGGCTTGTTGTATTCAGAAAAGTCTTAATAATAAAACCCTCTAGCAGCCAGAAGACCGGTCTTCCGGCATTGGGTTTTTCCGGGGACTATTTGTCCAGAAATAATTGTGTCACTTTGTCTGTTTGTGCATGAACTTGTTCTAGATCTGGATTGGTGGAGATTTGTTATGTGTTTTGCTTCAATTTTAACTTGAATTTTATTCAGTTAATAACTTGTCTTAGTAGGAGGAGCATAACTAGATTAATAGTAATAATTTCTACATTAAGTGTAAAGATTCAGAAATTTCCACACACGGTGTCAGGTGGAGATGCAACAGAGAGGGTAGATACAAGAATAAATTCATTTCTCTTATTATCAACAACATTAGATTCATCGTACCTGGAATTCCTTGACCTCTTGAAAGGTTGCCCATTTCCACTACGATCAAAGGGAGCCCTCCTTTTCCTCGGAAACTGTTGTTCCTGCCATTCCTTCTCGAGTTGTTGTTGTCATCATCCCTGGGAGAGCCCCTTCTATTAGGGCACTCTCTTGCATAGTGACCAGTCTTGTTACAAGTGTAACATCTTCCCTTCCTTCCTTTGGGCCCCGCTCTACCATGGTTTTGATTTCTCGGGCCACCATGGTTCTTCTCTTTGCATGAGAGGCGAAGGCAGTAGGGTCACTCCCATTACCATTAGAGGCATACTCCATCATTCTTGTTTCCTCTTGAGTGCATCTCGTCAATATTTCATCAAAACCAATGATCGCATTATTATTGAGAATAGTGGTATTGAATACATGCCAATGATAGGAGGTTATTCCTAATTTCAGTGAGCCTCATAAAATATGATTGAATAGATTCATCCTTACCCTTCTTGATATTCTTCAATTGATTCTTGAAGAAGAGGATTTGATTAGCGTTGCTAGCCCTGAACATGCTCACCAACTTATCATACATCTTCTTAGATGTCTTCAGCTCAGAAATGTAGGCAACCAAGTGCTTATGAATAGAATCCTGGATAATCATCTTTGCTTTAATTCCCCCTTTTCTATACTTCGTCTTCGTGGCAGCAGCTGCATTTAATGGAGGCTCTTGAATCTTCCCCTGCACATAGTCCATGACATCTTGATCTTCTAGCACCAAATCCAAGGACATCTTCCATGCATGATAATCAGACTTATCAGTCAATTTATCATCAGCCTTGAAACCCTTGTAGGTTGAGGTGGCCATTTGTCCTTGATATGATTTCTTCCTTCAGAGATTGCTTCTCACACCAGCTTGGACTCTTGGACTTTGTCTTCACCTCAGCTCTTATACCATGTTAAATTTAGATAACAATGGTGTTCTATGCTTGATGCACTTTTACTTCAATCTTTCTTAGGCCCGATACAAAATGGCAATCGCATAAACATGAAAGTAAAATGCTGATAGAACACAATAATAGATCAATAGAAGACAAGCCAAATATAGATCAGATTTACAATTCCTTTTGTCCAGCAAAGATATGAAATATTGTTCGTTACATCGGTCAACAAGATGCTTCAACCAACAAAGTCTTTCTCGGTCAGCCAACACTTCATGTGTCACACCCACAGCCCTCAAAGACAGCTCATCACAAGTGAACACAAGTCAAACCAAGAACAACACAGAAAAGTCAACACAGGCTGCAACATAAAAGTCAACGCAACAAACTAGGGCTTTGGTGAAACAACTCGGAATTCCTCGATTTTAGTGCCCAAATGTACAGCCTCCTAATATCGGATTTTCTGCAGAGTTTTGAGGTCAAACGACCAAGGGCTGACCACAGTCAATGCTGGTCAACGCTGCTTCAAAAGTGCCCTAAACAGATCCGCAAATTTCAGACTTATGCTCCACACGTGTGAGGGGAAAAAGGCCTCCAAAGGCTATCGAACCAGTCAGATTACAATTAGAGAATGTGTGATGAGTTGATGATGAAATGACCTCCAAGCCTCTCCAATTTATATCGGGTTTGTGACACATCTATTAGGCATGTGAGCCTACATTACAAATCTGGTTGACCTTGCACATGTGGAAAATAAATTCAAAATAAATGTTTTGCTCATTCGATCAAGATGATCTTTAGATCAATCTTGCACCTCTCCGAAAGAGGAATCCAACAAAAATATGACCATTGTCATATGAGCAGTGCAAGATGGAGTTTGGACCTAGTCGCCTAAAATTAACAGTTTGCCAACAAGTGAGGCTCTGCTTCTCCATCCCAACCTCCATAACTAGAATCTTATGTGCTTTTGCGGCTTGCCAAACTAGGTGAGGTCTTGAATCAGGGCTTCCAAAGTCCAAAGCTAAGAGCTGATCTTGTTCCCATTGAAGGCTTCATCAAATTTGGGAATGGAAAGCCTTGTGTCCAACTTGAAGGATTCACAATAAGGTTACTAATGGCCTTGTTGGGATTCTGTTGTTGGGTGATCACCATTTATTGGAATATGGCCCCCAAACTATGTAGCCAAATGGTTGAGCTTGTCCCCCTTTTGGGTTTAGTCAAATTTTGGGAATGGAAAACAACATTGTTGACACTCATGGGTGAATTGGGATTTTGTTGTTTGGTGGTCTCTAGTTGTTGGAATATGTATGATGTCCTCATACTATGCAACCGAGAGTAGAGCTTGTCCCCCTTTTGGGTTTTGTCAAATTTGGGGATGGAAAGCTTGGTATCCAACATGAAGGATTGTTGGACAATGGGGATACTCATGGGTATATTAGGTTATTGTAATGGTGGTTGCCACTATAGGGTGTGCTATTGGGTGGTCAATAGTTGTTGAAACATGGCCATCGTATCCTGCATTATTTTGCTCTATAGTTCTTGTTGTTTTTGGCATTGGAGGCTTGGTTGCTCATTTTGTTGTTGTCGTTGGATGGTAAGTGTTTCTATGCATAGTTGGTTCTAATGTTGTTGCTCCTGCATCTCTTCCATGAAGATTTGAATGAGGGTGGAATCATGAGAATCTTCTGAAACTCTAGAAGAGTTATAGGGAGTCATGGTGCCGTATAGATAGATGATTGATGCAAATTTGGAAAGTAAAATAGCGAACTGCAATTCACAGTGGTGGTAAGGATTCTTTGGGCATGGAAACTGGAGTGTGGTGTCTACCACGAGTTTTATCAACAATATTGTTTGCTGCCTAGAAATGCATAGAATGGGTGTGCTAAAACTCATACAACATGTGAACATTTGTGGTACTAAGGGTTGTGAATAGAGATAACTTTTGACTACAGAAATTCGCAGAAAAAATGGAAAAAATTTAAGAAAAGTGGCGATGGGTGTTCTGCAATCTCATGCACTTGTAAATCATTCAAACTGCTTGGAGCTGAGGGTTGAAGGAGGATTCTGGGCCGGAAGGTTCATAAGGAGGCAGGATTTTTGAAACTCTGAAAAGCCCTAATTCTAAGGCTTTGATGCCAATTGATACGAGCAGAGTAATATCAATGCAGACACTTGTCCACAAAAATGCAAACACAAGAGATCAAGCATACAAATGTAGTAGAGCATACTAGATTTCACAAAGACCTTACACTCTCATCCAGCCACTGATTTGTTTTTCCATTGGCTTTAGGATTTGATGAAGCTAATCATTCCCATATGTGATTTCAAAAATTAGATAATTGACAACTTGTTTGATGCAGTACCGGATAAGTTTACTTTGAATATGGTATTTGAGTCAGTTCAGGATGTCCTTTTACCTGCGAGTGGATTTGAATTTTTAATGATCTATTTGCATTTAAATGACATGTCTTTTCAGGATGTCCTTTTGGAGCTAGATATCTCTACATTTGAAGAAATCAATCGTTGGATCCACAACTCACACTATGCAGATCTGCGATCTAAGTTGCACTGTTCTTTGGATGATAAAAGCACGAATATAATGCCAAAGTCTCCTGTTGTCAAGCAGCTAGCCACTGCTTTGCTGTTTATCAGTAAGTTCTACTTACTAATAATTTTTCTTTGCCAAATGCCTGCTTACACTGTTGGCATTTGTCAGCTGTCCAGATAGTCATTAGGTTTTCATGTTGGTTTGTAAGCTCTTGTCAAGATGTTTTATTTTCATTTTGCCGATTCATGGACTGAATACTTTATGATATGTTACAAAGGTTTAGTGAGACATGTTTTAGGATTATTTTCTTTTGTGCTTCTTGTGAGTGATTTGTGGCATGTCTTCCATAGGGAATGTGGAGTTTGTAGATGACCGGAGTACATTTGGAGAACTTGGTTCATATATGAAATGTCATAATTGTCATGTTGCTAACATGACACCACAAGAAATTTCATTAAAGGCTGGCCTTGGGGGTTGTGTTCGCAGCTTACTGAATCAGATCGTTAAGATCAGCCCTGATGTAAGTTTGTCATTTCCCATTTATGCTGATTTCCTTTGAAATCCTACATGGTTTGGAATCTTAAATTTTTATTGACATTTGTTATGGTAAGCATTATCATTCTTATCTTTGTGAAGTGGTATTTTAAAAATGTTATTCCTTCGATTTTTCTGACAAGCTCTTATTATATTTGACATAGACACCAGATATGGAAATTTTGGCATCTTGGCATCATGAGCCAGCTAATAGGAAGGATCCGGTTGTCATTATAATTGAGGATGTAGAGAGCTGTCACAGCTCCGTGCTAGCAGAATTTATCAATCTGTTAAGGTATTTCACTAAGATTTACAAAGTTTAAATGTGAATTGAGATGTATCAGTTGAATCTGTTTTTCATTGTCGAAATATCTTTATATTCCTCTAGGGTAATTTACATTGTTCTGTCTGCTTGGGACTATTCAGAAAATGCTTGAAACCATTACAACAATATACTTGACAAGAGCTCAACATGTTGCTCATGGGAATTGAAATTGGGTGGGGAGGATACCAATCATTCCTCCCAACCACCTGAGATTAACCCAATTGACAATCAATTGAATCTGTTATCTGGTCATGTATCATTTATTTATGTTATTCATTAAGAATATGAGGGCTTCCTTGCATTCGTCGTCTATTTGTTGGCAGTCAGCTAAGCCCTTTTCTTCCTCTGTCGGCTCTGCAATATGTTCCTGCTGGACTTGTCGGCCCTAGCGGCAACTTCCTCTCATAGCGGCTTGCGGCTTGCTTGTATTGATCTCCTGGCTGCCTTCACGTCCCCCGACAACCTATTCTTGAATTGATCGAGCTATTGGGATGCTCTCTCTGTGTGGCTGGCTGCTGTTTGCTGCATTGGTTAAGCTGCGTTATATGTCTGCCTATGCCCGACTAAGCTGCTGTTCCCCTTCCCGGTTGGCTGGTCTAGCTGCTGTCGGTTGCTCTGGTGGCTGGGTGGCTCGTTAGACCTGTCAACCCCCCGAAATCACCCTTTTCTTGTTTTTTTATTCATTTATTTAAAAATCATGCCACCTTGAAAAAAATTCGCCTTGTAAAAATTTTTCTCATGGTCATTCAACTTATTTACTTCGGCCCTTATATATATATATTTTAATCCATCCATACGATCGCCACTGAATCTGACTCCGATGATCTGGTACGAATCAAGTACCTGCGATTCCCAAATCGATTCAGAGTCTCAGCTCATTTATTTACTTATACTCTGGTTCTCTCCTCTCTGCTGAACTTCTGCAGAGAAAATCGAACAATTTGGGCGACTGAGTATCTGCACTGGTGTCTTCTCCATCTACCCATTGACTTCTTCTTATAATATTCTGTTGGAGCACCAATGGCCAACTTTAAAACATAATTGATGACCTAGATTAATTCCTTGTCGATCCGTGTGAGTTTCTAGATGATTCTCACCTTATCTCAATTAGTACTGATTAATTAACCATATGCCTTACATTTAGGTTTAGGAAATATTTAAAAATCGGTTAAAAATCTAATCAAGATATTCTAGGCGGAATTTCCAGAAACAATTTTTGGGTTTTGGAGATCTCATGTATTCTATCCTCTCCACAAAATTTCATGGCTAGAACACATCCGATGCTACAAAACCTAACATCCCATTTGGGTCCACATTTGTCCATTTGGTCCACAAGGAGTTAGCTTCCCCTTCCCCTTGTTGACACCTTGGTTTGGGCCAAAATGTTGCCACAGAGGTTGATGCAGCTAAAAAGAAAAGAAAAAGCATATTTTGACCACTGTCAACAAGAAATGTACCATAAAATGCAAAATATGGCTGGGACAAACTTATTTAGCACGTGGGAAAAATCCAAACATGAGCTCTACCCCTATCATTATGGCCATCAGCCTGGTTCCTAGGGTCCCTCATATTGACCCCTTTCACCATTAAGGAACCTATGATTGTCCCAACCCCTAGTGAGTGATGAACTGCCCCCACCTTAAGGGGTTAATCACTGCTATATCCTACACATCATGTTCTCATCCCTTGGAGCCCTAAGTGTGAAAATTTCTGAATACAAAAACCCTACTGCAGTATATTGATTTACTTCTCCTACTTGTTTTATTATTCACAAGTTATTTAACTAAAATATTCAAAACAACATAAAAGTAAACACAATCTGCAGCCTACACCTTTACAAATTATTTACTGAAACATAGTGCACATATGACAAAGGGGACACATGATTTTTCGGACAAACGTCCCTGGAAAAACCCAATGCGGGAAAACCGGTGCAACAGCTCTTAGAGGGTTTTGATTATTTAGAAGAATCTGAATACATCAAGGGCACTAGCGATGTTTTAAAACAGATAAGTCAGCTACCAGGTCGAGGTAATGACTCGGTAATGACTCGGAATCGGTAATGACTCGGTCGACCGGGTTTCAATGACTCGATCATGACTCGGTTTTTGTAAAAAATACATTAAATATTAATTTTTTTGTACAAAAACATAAATTTAAAGATTTTTATTCATGTTTCCAAACACAAAGCATTACAATATAGACAAAAGACAACATATGATAAAAGTAGGCTCTCGGTCGACCAAGTTTCAATGACTCGGTTTTTGTAAAAAATACATTAAATATTAATTTTTTTGTACAAAAACATAAATTTAAGGATTTTTATTCATGTTTCCAAACACAAAGCATTACAATATAGACAAAAGAGAACATATGATAAAAGTAGGCTCATGAATATATCCATTATATCAAAATTGCACCCAGTGCACTGTCCAAGGACCAATACATGATCAAAACAAAAAACATAACTAAGGAGGCTCTAAATGGCCTCTACAACAAAACATGAATAGTCACTAGTAACTACTGCTAGTCATCTGAATCTGACAAGCCAATGTCCTCTGGCTCTTCCTCAAACTCTGAACCATGGGGGGAAGACGCTCGCTCTGCCTCCTCCTCTGAATCAACATCCTCGACTGGAACTATACCCTTGCCCTTACCACCTTGAGAATCAGATAGACGAGCTATGCGTCTCCGTCGTGGCTGACTAGAGGAAGTGCCTGTACCTGCAGCGGCTGCAACTGGATGGCCTGGGACTGGGTCTGCTACTAATGGATCTACATTGAGCATAGTCGCCTCCATATCTAAATCGAAGTCAAGTGAACTCTCCCTGTCAAACTCTGGTGGACAAGACTCCACTACCCAATCTGATGTTGGATCAATATCCTCCAACACAATGGGATCTGAATCGGGTCTTTTGTTTAGCAATTGGTTCCGTCTTAGTCGAAGGTTGTACTGGACAAACACTAGATCATTTAACCGTTTTTGCTCCAAACGGTTTCTCTTGTGTGTGTGAATCCTCTCAAAGACAGACCAATTGCGCTCACACCTAGAAGCACTGCAAGTTTGACTCAAAATGCGGATTGCAAACCTCTGCAATTCAGGACAGTGGGCACCAAATGCCTCCCACCATTGTGCTGCAAAAAATGAGTTTTAGTTAGCTCAACAATTTATATCCAACTTTGAAATTGAAATTATAATTTTATAAACAATTATACAAAATAATAAATTATAAAATATAAATTTGAAAATTGAAATTCTTTGTTTACCTGGCTCATCTGATTCCCTTGCAATCCTTGCAAGGTTCTTGCCAAAGGTACCAGTGGCATGGCTGAACATAGTGATCTGCCTGTGTATCGTCAACTGCTCACTCTCTATGGGGATCATGCGATCAATGCAATCAATCAATCCATCTCTAACCTCTCCAGTCAAAGCTCCTGTTTCCTGAGCTTTATAATGATACCTTGGGTTCAGAAAATACCCAGCTGCATGTATCGGGCGATGGAGTTGATTGTTCCATCTTTGATCAATGATTTCCCAAATGGGCCCATACTTAGCCACTCTGTCCCTGCATGCTGCCCTTATCTGCTCCTTTGCTTGATCCATAGCCTCATAAATGAAGCCCATAGCCAATCTTTCCCCATCCACCAAGCGCAACACCTTAACCAATGGCTCAGCAAGTTTCACAATGTTCGCTGCCTTTTTCCAAAATATTTCTTCAACAACTTTCCTTTTCATGTCTTTGCCATCCTGTTTGCAAGAGAACTGACTTTCATTCCATTCATCACTAGAAAACATTTTTTGCAAGTTTCTTTGTTGGGCACCCATAGATTGCAATGTCAAAAAATGTGTTGCAAATCTAGTGATGGCAGGCCTAATAAGTTCCTTGCCCCCTGTGTATTTCCTCATCAGACTCGGAATCCATGAGTGATTGTAAATATATTTTGTGATGCATTTGGCATGCTCTATAGTGTTCTTGATCCAGTCTATTTTGCCAATATCCTCAAGCATGAGGTCTATGCAATGTGCAGCACATGGGGTCCAAAAAATGGTTGGGTGTTTTTCCTCTAACAATTTACCAGCAAGAACATAGTTAGAGGCATTGTCTGTGATGATTTGAACAACATTTTCCACCCCCACCTCTTCAACAACCTCATCCAAAAGCTGTAACAACAACTGTGCATCTTTCACCCTATCAGATGCATCAACTGATTTTAGAAACATGGTTCCCCGTGGGCAAAAGACAAGAAAATTTATGATGGTACGGTTCCTCTGATCAGTCCATCCATCTGACATGATGGTACATCCTGTACGTGCCCATGAATTTTTGAAATCTTTCAAATAATCATTAATGTTTGAAATCTCTCTTTGCAAAAAAGATCCTCTTAACTCATGCAGAGTAGGAGGTTTGAAGCCCTTTCCAGCAGCATATATGGCATCAAAAATAGGTTCATAATATGGTGAACGAGTAGCATTAAAGGGAATATCAGCATCATACCACCATCTAGCAATGTATTCACAAGCATCATCTCTCAATTCTTTTTTCCAATGAGCATCTAAAGTGGGTTGCACAGTGTGAGGACTAGGACCATATGCAGTTGCACTATCAGAAGGAGATGAGGGCACAAAAAAACTTTTAATAGTACCCTTATTTCTCATTGCACCCTTACCCTTGTCAGAAATAGACTCCCTAGAGGGAGGAACATAGCGAAAGGGGTTTTTTGATGCATCAGTGGAAGGGATAGATGAGGAATCCTGATAATTAAAAGATTCAAAACTTGAGTTGCCAGCCATCAGATTTTGTATATTCCTCTTCCTCCCAATTTCAGCCTGTATTTCTTTTTGCCTATTTTTGTCTTGCTCAAACTTGTCAAACTGTTCTTTCAACTGCTTCCTAATTTCCCCAATGTTTTATGCTTCACATGCAGTGATTTGGCCTTTAACACCAGCCAAATGTAGTTTCAGTCTATGAATGCCCCCTCCACCCTCCTTAATTTTTTTCTTGCAAAATTTGCAATACATTTGATCCCCAACCATTTCAGCATATGCCCAAGCAGAGTCTTTTGCTCTAGGGGCCATTTTGGAAATTTGGACTGAGTTTTTGACTTGGAAATAAAATGTTTAAATCTGAACATGAAAACAAAAAAAAAACTATTCATTCTATGTTCATTTCTTTCACCAAATGGCAAATGCCAAAAACTATGCAAATGCAAATGGCAAATGCTAGATTTGCTAAATAAATAAAACAAACAAAGGCAGATTTAGTAGAGAACAAATAAATACCTCTAGCCTCTAGCTTCCTCTAGCTCAATGCTGCTCCAAAGCTTGCCAATTTGCTCCTCACTGCTGCTCCAAAACTTGCCCAAGAAGCTCCTCACCGCTGCTCCAAAACGAACTCCACAATCTTCAGCAAACACTCACAAATGCTCAAACAAATTGCACAAGATAGATGTGAGCTCAATAGAGGGGGTGGGTTAGTTTTATAGCATTGGGAGGGCTTAGGGATGCATAAAAAACCCTAACAGCAAATAAAAATCGGTTTTAAAGTCCGCAAATGAGCAAATTTTGGGCCGTGGCCCGGCGTGGCCAGGCTGGTTATTTCGGGCTAAGCACAGTCGGCCGGTTTATTACGGCGGCGTTAATACCTGTAGAACCGGCTCGTAATAAGCAAACCGGCAGGCAGTTATGAACTTCAGTCGGACCGATGCCCAACAACGGCGCTCGGTCGACCAGGCCTGGTCGGTTTCGACCAGGCGGTTTAAAACGGAGGGCACTAGTAGTGGTTTGCCTGACAGAGAATTTCACGGAAAATGTACCATATCACTCGGAGACAGAAAATATGGCTGATTCAAATCCTTTAGGAATCACTGAATACGAGCTCTTTCTGGCCCACTAGAACCCCATCGCTGTGTTGAGAATTTGAAAGACTGTAGGTTAATACAAATTTTCTTCTTGTTAATTACTTGTGAGTTTACTTATGTCTTCTCTTCTTTAGCTTAGTTGATGTTTCATCAAATCAATTATCAAAGTACACGAGATACAAATTACTTGAACGGTAGGAAGGTAAATCATACATTTACCTTCCTCACACTAACTGCTTCTTCTCTTCAACTTCTCCTAATTCTATATTGTTGTCACAACCTTTAACAATATATATATATATATATATATATATATATATATATATATATCAGTTACTTGCTCTTGCAATAATTTTCTTAAGTCTGCCCTGCACTTGTTCACAATCATATGCTGCTCTTGTATTATATTTTTCACCCAGACTGACTCCGCCTTCAGTCTTGTCTAATTTGCACTTGTTGCCTCAATGCCATTTGTCCGCAATGTAGCGTTCCCTTCCTTATTCATACTGTAATCTCCTTTTGTACGCATTGTTGTTTCAGAGATATACGGTATCTTATTTAGGCTATCCGTAGTCAGCGTTAGGTTATCCACGATCTATCTTAGGTTGTTCACTATCCTTGTCTCAAATCCGCATCTTAAATCCTGTAATCACCTCAGAGAGATCTACAAGAATCTTTTTCACAAAATGAACCGCATGTCTGGATATATATAGTGATATATCCTTCTGTTTTAGGTCGACCATTCACCATTATGTAGGCTGACTTTAAATTCTGTTCATAGGCCGACATTGAAGGCTTTTATACCAGTGTTGGGAGTGCAACTTTGATCCTCATGTAGGAGTCATTTCTTCATGCTATCATGACGAGGTCTTGGAGCATATTTACATGACACTTAATTGTACTTCTATACATGGAAGACTCAAGCCTAGTAGACATCAAGAAGAAGTCTATCTACATAATAATAAAATCTTGCTCATGAAACCCATGAAGCAAGTTCACCAAGATGCTCATGAAATCCATGAAGCAAGTTCACCAACAATACATTTCATTAACTTTGACATTTTCTTTACGTATATACATAATTACATAGTCAACATGAAGACCGACCTAGTTACACTTTTCAACACTCCCTCTTAACTAGGGAGGTATTCATACAGGTACATGGTCACTTTCAAACTTAAGAATGTCATAAGAAGAATCGGATTGGTAATCGCATTTGTATAGCATCATATCAACTAGCATTGTCCTAGTGCAATGCCTTGACTAACAGCCCCATCTCTCAACGAGACAATGGGCTACAATGCTGGCGAGACACATGACTTATAGACACCCTCGTCATTGTCTCTCCAAGGTACATGCTCCACTCGGGTGTTCCCAAAGTATGACCTTCTTGGACTATTCTTCTCTTGGGTAGTTAGCCCTCAAAGAATATCGGTCCCCGACTGCTCTTATCTTGAATGCCCTAACACATTCTCAAAGAGTATCAAATGCCAGATGATTACCCAATCCTCCACTCTGTCTTCCCAAGTGAAGACTAGAATGATGTGTCTATCTCTCCCTCTCAACCAGGGAGGACCTATTCCACAAGGGAATGTACTCATTCCTATACAAGGAATGTACTTAAGCTCATTCTTAGAAATTACCAAGTTTCTTCCAAGTAAGAAACTTACCATCATGCTCCCTCTTAACTAGGGACCTCCAACAACAATGGTGAGATACTTAGCTGATCATGAAGAGTTCCTATCCTCAATTTCACGGATTTAGATATTGAAGAATCTTCAACTTTTAGCTTCATAGGGCACAGATCATTCATCACTTTCATCCCGAGTCATGTTAGCTATCAGAAAGTGATTCATCAGAGTTCCTTATCTGGTCCATTGTTATGCCATGCTGCTTTCCTTCGAATCATCTCCCAGGATCATACATCCTTTCTCATGATTAGCAGCCCTGCACAAATTCATCCAGATAAACATATACATATGAACTTTTAAAACAAAACTTACCTCAGTGATGATCATTCATCATGACATCTTCCTGTAGGCATCGACATCCTTCATACAGATTGACACATCTCCTAATGATATGTTTTTCCAAGGGTGTTCTTCTTTACTAGACTTTCGTCAGAGTCTATATATCTTTCGAGGAGATCTCCTAGTCACATCTTCTTGACCTTCGGATGATAACTGCCTCTTGACATGGTTGCATTTAACAATCTCTTCTTCTCTGCACATTCTTGATTCCCAGGAACATACAACTTTTCTAGTTTCTTGTTCATATACAACCACCTCATATTTCATGAGGACATATTATGTTGATTTCATCTGTCTGTGCATCGAGAGATACTTCTCCATAGATCATACTTCTAAGTACATAACTCCATTACCTGCAACCATATAACATGATATCACAACATCCAATGTCAGCATATAAATATATACATACCTCATACCTTTTTCCCTTGAGTCATCCTGAAGAAATTTCTCAAGAATGAAGAGCTTCATTCCCTTGGCTTGTTTCATCAATATGTCATCACATCCCAGAAGTATGTTTCCATCATGACCCTTTCTCTTGACGACTACTTTAACCCTTGCTCTTGATGACTACTTTCTATTAGTAATGTTTGTCAAAGAGGTTTTCCCGGAGCTGATTCACCAGGAGCTCCTACCATGCTTCGATTGGGATGCTACATTGCTTCCTATCATATAACGAACATAAATCAATTCCTTATTCAGAAGCTTACTTGATTTTCCTTGAATTGGTACCTTGTGCTTGCACTGTTAATTCAGGTCTTCAAGGCTTGAGACTTCAAGTTCCCTCCAAACTGAATACTTATATCAGTTGTAGATACTTCAGATCTTTGGTAGATCAGCTGTTCCAAGATCCTTTAATGTACTGCTTCATTGTATATACATATCACTAAGAATCCTTCTTTTGAAATCAGAAGTCATGACTATGACTGTGATTTACACCGAAACTCCTTTGAAATTGATTGAACTTATCTTACTCACATACACCAAAAAACATTACTGATCTGCTAGCTGAGATTAATATAGAGTTTATACTGCACTTGTTTTTGAGATAGTACCGAGATCTTCTTCTTGAGATGACATTGAAATACTTTACTGAGATTTCACCAAGCTTGTGGTACTGTGGTGAGACTTCATCTCTGTGTTTGCACTAAAACCTTTCTGCACCAAGACTAGAGATCTCGGTCTCTACTAATATTCTTCCTTCTACGGCTATGTGATATCCTTGCTTGATATTAGCACTGTGTCATAGACTGTCTTTTACTCATCTTCGTTGACTGTATATACTTGTCTTGACTCCTTCTATAGAATAGTCCACCGTATATTATTAGGATGCCCTTATTCAATTTTGTTCATAGCCATCTTCTAACAATCCTTTCTTTGCAGTATGCTCTGTGTTAATATCATTACTTATGACATCATCCCTTTTTCTTGCTTGAACACAATGCAGTATACGTACTTTGATACAGTCCTCCTCTACGCTTGAACACAGTCCTGCATATGCAATCCTGTATACGCACTTACCTTCAGCCCCTTCTTTACCCTCAAATGCAGAGTTTACTTCACACTTCCAGCTGACCTGTATTACAGCAGAGAAACCAGACTTCTCCTCAAATTTGCTGTCTCAGACTAATTCGAATTTTCTTCTGTGATTAATGCGAGGTTCACTGTAATTAGTCTGAGCTTCTGTGATGTCCGAGAGAATTAGGAACCCAATCACTGAAATAGGTTTGAACTTGTCATCTGGAGGTATACCAAGATCCTCCTCATGGTGAGCAAAGACTGAACTGGCTCACTGATCTTGTTTTAACTGATATGTTTGAATGCAAACAGAGAATATTTCAAACTGAGAATACTGTCCTTCACTTAAAACTGCCTTTGATCATGACCTTAGCTCTGATACCATGTTGAGAATTTGAAAGACTGTAGGTTAATACAAATTCTCTTCTTGATAATTACTTGTGAGTTTACTTATGTCTTCTCTTCTTCAGCTTAGTTGATGTTTCATCAAGTCAATTATCAAAGTACACGAGATACAAATTACTTGAATGGTAGGAAGGTAAATCATAAATTTGATTTACCTTCCTTAGACTAACTGCATCTTCTCTTCAACTTCTGCTAATTCTATATTGTTGTCACCTAAGTCACCAGGTTCGGGTTCGTGTTCGAGTTCGACAACGTTGAAATTCGAATAAAGTTCGGCAGCGAAAATTTTTCCGATAAAGTTCGGCATAAAATTCGACATATAGAAATTTGAAAATATATATATATATATATATATATATATATATAACAATTTTAAGCATGTTCAAACATTTACATCATTTCAATTTTCCACATATAAACCATGAAAGTGAGTGCCAAAATTCCAATAAATAACCAACTTCAGTCTTCCATACATAGTAAACAAGGTGAGAAATTCATCATAGACATTAGCAGTAGGCTAGTAGCACTATAAGAATATCAAATTCAACAAAACCATGGGCCATATCAGATTTCATATATTGAAAACAATCTGATAAAAAAATATTCAAAATATATAAACTTTAAAGTACTTTGGCAGTTTTAGAATATTGTTCATGCAAAAAGTAAACTAGAAGTCTAGCAAAAAGTAAACTAGAAGTCTAAAACGAACACAAGTTTTATTCTTGATGTTCTGGTGGCCCACTTGTGATATCAAAAAGTTCTATATCATCAAGAGCAGTATGGGTTGTGAATCCGCTAGATGCCTCAGCATCAGATTCATCACTCAGTTCCCTGTCAATGTCACTATCATTGTAAAAATCCGCTTTGCCTTCATCCGTTGATGCATTAAGAACATGATCAATGTACGGAGTAGAGGAATTGGATGACTCTTTTGACACATTTTTCAAAGCCAAGTGCAAGTTACTACGAACATAAACAAGATCTTCTAATCTTCCAGATAACAATCTATTTCGTTTCTTGGAATGAATGTGGTCAAAGGAACTCCAATTCCTTTCACACGCTGATGCACTTGATCCCTGACTTAAGATACGAATTGCAAAAGTTTGCAATTCTGGCGCCTCTGGACCATAAAAATCCCACCATACTGCTGGATCACTTTTGCTCCTATCATACTTTGCTGATTGTGTACCAAATAGCCCTTCTTCTAACCTGTATGCCCTCAACTGAGATCTGACCAAACCTGCAATTGTTGGATCTGGATGTAGCTTCTCAATAGCATGAATAAGTCCATTCATGACTTCTGCATCCTTATGTCTTGGTAACCCAAACAATCTAGGGTCCAAATAACATGCTGCTGCATGTAATGGACTATGCATCATCTTCCATCTTTGATCAATTACTTCCCATATCTCTTAGTAATCAGCTTCCACATTATTAAAAGCACTTGCAATGGCCTCTTTGCAACGATCAATACTTTCATAAACAAAACCCATACAAGGTTTGTCACCATCAACCATGCGGAGCACATTAACAATTGGGCCACATATTTTTAAAACCTTGTCTGCATTTTCCCAAAAGCCATTATTGAACACTATTTGTTCAACATGTTTCCCCTTAGATTTCTTTGAAAGGGGAGATCTTTCCCACTCAGTATTGCAGAAAATAGCTCTTATGCTTCCTTTTTCCTCAACAACTCTGTAAATTTTTGTAGATGTTCTATGCTTGATGCAACTTTACTTTTATTACAGCAATCACCCAAACAGTTAAGTAAAATGTTGATAAAACATACCAGTGGATCTATAGAAGACAAACCAGAAACAGGAGAATGTGATGGTGCGTTACAGCGGTCAACAGGATGCTTCAACCAGCAAAGTCTCCTTGGTCAGCCAACCCAGAATGTGTCACAACAGTCCTCAAATCAGTCACCCAGTCAACTCAAGTCAACTCCAGAAAAGTCAACGTTGTCCAGAAAAGTCAATGCAGGGCAGCAACATAAAAGTCAACGCAGATCCAACTTCGGTAAACCTTTTGACCTCGGTTCTTGTGCCAATGTGTACGGCCTCCTAAAATTGAAGTCTCCAACAAATTTCAGCCCTTTTGGACCATGCGTTGACCAAAGTCAACACTGGTCAAACTTCCTTGGAAACCCTAGCTGCAGCAATTGCGTCCTTCTTCTTCGCTGTACAAACTCGTCCTTCTTCCCACGTGTGAGCCGAAATCGTCCTCCAAGGAGCTCGTACTAAATCAGAGAAGAGAAGAAGATGTGTGTTGAGTTGGTGTGAAATGCTCTCCAACTTTGACTGTATTTATATCCATCATTGAGGTGTGTGACACATCTGCTGGGGGTGTAAAACCTTAAGGCCGACCTGCACATATAATTTATTATAAATAATAAATTATAAATAAATGTTCTGCTCATCGGATTAAGATAAATTTTATATGGATCTTACACCTCTCCGAAAGAAGAATCCAACAAAAATATCGGTATCTTCATCTGAGCATCACAACATGGAGTTTGGACCTAGTTGTCCAATTTTAACAAACTCTTTTCAAAGTAATATAGAAAGTAGCAAACCTTGTATCACAAGGCCTCAACAACTCTTTAGATGCATTCTTCCTGTATATGCGCAAAGTGAGACGATGGTTGATGATGAAGTTTGCAATTGTTTTGGCTCTTCGTATTGTTTCATTGACCCAAGGAAATTTGGCTAAATCATGCAACATCAAATCCAAACAGTGAGCTGCACAAGGGGTCCAATAAATATGATTATACTTTTCCATAATCATTCTCCCTGCACCAACACAATTTGATGCATTATCTGTAACAACATGGACCACATTTTCCACCCCAACCTCTTGAATTGCTTCATCCAAAATTTCAAAAATAAATTCTGATGTCTTCACCTTATCCATTGCATTAACTGCCTTCAAGAAAAGTACCCCTCGAGGACTGTAAACAAGCACATTGATCAATGGGCGATGACACAAATTTGACCAACCATCACTCAAAATTGTGCACCCTGTATGCTTCCAAGACTCTTTTATCTCAAACAATTTTGCTGTGACTCTTTCTTTTGTTTTCTGTAGCAAAGTGGTCCTTAAAGCTTCAGATCCGGGAGGAACATAGCCCTTTCCAAAATCAATGGCCTTTTTAATTAGATTTTTAAAATATGGACTCCTGGCCACATTAAAGGGAATTGCACATGCATAAAAAAATTCTGCACAAGCATCGTCAACTTCCTGTCTCTCCACAGTTTTCCAGAATTGAGTTAATGTTTTGGTTCCACCTGTTTTTACAGCAGTAGAACTTGATCCACCAATGGCTGAGCCTGACATTGAATTAGTGGTGAACGTGTTTGAGGAAGAGATGGCAATCTCCCTCTCAATTCGCTGCCTCTTCTGCTCCCTTTTTTCCTTTTCCGCCTTTGAAGAGGAATAGCTTTTTTCCACTGTGGCTTTTTGTTCATCTGAGATTTTAGTGCAGCCCTCAACACCACCTCCACTGCCATTGCTAATACTGAGAAGGTGATCCACAGCGCTAGTTAAAGTGCTTGTGAATTGATGCCCACAAATCTCACACACAAGATTTTTCCCATCTTTTCTAACAAAATTCCATGCTACCTGAGTTGATTTTGGGGGTGCCATTGTCCTGACTCTTGATTGCTGAAGTGAATCACAGTGGATGAAATGTCTGCAATTTTTTTTAAAAATAACATTAGAATTAGTTCTAAATAATTTTGCATTGACTGTACTGTAATTTAAATAATTTAAATTTTGCATTATGACTGTACTGTAAATTGTAATTCTGCTAGACTGTAATTTCAATTTTTTTTAATAAACAGACTTACAAATAAAGGACAGATTAAAAATTTAAAGCCTGTGTTATTAAATTTAAAGCCTGAAAATCCAGGTCTGTGCTTGTTCATGGTTCGTTTGAATGGCATAACAGAGGCAAAATGCCCAGATTTTGAACCATAATCACCTGCTGTCTTGGAGCTAGGGAAAACAAAAGTTCTGGACAAAAATGAAATTGATCAAAGGTTCAAAGGGACTAAAGGATCAAAGGTTCTGTAGTATTACCAATTTACCATAGGCCGAGACTGTGGTATTATCAAAACTATGACACTGTGGTAAATTTTAAACACCCCAACAGCTGCATTTCAACATTAACGAAATAACAGAATCTTGATTCAATTTTCTCTTGGTTTTCAGTCCTCAAAATATTTTTCGTTGCTCTCAAAACATTGGAGCATTCTGAATAAAAAAAAACAGTTCTTGAAATCAGTAGAGATGAGGCTTTTGACATTCTGCACATATAATCTTGACCAAATTACACAATGTGTGTAGAGAGACATATTAATAAATTATTGTTATACTTGAAAAGTTGTAAACTACAGTCTACGACATCATGTTTACAGGATCTAGAGGAAGTATAATCCATCAGTAAGCATCAAAAACAGCAAAAGTCATAAAAATGTGCAGTAGTACCACATGATCCAAATTGCAGTGGCTCGACTTCTGAATATTTAATGGCTCGCATCTGTATCAATGATCGCTTTAGTTCATTTGACTCGCACCATCTTGCATCGCTATTATAGTCATGCATTGGATAAGATCTGTATGGGCATCACATTCTCGCTCAATGTATTGACTTCTGAATTTATATGGATAACATTGGATAGGATTTATATGGGCATCGTTATAATTATATGAGCATCACACTAATGTCTTGGTAAGCTTCGTAGGATAGGACAGTTGTAGGGTTTTCGTTTCATAATGAAACAGATCTTCTCAAGTATGGCTCACACTTCGCTTAGTGACATCGACATTATTTTTAATGGTATCGTGTTAGTGGCAGTGCACAGTGGTTATAGGTCCACTGGTAATATTGTTGAAGGTGTGGTAGTAAATTAGTAATTTAAAAAAAAAAATGAAACGAAACAGAAATGAAACGATGCCGAGTGAACTTACAAGTTACGTGTGAGGAGTCTGAGGACTGGGCAGTGAGAGCCGGGCTGTGCAGTGTGAGACCAACGCCGCTGTGAATGATAAGTTATAACTGTGAGCCCATGGAGCAGCTGGAGCTAACCTGTCCGCTGTAAACTGTGCACTGTAGCCTGTGCGCTGTGCGCTGTGGAAGCCGAGAGTTTTTCGTCGGGCCGAGAACCTGTCTGCTGTGGCAACAATGCGGTTGTCGGCAAACCTATTACAAATTTACCAAACGCCAACCCTAACCACGGATTTTTTGCCGAATTTAATAAAAAAAACACGAATTTAATCGATTTTTTTTAGATTCGGGTTCGGGATTATGTTCGACATTAAGTTCGGCTTTGTGTTCGGCGAACACAATCGATTTTGTTCGGATGCCAATTAAATTCGCCGAACTTCGAACTTTTTCCTTCAAGTTCGCCGAACCCGGTGACTAAGGTTGTCACAACCTTTAACAATATATATATCAATTACTTGTTCTTGCAATAATTTTCTCAAGTCTGCCCTGCACTTGTTCACAATCATGTACTGCTCTTGTATACTAATTTTCCTTTAAGATTGATCCACACTTCCACTGTCTAATTTGCACTTCCAGTTGTCTAATCTGCACTTCCAGCTGAACTCATAAATTGCCATGTGTCCGCAATGCAACATTACCTTCCTTCTTATTCATACTGTAATCTCCCTTTGTACGCATTGTTGTTTCAGAGATATACGGTATCTTCTTTAGGCTATCTGTAGTCAACCTTAGGTTATCCACGATCTATCTTAGGTTGTTCACTATCCTTGTCTCAAATCCGCATCTTAAATCCTGTAACCACCTCAGAGAAATCTGCAAGAATCTTTTTCACAAAATGAACCGCATGTCTGGATATATATAGTGATATATCCTTTTGTTTTAGGCCGACCATTCACCATTATGTAGGCCGACTTTAAATTCTGTTCATATTCCGACATTGAAGGCTTTTATACCAGCGTTGAGAGTGCAGCTTTGATCCTCATGTAGGAGTCATTTCTTCATGCTATCATGACAAGGTCTTGGAGCATATTTACATGACACTTAATTGTACTTCTATACATGGAAGACTCAAGCCTAGTAGACATCAAGAAGAAGTCTATCTACATAATAATAAAATCTTGCTCGTGAAACCCATGAAGCAAGTTCACCAAGAATACATTTCATTAACTGTGACATCTTTTTTACGTATATACATAATTACATAGTCAACATGAAGACTGACCTAGTTACACTTTTCAACACGCTGTCCCTCACCAATCTTTGCGTCAGCCTCTCCTGCCTAGCGTGGCCTTTGCGCAGCACAGGCTGCCCCTGCGTCATCCTTCTGGGCTCTGCGCTGCCTCTGTGTCAGCCTGGCTGGGCTGCGTCCCTCTTGCTGGCCTCTGCACTGCCTAGTACAGATCTGCCTCTCTGATGTATGTATTCTTGGCCTCATATCAATGTAATCCCTGTCGATCTGCCCCTCAACAGCATTGCAAGCTCACTCGAAAATTCTCAGCAAACCACGCCCTAGAATTTCGACTTAGCTTAAGTGCTACTGCAATGTCTGTGTTCTCCAACTGACCCCAAGCCTTCCTTTAATACTTTTCTTGTCGACAAATCAATGACCGTGATCTAATCTCTCATCGACAGCTAAGATTACAAAAGATTTGATCCACGTCACTTAGAACATTCTCACCCACATGTTTAAATTAATTCACTTTAATGTTTTAATTACCTAAGTTAGACTTAAGGTCCCCATTAAAAATTTAATTATTTGAATAAATTTCACACCGGGTGGAATTTCTCCAAATGATTTCTGGGTCTTGGAGATCTCATGTATCCTAGCCCCTCCACAAAGTTTCAGAGCTAGAGCACATCCGATGCTTCCCAAATTCTCAACACTCACTCTTAGCGAGTAATGTGCTTTAGTAACACTTCACTCCAGAAGCGTTACTCTGATCTTTGGCATCGGTCCCCTACGTTGCTGATGCTCAGCCTGCTGCCCTTCATCCACTACACTGCTGGTTTCTGTACTGCTGCCCATGTCACTGCCACTGACACTACCACATCTGTACTGCAACTCCCTCTCAAATTGCTGCTTCATGCTGCCTACAGCACTGCCACTGCTAACTGCTGCACTGCAATTGCTAATTGCTGCACTGCAACTCAGTTGCTTGTTAAAATTTGGGTACCAGAGGACAAGTGGTTCCCTAAGGCTTTGATCTTTGGCCTAGGGAAAAGTGTCCAAATGTATTTTACTTTTTATCCTAAAGTTTCTTTATAAGTTGTAAAGTCAAATATAATTTAAAAGTGACTTTATAAGTGATAAAGTTACTAAGTCTAATTTTAAAGTGACTTTAATAAAGTCAATGTGAAATTAAAAGTGAAAAGTGACTTTGGAAATAAAAGGCTGACAGGGTCTTTATTAAAGTGGGGTGAATTAAAAAATAGAACGTGAGATTTAATTGCACATTTAATCTCAACCCTAGATCTAAAGTTGTCTCAACCATTGGATTTAGGGATTCCCCAAAAGTCACTTAGGGTTAGGTTAAAGGAGGAAAAGAAGAGAAAATATCATTTAGTCTTTAATGCGCAGATTGAGAGAAGAGGAGAAGAAAGCAAGGAGATATTTCTGAGCAGTGAGAAGTTGGAGGGCATCAGCAAGGATTCTTCAGCAAATCCGTACAACACCTTATTGGCACATTTCCCAAGGCAGAAATCTGTACAACAAAAGAGGCACTGTTTCCAAGAAAGGGAGGCACGAAAATCAAGGAAGAGGTCAGCAACATTAAGCATGGAGTTCGAGGCATAAATCTGGGCACAAAATTGAGAAGTACAATTGATATTTTTGGCACAAAAATCAAGAAAAAGGACATCAGCTTCAGGGCAAATTTCGAGGCAGTTTTTGGGCACGAATTTCAAGGTGGATTGATGTACAAATTCATGCAGTTTTGTACAACTGTTTTGGCATGTTTTCTGAGGTGGCCGTACATCATTTATTGTTGTCATTAATGCTGTAAAATTTTCTTTTTTTTAAGTTGCTGATTTGGCACAATTTTCGAGGCAGTGTGCAAGCACGAAAATCAAGAAAAGTCTATAATTTTGGTTGCTGGAATTTTTACTGTGTTTTTCTGTTTCTCTGTAAAAGCAATATTCAGAAATAAAGAGGAGCTTTTGAACTAGTTTTCCCCAAGAGTTGTAGGGGGTTTTTCCAGGGTCATATTGAGCAAAAATCAGCGTGTCATTTCGAGGCAGTTACTAGGCACGGATTTCGAGGTGGGTTGATGTACAAATTCGTGCAGTTTCATACAACTGTTTTGGCATGTTTTTCGAGGTGGCCGTACATCATTTATTGCTGTCATTAATGCTGTAAAATTTTCTTTTTTGTAAGTTGCTGATTTGGCACAATTTTCGAGGCAGTGTGCAAGCACAGAAATCGAGATAAGTCTATAATTTTGGTTGCTGGAATTTTTACTGTGTTTTTCTGTTTCTCTGTAAAAGCAATATTCAGAAATAAAGAGGAGCTTTTGAACTGGTTTTCCCCAAGAGTTGTAGGGGGTTTTTCCAAGGTCATATTGACCAAAAATCAACGTGTCATTTTCTGTGTGTGTCATTGAAATATTTTCTGAGTTTTATTTCTACATTTTCCAGCACTTTGAAATTTCCAGAATTTGTGTTTTCAGAAATATTTATTATTTCCAGCTTGTTGAATGTATGTTTATGGGAATGGGCATTTAACTACATGTGAGTAATAAGGAGAAACTGATAACCGGGGTTGGGTCAAAATTCCTACATTGCTGAGACGTAAGGAATTGAAGGACATCACCCAACAATTGACAAGCAAGCCGCCTCCGTCGCATTCCCATAACACCGAAGCACCTCTCGCCGCTTCCTCTCGCGTTGTCCCTTGTAGCCTCCGCACAGCTACCGCTTTGCACCGCGTAAGCACCGCCCTCCGCGCCGCCGAAGTCCCATCGGCCTCTCGGGCTACCGCTTCCACGCCGCGTCGCCACCGCACCGCGCCGCTCCCTCGCTCGTTCAAGCACCGCACTGCCTTGTGCCTATCCGTGATCTTCTACATCCACTGACTCTCTACATCCACCGACTCTAGTCATCCCTGCCACCGTCTTAAGGCTCCTATAGCTCGTATGTGATCCAAGAGTTTGGGTACCTCAAGGATCCCGCCGCCACTATCTGTAGCTCGTTCTACAGATCTATGTTGCCCAACCTCTTCTCTCGAGGTACACGAGCACTCATGGCCACATCATATTCGCTGCCATCGTCCCTTTTCGCTGCTTCTGCCTTGGAATCTGAATCTTCCTTGCCCTTAGACTTTTAGATGACAAGTAACATGACCATGACACAGACCCTTGACCCTTGTATGCCTCCAAGACCTTGTTGCTGCTTCTTCATTGATTCCTTGAGCTGATCCTTTATTACACCTTCCTGCACAGTTCTGCACCAACTCTAGAGAGCTCGGTCTCTACTTGGCTTTTCGTATTTATTGCAGTCCTTTCTCATACTTAACACAATCATATATCCGCACTTCAAAACAACCCTACTTCGCACCTTAACATAGTGATATATACGCACTTGAAAACAACCCTTCTTAGCACCTTAACACAATCATATATACACACTTCAAAACAACCCTTCTTCGCACCTTAACACAGTCATATATGACTGATGTTACTCCTGCAACTTTGTTCGCAATTCACACACACACACACACACACACACACACGTCTTCCTTATTCTTACTTTCTTCATGTTGTATATCCCTGATCCTTGTGTCTGTAATCCGCAGTATTTTTCACCTTGAACCTTTTCCGAAAAACTCAGAGAAGACTGAAATTTTGTGTCTCCTTTTCTGCACAATATATAGGGTATATATAATTAACCCTACCTATAATTGAGCCGACCTGTCCATGTGTAATGAGGCCGACTTGAGCACTGTTTTCTAGGACGACTTGTAGAGCTTATTGAAGTCTAACTTGTAAAGTATTCCAACATTGATCTTGAGCATCATTTGTGCCATGTCTTCAAGCTTGATTGGCAAGGTCTTGGTGCATACAAGTGTGACTTGACTCTTCATAAACACGACTCTTTAATTTGTACATTTATGAATAGAAGACAAATCCCTAGTAGACATCAAGAAGAAGTCTATTGACCTATAATAAAACCATGCTCATGAAACCCATGAACCAAGCATACCAAAGTATATTTTATTATCTTTGTCTTCTTCATTACATAACTACATAATTACATAGTCAATATGAAGGCCGATCCTAGTTACACTTTCCAACACTCCCTCTTAACTAGGGAGCTATTCATAATGGTACATGGTCACTTTCATTATGAATAATCTCATAAGAAGAATTGGATTGGTAATCGCATCTATATAGCATCATATCAACCAGCATTGTCCTAGTGCAAGGCCTTGACTAACAACCCCATCTCTCAACGAGACAATGGGCTACAACGCTGGCGAGACACATGACTTATAGACACCATAGTCATTGTCTCTCCAAGGTACATACTCCATCCAGGTGTTCCCAGAGTATGACCTTCTTGGATTATCCTTCTCTTGGGTAGCCAATCCTCAAAGAATATCGGTCCTCGACTACTCTTATCTTGAATGCCCTCTCTCATTCTCAAAGAGTATCAGATGCCATATGATTACCCAATCCTCCATTCTGTCTTCCAGGTGAAGACCAAAATGATGTGTCTATCCATTCTCTCATCATGGCCTTCACTAAGACTTACAGCGGTTAGTCCTGGTCTAGTGCACGACACATGAATTAGAGAATCATATACGTCACTCCCTCTTAACTCAGGAAGGACATACTTCAATTTTCTTCCAAGTAAGAAGCTTACCACCAGGGTCCCTGTTAACAAAGGACCTGCAGCAGCAATGGTGAGACACCCAACTGCTCATGAAGAATTCCTCCCCTCGATGTCATGGATTTCGATATTGAGGAATCTTCAACTTTTGGCTTCATAGTGTGAAAAATTCTGAATATAGAAACCCTACTGCAGTATCTTGATTTACTTCTCCTACTTGTTTGATTTAATTAAGAAGTTATTTTCTGAAATATTCAGTAAAATATCAAAGTAAACACAACTGCAGCCTACACATACATACAGATCATTTACTGAAGCATAACGCACATATGACAAAGGACACAGTGTTTTTTGGATAATGTCCTTGGAAAAACCCAATGTGGGAAAACCGGTGCAACAACTCTTAGAGGGTTTGTTTATTAAGCAAAATATCTGAATACAATCAAGGGCACTAGTAATTGTTTTCCCAACAGAGAATTCATGACAGATGTACCTATCACTCGAAGACAGAAAATATGGCTGATTTAATCGAGGAAGCACTCCTCTTGAAATACTGAATACGAGCCGTTTCTGGCCCACGGGAACCCCATCGCTGCTCCTCCAGCCTTTGCGTCAGCTTCTCCTGCCCAACGTAGCCACTGCGTCACTCCTCTGGGCTCAGCGCTGCCTCTATGTCACCCTGAAGGGTCTGCGTCAGCCTTTGCGCTGCCTCTGCGTGAGCCTGGCTGGGTTGCGTCCCTCCTATTGGTCTCTGCGTTGCCTGGTACGGATCTGCCTCTCTGCCTTAGTATTCTTGGCCTAAGATCTGAATATCCCTCGCTGATCTGCCCCTCAACAACATTGCAAGCTCACTCGAAAATTCTCAGCAAACTGCGCCCCAGAATTTTGACTTAGCTCAAGTGCTATCGCTCCGTGTGTGTTCTCCTACTGACCCAAGCCTTCCTTTAATACTTTTCTCGTTGACAAATCAACGATTGTGATCTAATCCCTAATCAACGACTCAGATTAGAAAAGACTTGATCCACGTCACTTAGAACATTCTTACCCACATGTTTAAATTAATTCACTTTAATTTTTTAATTTCCTTAAGTTAGACTTAGGGTCCCAATTAAAAAATGTAATTATTTGAATAACTTTCACACCGGGCGGAATTTCTCCAAACGATTTCTCGGTCTTGGAGATCTCATGTGTCCTAGCTCTTCCACAAAGTTTCGGAGCTAGAGTACATTTGATGCTACCCAAAATCTCAACACATAGGGCACAAATCATCCATCACTTTCATCCATGAGTCTTGTCATCCATTTGAAAGTGATTCATCATTCCTTCTTATCTGGTCCACCTTTATGGCATGCTGCTTTCCTTCGAACCATCTCCCAAGGATCTTACATCCTTCCACGTGATTGGCATCCCTGCATAAACTTATCCAGATAAACATATACATAAGAACTTTTAAATCAAAAGTTACCTCAGTGATGATCTTTCACCATGACATCTTCCTGTAGGCATCTGCATCCTTTCATCAGATTGACACTTCTCCTAAATATATGTATTGTCAAGGGTCTTCTTCTTTACCATACTTCTATCAGAATTGACATATCTTCCCGGGAGATTTCCTAGTCACACTTTCGGCTTCCTTTGGATGACAACTGGCCTCTTCAGAGGGTGCGTACTAGGAAAGTGCGCTAAGATAGCCTACCGCCGGAGCAACAATAGGGCTAAGAGTGTGTTGGGATTAATATACTCAGACATCTGCGGACCAATGTCCACTAGAGCTTTTAGTGGTGCCAAATATTTTGTCACCTTCATTGATGACCATTCCAGGAAGACTTGGATCTACTTTCTAAAAACCAAGGATGAAGTCTTTGATCGATTCAAGGAGTTTAAAGCTCTGGTTGAGAATTTGATAGGATATCAGATAAAGATACTGCGATCATATAATGGTGGAGAAGTCATTGATAAAGACTTCACATAATTCTGTGTAAGGGAAGGCATCATAAGAGAGTGGACCACTCCATATAATCCAGAGTAGAATGGAATTGCAGAAAGGAAGAATAGAAGTATTGTGGAGGGTGCAAGGGCAATGTTGTATGATCAAGACATGCCCAAATTTTTGTGGGTAGAAGCTTGTAATACAGCTGTGTATGTTCAGAACATGATTCCTCACAACGCATTAGGTAAGATAATTCCAGAAAGTGTATTCACTGGCAGAAAGCCATAAGTAAGCCACTTCAGGATCTTTGGTAGTGTGGCATACTGCCATGTACCCGAAGAAAAGAGGAAGAAATTGGATAGGACTGCGGAAAAGGGATATCTGGTGGGATATAGCGAGAATGGTAAGGCTTACAAAATCTACATTCCTGACAGTAGGAATATTGTAGTGCGGCGGGATGTAAAGTTCATGGAGGAAAGAGCTTTCAGAAAATCTCGGGAGATGCCTTCCGAAACACAATTTGAAGATGATCCATTGGTCCACCCACTACGACCAGCAGTAACTAGGACGAGTGCTTCTCTAGGGCACAAGGATCCAGGAGTTTTATCTCAAGAGGATTCGCAGGAGGAGCAGGAAGATCCACCCACTACCAGTGGTAGGACGAGTAGGGAATTACGATAGATTTTGAGGGACACAAAGGAGTTTGTTGGAGCTCCTAAAAATGAGAAGATGCAGCGCAAGCAACCAGACAGATACCAAGCCTTGATAGCTCAGGTTGGGGAGCCCTTTAGTTTTCAGGAGGCAGCTCAACATTAGGTATAGGTAGATGCAATGGTGGAAGAGTACAACTCCATCATGATGAATGATGTATGGGAAGTGGTTCCGAGGCCTCAGGACATATCAGTTGTGGGTTCGAGATGGATCTACAAGATCAAATATGCAGCAAATGGCAGCGTAGAAAAATATAAAGCTAGGTTTGTGGTTAAGGGGTATGCTGAGGAGGAGGGGATAGACTATGAAGAAACCTTTTCCCTAGTAGCCAGATATACTTCTATTAGATCCGTGATATCCATTGTTGTGCAGATGAGGTGGGATATTCACTAGATGGATGTCAAGATTGCGTTCTTGAATGGGGTGATAGAGGAAGATGTATATATCGAACAACCAAAGGGCTTTGAGATGCATGAGCAGAAGACTCGTGTGTAGGCTTAAGGAAGCCTCCTATGGACTTAAGCAAGGCCCTAGAGCTTGGTATGGTCGAATTGATGGTTACTTGCAAAAGATGGGATTCGTCAAGAGCAACGCAAAACCCAATCTCTACTATTTGGAAGTAGGGAATGAGCCTCTGACACTGGTGCTGTACGTAGATGACCTATTCCTGACAGGTTCATCTAGGCTCATCAAGGATTGCAAGGAGAACCTCGTTGCATAATTCGACATGAAGGATCTGGGGCTAATGCATTATTTTCAGGGGTTGGAAGTTTGGCAACAAAAGGGTGAAATCTTTTTTGGTCAAGGGAGATATGCTACAAAAATCTTGAAAAGATTCAAGATGCAGGACTGTAGACCCATGGCTACTCCATTGATCACCGACTAGAAGAAAATTGATACATTTGAAGATGATGAGGCTGATCCTACCTTGTATAGACAGCTCATCGGGTCCCTGATGTATCTGGTCAACACTAGGCCATACATATGTTAAGCTGTTAACACCCTCAGTTAGATCATGGTGGAACCAAGGAAGGCACATTGGGTAGCAGCCAAGCATGTTCTCAGATACCTACGAGGAACAATCGAGCAGGGATTGTGTTACACTCAAGGAAATGACATCAGACTGAGTGGGTTCACTGACGTAGATTGCGTTGGAAGTTCAGAGGATCAGAAAAGTACTAGTGGGTACTGTTTCAACGTTGGATCAAGAATGGCTTACTGGTGCAACACGAAACAGAAGTCTGTAGCTCTGAGCTCAGTTGAGGTGGAATATATGGCAGCAAGCACTGCTTTGTGTGAAGCCATATGGCTTAGGAAGCTGCTTGTGAATCTACTCAAGGAAAAGATGGAAGCAACGAACATTCTATGTGATAATCAGAATTGCATCAAGCTCTCTGAGAATCTTGTGTTTCATGATCGGTTGAAGCACATTGGCATCGGGTGTCATTTTATCAGACACTGTGTCTAGCAGAGAGCTGTACAGTTGTAATACACTCTGACAGGAGAATAGGTGGCTGCCATGCTCACTAAAGCTCTGGGAAAGACAAAGTTTGTTTACTTCAGAGAGAAGATGGGGATGATCAAGAATCCATTTCAGTAGCAGAAGTGGACAAATGCAGAATTGAGAGGGAGCTGCAGTATAGATGAGGTAGTGATAGTGGCAGTGTCATGGGCAGTAGTACAGAAGGCAACAATGCAACAGATGAGGGGCAGCAGCCAAGCATCAACAACGCAGGGGGTGCTTCAAAGTCAGAGTAATATACAATAGGCAGATTACTAGAGCACTTTCCTTGCTAAGAGGGAGTGTTGATTTTTGTAGCATCGGAAAGTGATCTAAGTCTCAAAATTTGTGAGGAGGCTTGTACACCAGTTTTCTAAATAACCCATAAATCGTTTATGGAAATTCCACTCAGTTTTTGTTTTATTAAAATAATTAATTATTTTAATGAGGACCCTAAGTCTAAACTTAGGGAAATTAAATAATTAGTGGGTATCAATAAAATAGAGTGTGAATCTTCTAAAGAACGAAGACCAAGTCAAGATTTAATCTTAGCCATCGATTAGACTTCTAATCTGGGCCTTTGATTGTCAAATGAAAAGATTATAAAAGAAGACTTGCGTGCCATTTGGAAAGCACGCCGGGCACACACTCAGTAACCCGAGGGAAGTCTATTCTGCAGGAAATAGAATTCGATTTCAGAGGGAGAGTTGCAGGGCGGAGGAAGCAGAGGGAATCAACAGTGTCAAGGCACGAGGGAAGAAGGAAGAAGAAGGGCAAAGGAGTAGCACAGAGGAGCAACGCAGAGGGCTCACGCAGTTGTGATGCAGTGTCACACAGGCTCTGCGCAGGGAATCATGCATGGGTGACATAGAGAGGGGTAGTGGGTCCATTAGGTGTCGGGAATTCTCTTGAGGTTTGGAGAGAATTTATCCCAGGTGTTTTCTTAAGAAGTTTCTCAGTTATTCTTTAGTCTTTCCTTGTAAATAATTTATTGCTGAAGATTAATATATAAACCCTCATCTACTGCACCAGTTTTCCCACATTGGAGAAAATTTCCGGGGACAATTGTCCAAAAATAACTGTGTCATTGTGATTGATTTGATCTTTGAATGCAAACTTTGATCTTGACTTTGATCCTTGTTTTCTTGAGTGTCTCCTTGTCAAGTAGCCCTTGATTTTAGCACCTTAGCTCTGATACCATGTTGATAATTTGGTAGGGCAGTGATTAATTCAAATTCTCTTCTTGATAATTACTTGTGAGCTTACTTCTTTTACTTACTTCTTCTCTTCTTAGCTTATTAAGTCTTTCATCAAGTCAATTATAAAAAACACAAGAGACACAGATTTAGGCTTTTCAAGCTAGGGCCAAAATTTTTAAGTTCTCCCTCTTGGAGAGGAAAACCCACAAGAAATTCTTCTTATAGACTTTCAGATGACAAGTACCATGACACAAACCCTTGACCCTTGTATGCCTCCAAGACCTTGTCACTACTTCTTCATTGACTCCTTGAGCTGATCCTTCTTTATTACACCTTCTTGCACCGTTCTGCACCAAGACTAGAGAGCTCGGTCTCTACTTGGTTTCTTGTATTTATTGCAGTCCTTTCTCATACTTAACACAGTCATATATCCACACTTCAAAACAAGCCTTCTTCACCCCTTAACACAGTCATATATATGCACTTCAAAACGGCCCTTCTTCGCACCTTAACACAGTCATATATGACTGAAGTTACTCCTGCAACTTTGTCAGCAATTCAGACTGTGTACACTTCGCATATATATATATATATATATATATATATATATATATTATGTCTTCCTTATTCGTAGTTTCTTCACGCTGTATATCCCTGATCATTGAGTCTGTAATCCACAGTCTTTTTCACCTAGAACCTTGTCCGAGAAACTCAGAGAAGATCGAAATTCTGTGTCTCCTTTTCTGTGCAGTATATAGGGTATATATAGTTAACCCTACCTGTAATTGAGCCGACCTGTCCATGTGTAATGAGGCCGACTTGAGCACTGTTTTCTAGGTCGACTTGTAGAGCTTATTGAAGGCTGACTTGTAGAGTATTCCGGCGTTGATCTTGAGCATCATTTGTGCCATGTATTCAAGCTTGATTGGCAAGGTCTTGGTGCATACAAGTTGGACTTGACTCTTCATAAACATGACTCTTTAATTTGTACATTTATGACCAGAAGACAAATCCCTAATAGACATCAAGAAGAAGTCTATTGACCTATAATAAAACCTTCCTCATGAAACCCATGAAGAAACATACCAAAAATATATTTTATTATCTTTGTCTTCTTCATTACATAAATACATAATTGCATAGTCAATATGAAGACTGATCCTAGTTACACTTTCTAACATATGAATCCGTATGTTAATTGTGATTCAGTCATGATGATCGTCCTGGTTGGGCATTAACATTCAGCCATATTTATTTGCCTAAACTGTTCTTGTAGCTTCTAAGGTTTTTATGACTACTTTGGCAGTGAATGGGTTGTTCAAATACCGGTTGTTCTTGTAATGGGAATGGCAACAACAGTGGATGCTCTAAGGAAACTGCTGCCATCAAGTGCAATACAACATCTACATCCTCAAAGGTTCAACTTAAAGTATCCTCTTGAGCGACTTGAGGCTGTTCTTACTGCTGTAATGATTGAATCCTTCTGTGGATTTTATATGGGACACAAAGTTGCAAAGTTTCTCTACAACTTTTTCTTGAGGCAGGATGGCACTGTGACATCATTTTTGAGGGCTCTGAAGGTCAGCTTCCAAATTTCTTATATCAGATCTTCTGTACAGTGAAGTGTAGTTCTTATCGGGTAAAGATATCAATGGTCTTATATCAGCTGAAGTTGCTTATTAATCAATTGGTTATCCATGGATTATGCAGATCGCATGCATGGAGCACTTTTACACTGAACCTTTGAGCTTCCTATGCAATGAATTAGTGCAGGATAAAAGGCAGGTTTGTTGTCATCTATATTTTTTTCATCCTTACTGATATTATTATCATATATGCTTAGCACAGGACGAAATTTTAGTTTTTTTTAACTTTTTACATATTTAAGTTAAATTCTTTTGTTATGGAAAATTTTATTGTTTTTGATTGATACATGTGCCTGACATTATATAATTAAAGCTTATTTGCAATCCTTTTTCAAGTCTTTTTTTGTTTGGTCATATCTATGAGGAGTTCAATTTGTAATAATACTATGTTGAATGTTCACAATTGTGACTTTTTTTGTGTTGATGTGAGGTTTCTTAGGTTAACTGCTTCAGAAAAAGTAAAAATGTTCAGTTGTTTTCATCATAAGTTGCAATTAGTAAGGCATGTGAATCTCATAATTCTGAAATTTAAATACTGAAACAGGAAGATTGGGAAAATATTTGCAATGCATTACCAGATGCCATGCTAAAGTATGCTGCAGAACTTCCCTCTGTTCAGTTGTGAGTCTTGGCCATCCTTTTTCTTCAGTTCCCCTCTTGAAAGTTCCATGAAGATTAGACTTCTGGATGTCTTATTGCCTTTTCAGAATGCATATTGTTTGTATGCATATTATTAACGATTATTATTGAAGTATTTATGTTTAATCTATTTTTACAATTCTTCTATGCGTGTGAGCAGTGACCATAAATGTGAAGATAAAGCAATTGGTGTGAAATTGGCTACTGCATTGCTAGATATAAAGATCCTGAAACAGAAGTGGAGCATGGTTCTTTTGGTGAGTAGCTTATATAGATTCTAATTTGCATCGTCATTCTTGTTCATGTAAATTGCTATAATCTGGTATATATGCACTGCTTCCCCACAGTGCATGCTACTCAAGGCTGTTGAGGAATGTCCCTGAATGGCATCGGGGGTGTCCTCATCACCATTCTTCCTTTCCTCGATGACTTTAATTTTAAAACAAACAGAGCTGAATTACAGAGATTAAACAATATAGAAATCACTTGTACATGGAATTGAGCAAAAAGAAAAAAAAAATAACCAGTAGCAAATGGTGCCATTTACAGATTTTGCTTGTAAAATAGATAAGGTAGAGTTGCAAGGATGCAAAATAGAAGTTCGAGTTGAATGCAATATTTCAGACTTCCCAAAGGAATACATCCAAACATATAGTAATCTATTCTGCATCTCTGCATATTTGAACCCCCTATGACTCTTATGTTCCTATTTTTGCAAATCTAGCAGGCTTTGGAGATGGAAACCCTACAAAGCGTAAGCTATACCAAGAAGCAACAATGGGGTAGTGGTCCACTGTCACCACAGTCAAAGCCCCCTGCTCTTTACGGATTTTCACTGATGCGAGGAGTTGCAGTAGGAGAGAGACCACTTATGATAGATATTGTATGGTTAATGTGTGAAATGATCTCGCTAGGAGCTTGTCAAGAAAGACATGATTTAGGTCCAAGGCTTCACAAGGAAGCAATTTGCTTTCTATGACGAGACCTAGAAAAAATGGCACAAGACCTAGGGTTTGATAAATTTAATGATTGTTGGAGTAACCTAAGGTCAAGGCTAGGAGAAAAGGTTTCTTACAATGTATACCAGCTACGCCAAAACTCATGAAAGGAAACACTTAAATTGGAAGCTATGTTGCATGGGTTCGCGAACCGGGGGTGGGGTTCTCGAACCCAAGTCTCGGATTCAAGTATGGGTGCTTCTAAGAAGAACCCAGAAGAATCAGGTTCTCCAAAAAAAAAAAAATTTGGGTTCTTCTGTGAAGAACCAGGTTCTCAAAAAAAAAAATTGGGTTCCCTTAATGGATATGGAGAACCCTGAGGATGGGTACTTAGAACCCAAAAATCGGGTTCTTTGGGTTCTCGATGATCGATTTTGACTAAATTTTTTTATTTAAATTTAAAAATTAAAATTAAATTTTAATAAATATTAAGTTTTAAAAAAATTTCAAATTAAAACTTTGAATTAAAAAGATTAAAACTTTTAATTATTGAAATCAAAATGTAAATCGTAAATACTAAGTCTAAACCTAAATTAAGTTCTCTCTTCACTTCATTTCATTGAGTTCATTCATTCGATGCAGGGATGAGAGACCATTCATTGAGTTCATTCATTCGACGCAGGGACGAGAGACCATTCATTGAGTTCATTCGTTCGACGCAGGGACGAGAGGCCATTCATTGAGTTCATTCGTTCGACGCAGGGAAGAGTTCATTGAGGTATTCGTTTGACCGATATTCAAGCAGGGACGAGAGGCGGAGGTATTATGGTGACAGAGGCATTCATTCACACAGGGACAAAGGACGCAATAAACAGGGACAAAGGCATTTATTCATGCAATACAGGCAGAGGGAGGTGATAGAGGACGACGACAGAGGGAGGTATTCATTCCTTCTGTGAACTGTTATAACTTATATTCAACTAAAAAACACCTTTGCTTAAGAAATGACATCAAAATATAAACTGCACACTTAGATGATAGATGTTTATAGTTTTAAAAATGCGAAAATTTGATGTTTACTACAGTGAATGAGGAAGTGTGAGATATCTCCAACATGGGCATGGAGAGTATGAATTGGATATTTAAATTAAAGTCGAATTCCACTCCATTTGAAGTCCTTATTATTACCTTGAGAAAACTTAAAAGAAATATGATAAATCATAATATCCTATGAACAAAGAGCCAACTAAAGCTGGCTTCAATTCTTTCAACAAATTCAGAAATTTACCTTTTTATTGGATCCATAAAACTTGACCCAAGCCCAACTATGAGGATCATAAACAACAAAGAACTTTTTTATAACTACTGAGTAGTACTTGTATTACCGTTACAGAGAGGAATTAAAACTTTGAATCATAAATATCTTAGTTTTCTTGTTTAAAGTTGAAAAATATACAAATTCATATATATTATAAATTATAATTTATAAATTTTTAATTTATAAAATATAATATTATTATATTTATATATTATATATATAAAATATAAATTATAATATACCCCCGACAAACCCAGGCACCCTGTTTCAAAAAATAACGTACCCGTCCCCTGGGAACATAGGTTGGAAGGAAGAGCTAGGGTTTCCCTCTTAGGCAAACAACTAGGGAAAGGAAATTTATGCATGAAATTGAACTAGATGCCCACCAAAAGCGAGATTTTGTGGCAAATATTATCCTCTTGATCTTTAGGATCTCAAACCACCAAAATTCATCTTGTGCAGAGTTTTGCACCAAGCCCTAGTTTCCTAACTTAGCCTTGAATGCGCTGAATTGAGAGAGATAAAATATGGATAAAATTGGAGAATGATCACCAATTGATTGGACTAGTGCCTTGTCCGTTGGGAATATGGAGTCATGGATGTCAAAGATTAGCTAAAATTGTTCCTAAGGAGGCTGAAATTTGTTGCCCTAATAGTCAACTTTCAAGCATTTAACCACTCAATGGAAAAATAGAATTTTATGAGAGAGCTATTAGGAGCGTAGTATTGAAAACTAGAACTGGTGATCGGACCAGTGGACCTAATGAACTGGGTTTCTGACTGGAACTGGTCTAACCGGTACTGGTCTGGTCAGGTCTAAACGAACCTGTTTTTAAAAAAACACATTAAATAATTATTTTTCAATAAAAAAACTATTTTTAAGATTTGCAACCATGATTCCAAGCCAATAGAGACAAAATATGCAAAGTTTGCTCATTTATATACCATGTAAAGGTGAATATATCAAAATGGTAACGAGTGCAATACATATCATTGAGAAATACATAAGCAATGAGGCTCCAAATGGCCCATAAAGTCCAAAAACAATGCTACAAGCTATGAGGCCATTGGCCTAATACAAGACTACAAGTCTAGAGTCTAGACTCTACAGTGTACACATGAATCATGATCAATCATCAAATTCATCACCACTACTAGACATAGGATCAACATCGGCAGCTGCATAGACATCACTTGGATGAGAGTCTGAGGATGCTTCAGCCTCATCTGCAACCTCAATACCACTGCCACCAATAACAATACAAGTGGACTTAATGGAAGCATGAGTTACTCGAGCTGCATGACTAGTGCCTTCCATTGGTTGTTTGCCTTTCCTTGATGCAACTACCAACCTTGGGTCTCCGTCTGATGGTGCCACCAAATTTGCTTCAAGTTCATCCCCCGCTAACGTTGCATCAATATCAAAATCTGCCTCAAACACTGGATCTTCAGTCTCCTCCACCCATTCTGATGTTGGATCAATATCATCCAACACAATGGGATCTAGATCAGGTGTTTTGTTCATCAGTTGGTTCCACCTCAAGCGAAGGTTGTATTGCACGAACACAAGATCATTTAACTGTTTCTGTTCCAAACAATTTCTCTTCTCTGTGTGTATGTGCTCAAAAACAGACGAATTGCGCTCACAACCTGAAGCACTGCAAGTTTGGCAGAGGACTTTAATTGCAAACTTTTGTAATTGAGGACATTGGCTGCCAATGACTCCCACCAATGTGCTGCAAATAAAAATACATTAATTAGTAACATTGTTCATTTCATTACTTTTTTACAAACAATTTAACTTGAAAAGAAAAACAAATTGGAATTGCTTACCTGGTTGATCCACATCTATTGCCATTTTTGCGAAGTTCTTTCCAAAGGTACCAGTTGCCATACTGAAAAGAGTAAGTTGTTTATGTGTTTCCAACAGGTCTGCACGGATAGGGACCATGCGCTCCAAGCAATCAATCAATTCAGCTCTGACCTCCCCATCCTGCTGATCTCCTAACCGAGCTTTATAATGATACTTGGGGTTCAAAAAATACCTAGCGACATGTATAGGACGATGGAGTTGATTGTTCCATCTGTTATCAATGATCTCCCATATATCGCCATATATAGCTAACCTGTCCTTGTAAACTGCCCGTATTTGCTTCTTTGCCTGATCCATAGCCTCATAAATGTATCCCATTGCCATCTTTTCCCCATCCACCATCCTTAGCACCTTAACAAGGGGCTCAGTAATTTTTACAAGCTCTGAAGACCTTCTCCAAAAATAATTGTCTTTTCCATCTTGTCTACGAGCCCACCGAGATTCAGTCCAATCATCAAAAGAAAACATTTTCTGTAGGTTTTTCTATTGAGAATCGAGACATTGCAACGTGAGGAAGTGAATTGCAAATCTCATAATTGCAGGCCTAACAAGCTCTTTGCCCTTAGTGTTTTTCCTCATTAGGCTCAATACCCATGAGTGGTTGTAAATGTATTTTGTAATGCACTTTCCATGCTCTACAATATTTTTTACCCACCCCACTTTGCCTACGTCCTCAAGCATGAGGTCTATGCAATGTGCAACACATGGAGTCCAAAATATGGTTCTATATTTGGACTCAAGCATTTTTCCAGCAAGAACATAGTTTGAGGCGTTATCTGTGATGACTTGCACAACATTTTGCTCCCCCACTTCATGAATAATCTCATCCAAAATCTCAAATAGAATGGTTGCATCCTTCACCTTATCAGATGCATCAACTGATCTCAAAAACATTGTTCCTTGAGGGAAAGAAACAAGGAAGTTAATGATAGTACTGTTCTTTCCATCAATCCATCCATCTGACATGATGGAACAACCTGTTTTGAGCCATGACTCTCTATAGTAAGCCAAATACTCGTCATTGGAACAAATCTCTTTTTGCAAAAGAGATCCCCTCAAGTCATGCACATTAGGGCCTTTGAAGCCCTTTCCTGCAGCTAAAACACAGTCCCACATAGCTTGGTAATAAGGTGAGCGAGCAACATTAAATGGGATATCTGCATCATACCACCATCTAGCACTGTACTAATAAGAAGTTTCTTTGCATTGTATTTTCCAATGTTGATCCAAAGTGGGTTGACGACTTGGCTGGGAGGAAGTGGCTGTGGGATTAACAGTGGATGAGAAATAACTCTGGATGTTGGGTCTCTTTGTTGGTTTTGATTTTTGGCCAACAGGAGGAACATAGTGAAAGGGGTCATTGGTGGAAGGGATAGAAGTGGAGTCTGGAATCTCATAATCATCATACCCACTCTGTTTCATGGTTTCTATTAATTCCCTCTTCCTTGCAATTTCATCTTGGATGGCCTTCTCCCTAGCCTTAGTCTCCTCCAACTTTTTAAACTTGGCAAGCTATTCTGCCGTAACGAGACCTATCACTTCATTAGGTGTATCACATGGCTTTACTTGGCCTCTTATCCCAACCAAGTGTTGTTTCAATCTAAGAATACCCTCACCTCCAATAGATTTTTCACAAAATTTTCATATCATCTTTCCATCAACCACATCACAATGGGCCCATGCATTGCCCTTGGCTTTTGGAGCCATCTTGACTTGAAATAATTGAAATTTGGAAATAAATCTGCCATTTAAAAAAAATTGCAACTAAGATAAATGAAAAACCAAGGCTAAATTCAGGAAACAAAATGCATATTTAAACATACAAAATTTGATAGCATAGGACTAGAGATTTGATAGCATTAGCATAGCTAAACACATAAAAAAATTAATACATGAACAATAATGAAAAGAGGGATTTTTCAAGTGGAAACCCTTACCTGGAAATGCAAACTAGCTTCCTTAGTCTCCTCTTGAAGATGCCAACTCTACTGACAGCTCCAAACTATCTCCAAAATAGCTCCAACTTCAAGCCTCCAAGATCACTGCTCCAGCAAACACTCAACACTCTCCAAGCTCTCAATCAAACTCACAAAAGCTCCAAATGAGATGGTGTGAGACAAATGAGAGGCTGCCCCTACTTATAAAGTATTGGGGAGGGTGTTTTTGGAGGGAAACAACCCTCCCCTTCCCTCCAAGTCAATCCTAAACTGGAAAACTGTCCGTGTGTGGGTCCCAATTGCGGGTTAGTGGCTGACCAGCCGGTTTGCATCGGTTTGATTGGATTTTTGTGCGAAGGAGGGTGATAAACTCGTTTTTTTGACCGGTTTTCACTGGCTAGGCCTCTGATCGGTCGGTTTGACCGGTTTCCAGTTCAAACCGATCAATTATTTAATACTATGACTAGTTGTTCACCACTAGGAAAATTCATCGCATGTTATGTATGAGTAATGCATGCAATATTCATTTAGATAGCATTAAAACTGATCTTCAAAAAATTAGGGCACAATTTAGCATAACCTAGAATTAATAATTCCATACGTAAGACATTCAAGAAACATATATTCAACAATAAAGTTCACTTACAAGATAACATACAAGATTTCCATCCGTTAGACCAAAGAATAGCTCCAAAGAATATCGAAGTTCAGCTCCAAAGATCAAAATGAATCTGAAGATCTCCAAAGATCCTCTAGAAAGCAAGTGTGATGATGAAAAGTTACAATGAATATCTTTTCTATTTATATGAGGAATAGGGAGACGTAATATAGAGTACAAGCCCCTCTAATCATAAAATAATGTGCAAATAATAGATCAAAATGATGACGTCAAGATAGTGTAGCTTCTTAGGGCTAACACTGGGGGATTCAAGTACGATGATGAGGGTAGAGGCCCTCTAAAATCATGTTCTAGGGGTTGGCCCTTATATCTATTGCAAAATCCTCCGTGGGCTCTGGCTTGGGGTATAAGCGTGGGTCTCAAGGTGGTGAATAAGTTTGATTTTGCTCCAACTTTTAGGGAAATGAAGATGATGCTAGCCCTCCCATGTTTCAAGGCATGAGATCTAAGACAAACCTCATTTAGGCCTTGGATCAACTACTTATCCTTGTAGTACTACTAAGCGGGTTGGGGGCATGTTGGTCTAGGTGCATCATCCCGTAAATGATATAGGGTAAAGTGCATGAACTCTGTGGGTGTTAAAGATGTCCATGGATACAAATGATGCTCTACAATTGTACAAAGTCCCATGGCTTGCAGTTGCAACGCATCACCTGCGTGTGCCATTATGTCTCTTTGGATGACCTGGACCCCAGTTAAGTTGCCTAGACCTGTAGATGGAACCACCTGCCAATTACAAACAATATCCAATTTTGCAACTTTCACCATTAGGTATATTAATCATTATTGCATCTAAGTGAAGCAAGTTTGTAAGAAATGGGAAAATTAACATTTCATATAAGGCTTCTCTTCCAAAATTGGGGACTTAGTCACGTAATGGTGTTACCTCCCTAGGTAGGAGTGCTTAATAGATGATCCTATTGGCTATTTTCAATCCCCAAGGGGAAGGGACATGCCCTTGGTCCACCCTTCAATCGATAGGTGCCATGTGAATAATGATGGAACAAAGGGGGAAAAGACTTCATGGCCAAGTGACAGGTTCAAAGGGACCGACTATGATGGAGTACCTCATCTTGGGTGTATAGATGTGACGAGGGAGCAATCGTGGATGCATTAGTTATCCCAAGCTTTATTTTTGACGCCTCTAAATGCCTTATACTTTTTCTTGATTCTTCTTTGTATTACTGCTCGTAGCTTAAGGAACGAGAGCTTGCTTTGTATGATGTATAATAGTGATTATCCCCTTTAGGAAGGGGCAGTTCATTGCCCATTAGCGGTTGGGACATGCAAGGGTTCCTTGTCTTCTATGAGATAGGCCAACATTGGCCCAGGAACCAGGTGATGACCATATGAGTGAAGTAGAGCTCATGCTTGGTTTTTGCCCACATGCTAATTTGTAAGTCTCAACCATCTTTTACATTTTGATTTTTCCTTTGTCTATCTTGTGGCCATCATAAGCTCTTTTTGTTACTTTTAGTTGCATCAACCTCCAAGGGTACACTACTGAGCCCTACCTAGGTATGAGGATGTGTGGTTGTTAAATCCCAATGAACCAGTTGTCAATTGAACCAAAAGAAGGGAGGTGGAATAGGGGCTCATAATGTAAGATGGAAACTAGTAAGTATGAAATAGGGAAAGATGTGCTTGTTACCACAAAATCTAGCTGGCCTTGGAAAGGGAAACCCTACAAGACAAAAGCTAGACAAAGTGCTAACATTGGGGCGAAGGCCCATTGTCACCTCAACCAAAACCCCCCTGCTCTTTATGCATTTTCAATGATGGGAGGAGTCCCGATTGTTAGAAAATAGAAAAGGAAGAAATATTTTCTTATAAGTATAATTACTTGTGATATTCTTGTATTCTTTTTATGATTTATCTCTTATGTTCTTCTTTTATCTTCTTTTCATCAAGCAATCATCAAAACAAAAACATGAAGATCAACGACACCAGATGTAGGCACTTAGCCAGGGCTAAAACCCATCGCCAGGGGAAAACCCAGTCAAACTCTTCCACCAATGAAATTGAGATAGACCAAGACCTTAGACCTGGCCAAAATACCTTCCTCCTCCACCAAGTTAGCCTTCAACCTTCAGTAGTCTCTTCTTGTCCAGCAGCTACAACCTAGAATTTCGACCCCCAACAACTCCAGAATTTTGGTCCAACTACCTCATAATTTCAACCCAATTACAATATTGCAATTTCGGCCCTTCCAACAACCCAACAACTTCGCATGTGTGGGAGAAAGAGAGAGAAAAATTGACTTCTTATGCTTGACAAAGAATTCCTTCTCCTCGCTATGGTTTCCTTCCTCGTCCTTGAATTTCACACCCTTTTCTGTCTCCAACAACTACAGATTGAAATTGTTGTTGATGTGCTCCAAATGAGGGAGAGTTGCTGCCTTTATATGGGGAATCTGTGAGGTTGAAATCCCTTGATGAGGCCAACTTGTCCTCTTCTTGAGGCCGACTTGGTCAAGGAGACCTAAAAGACCTTAAAATAAATTTGTTTCTTGATTGACAATGCCCAAGAAGGGTCTTTTACATATTGACAAGGACAAGTGTTAAGATTTTGGGGTAGCATTGGATGTCCTCTAGCTCCCAAATTTTGTGGAGGAGTTGGAGTACATGATATCTCCAAGACCTAGAAAGCGTTCGAAGAAATTCCATTAGGTTTAAGAGATATTTAATTAATTAATCTTTTTAATTAAGGACCCTATGTTTAACTTAGGAAAATTAAAAGATTAAAGTTAATTAAATTAAACATGTGATGAGAATGACTTAAGTGACGTGGATCAAGTAGCATCTAATCTTAGCTGTTGATTAGAGATTAGATCACGACCGTTTATGTTTCAATGAGAAAAGTATAAGAGAAGGGCTTGGGGTCAGTTGGAGGAGACACACACATTAGTAGAGCACTGAAGCTAAGCTAAGATTCTAGGGCGTGGTTTGCTAAGAATTTCAGAAGTATTTAAGCTTCAGCGAGGGGGATGGTTTGATCCCAGGCCAAGAGTACAACACAGTGCAGAGAGACAGCATACCAGAGCAATACAGAGGCAGCAGGGGCCACACAAGTTTGACATAGGCCCAATCAGGGCAGCGCAGGGGTAGTGTAAGCCTATCTAGGGTAACGCAGGCCCTTCCAAAGCAGCGCAGACGCTGACGCAGAGGGCTTCAGAGCAGCGTTGGGGTTTTCAGTGGGTCAGAGAAAGGGCTGAGTTCTGTAAATCCCATTTGAAGGTTTGAATCAACGATATTTTCTGTCTCTAAGGATAAAGGTATTGCTTGCCGTATTTTTCTTTGTAGGGTAAACCAAGTTTGGTGCCCATAATTGTTGTATTCAGAATCTGCTTAGTAATAAAAACCCTCCAGAGCTAGCTGCACTGGTTTTCCCACATTGGGTTTTTCCGGGGACATTTATCCGAAAAATCTGTGTCACTTTGTCTATGAGCATGTTATTCAGTATTTGATGTGTATGTGTAGGCTATTATATGTATTTACTTCAATGTTGTTTCTGAATATTCAAAATAATAACTTGTGGATTTAATCAAGTAGGAGAAGTAAATCGAGATTTAACAGTAGGATTTCTTAGATTAAGAAATTTTCACATGGTTTCAGAGTGATTGCAGATCAAGCTAGATCTCCAACAAAGCCACTGAAGAAATATTTGATGTAGGGTAGCAGTTGAAGCGACAGAAAATCGGAGAGGGCAGCGCAACACCAGAAGGATGCAGAGGCAACAAGAGCCACGCAAGGGCTGACGCAGTCCCAATTGGGTGATGTAGAGACAACACAGTGCCTTCCAGAGGGACACAAGACTAGCTTGTGCTGCATTGAGCCAGTCTGCTCTCGCAGAGGCCAGCCAGGGTGACACAGTACGGTTTGGAGAGCTGTGCAGAGTTGCCGTAATCAGGAAGCGAGGCTTCTAATCTTCAATAGTTGCTGGTGGGGTGGAGATTTTGCCGGTGCAGAGTCGTGCCTAAACTAAGTTTACAAAGAATGGGAGGAGAACAACTGCTCAACAAATTTCATTGCCAAAGAAATCTAAAGATCGATCGTAAGGTGATCTAAGAGAGCTGATTCGTTGTGTTTGGCAAACTTCCAAGGGAGGTAGTCAGTTGTGAGAGGGAGCAGAGGGTACCTTTCTCGCCAAGGACCCTAGATCCGAGTCTCTAGCAGACAGAGGAGGATCTGTTCCGACATATTTCTGAGCAGATGGCGCCACACGGACTGCGTGATCAGGATAAGTTGGATGGCTTGTCCAACTTTGCTATCTAGAAGGCCAGAATCCTGGTAGTCCTAGAGGCATATGGCTTGCGAGAGCATGTCAAGAGTGTCTTAGCTACACCAACCGATGCTCTTCTCCTAACGAAGCTTAATGAAGCAGCGGCACATGCCAAGCGCTTCATCATGGACGAGGTTAAAGATCATGTGGTACCTCACATAGGCGAGAAGAAGACGACTCATGAGATGTGGAAAGCTTTAACCACACTGTATAAGGGGAAATCCGTCCAGAGGAAGATGCTTCTTGAGAACCAGCGGAGGTTATTTATGATGATCAATGGAGAGGAAATCAATCCTTTCCTCTTCAGGTTGCAGGCGATTCGGGATTAGCTGACTGCCATGGGGGTCAAGGTGGAAGATGATGTCATGGTAAGGACTGCTCTAAATGCAGTCACAGATGGCTAGGAAACATTTGTCCAATGCATATTGGGCAGATAGGACCTCCCAAGCTGGGACGACATGTGGACTATCCTCGAACAAGAGGAAATCCGCTGAATGACCAAGAGACAAACCAACACCGATTCAGCAAGGTGAAGGAGGAAGAGGAAGATGCAGCCCTGGCATCTAAGAAGCATCAAGGGAAAAAGAAGCGTGATCTGTCAAAGATCAAATGTTTCCAATGTGGTGAACTTGGACACTTCGCCAGGAATTGTCCTCAAAGGAAGAAGGACAAGGAATCTTCTAGTTTCAAGGATGCAACAACTAAAGAAGACGATGGCTCCGATGATGATGTAGCCATGAGCGCTCATGAACCACGAAAGTGGGGCGACATTGATCTGTAGAGTAGCTACAGAGTGGTGGTAGGATCCTTGAGTAAGCCCAACTCTTGGATCACATCCGTGCTACGGGAGCCTTAAGACGGTAGCAGGAGTGACTGGGGCAGTGGGTGCAAATATTGTTGAGATTTTGTGTAGATGGGTAGCATCATGTGTGCTCTAGCCCTGAAACTTTTTGGAGGGGCTAAGAAACACATCACTTCCAAAACCTAGAAAGCATTTGGAGAAATTTCATCTGGTGTTGAAGTTATTCAAATAATTAATTATTTTAATGTAATCCCCAAGTCTAAACTTAGGGACTTTAAATAATTAAAGTGAATTAATTAACACATGTGTTGAAATGTTCCAAGTGACGCGGATCAAGTAGTCTTTTAATCTCAGCCATTGATAAGTGATTTATTCTCAGCCGTTGATGTGTTCAACGAAAAAGTATAAGAGAAAGGCTTGAGGGTTAGTTGGAGACACACATACACGGAGGGAGAGTTGAGAAACTAAGCTGGAATTCTAGGGTAGGGTTTGCTTAGAATTTCCGGAGGAGTTTTCTGCAGCGAGGGGTAGTATTGGCTGAGGGGATGCTCTGATCTCAGAGCCAAGAGTCAGCAAGAGGCAGAGGAGCAACTTTCAGGGTCAGCGTAGAGGAGCAAGGGCAGCAACAACAACAGTTACGCAACAGCTACACAACATAGCTTCAGCCGCTACGTAGGCCCAGGAGGGGCAGCACTGCAGCTTTTGAGGGCTTCCAGAGTTACACAGAGGCCTCTAGAGGCAGCGTAAGGACTGCGTCACCCACTCTGGGTTTACGCAGTCCCCTTAGGAGCAACGTAAAAGCACGCAGGGCTGACGCTGGGGCTTCAAGGGCAGCACTGGGTTTTCTAAGGCCAAAATCGGGCTAAGTCTTGTAAATCTCGTTTGAGGGTGTGGATCAATCAGAATTTTGGTCTCAGAACAACAGGTTAGCTGCAGATCTACTTTTTCTTTGTCGGATTAATCAGATTTGGTGCCCAGATTTGCTGTACTCAGATTCTACTTAATAATAATAAACCCTCATATCTACTGCACCGGTTTTCTCGCATTGGGTTTTTCCAGGGACTTATGTCCAAAAATTTGTGTGTCACTTTGTTGAATGAGCATAATATTTAGTAAATGATTTGCATGTGTGTAGGCTGTTAGTTGTGTTTACTTCAGTATTTTCTGAATATTTTTTTGAAAATAACTTGTATAACTTAACCCCAAGTAGGAGAAGTAAACCATGATACTACAGTAGGATTTCTGCATAACCGTATTCAGGAATTTTCACATGGTATCAGAGCGATAGCAGATCAAGCTGAATCTCCAGCAAATCGGCTGAAGAATATTTTGTCTGCAGGACAACAACAGAAGCAACAAAGATCCGGAAAGCGCTTCTTGGCAGCAGGAGGACGCAGACCCAGAAAAATGGTAGCGCTGCAGCTACAGAAGGCCATCAAGCTTACGCAGAGCCTCCCCAGGCCAGCGTAAGGACTGCATCACCCAGTCTGGGGTTATGCAGTCCACTTATGAGCAGCGCTGAGGCTACGCTGGGCCAGTCAGTGGGACGCAATCCAATCATTCTTCCTGTTGTAGAAAAATTTTGCCAAGGTTCGGAAGCAGTGCTTCAGATCTTCAGCAGTGCTGGTGTGGTGGAGATTCTGCTGGTGCAGAATTGTGCCTAGCTAAGTCAACAAAGGGCGAGAGGAAGACAGTCACTTAGCAGATATTAGATTCGATTAAGAGGGTGATCGGAGAGAACTGTCTGATTGGTTTGGCTGAAGATTTCCAGGAGGGAAATCAGTTGTTAGAGGGAGCAACTACTATAGAGGGTTTCTATTCGCCTAGAAACCTTGATTGAACATTTCTGTTGAGTAAGGCAACAGAAAGAGGGAGAAGAGTATCTGTTCTGACAGATCTGAGGAGATGGTGCCATATGGATTGAGAGGTTAGGATAGGTTGGACGACATGTCCAACTTCGTTATCTGGAGGGCCAAGATGCTATCAGTCCTAGATGAGTATGGCGTCAAGGATCATGTAGAGAAAGTCCTAGTTGTGCCAACCGATGCAGATCCTCTAAAGAAGTATGAGGAAAATCAAACGTGAGCTAAGCATTTGATTATGGACGGAGTCAGAGACCACGTCGCGCCTCATATTGCCGGAAAGAATACGACAAATGAGATGTGGGTAGGAGGCTCTATCCAAAGAAGGATGCTTCTGGAGAATCAGATGCGGTTGTTCTAGATGCAGAAGGGTTAGGTGATAGATCCATTCCTCTTCAGACTTCAGACTATCTGGGATCAACTGATTGCCATGGGTACAAATCCGGATGAGGGGCTTCTAGTGAGGACTGCCCTGAATGCAGTCACTGAAGAATGGGAAACGTTTATCCAAAGCATTTTAGGCAGGGCGTCATTACCATCATGGGCAGCCATGTGGGCAATCCTCCGTCTGGAGGAAATCAGGAGATTCACCAAGAGGCAAAGCAGCGGAAGCAAATTAGCCAGAGTGGAGAAAGAAGAGGAGGATGATGCAACCCTTGCATCAAAGAAACGAAAGCAACAAGGGAAGAAGAAGAGGGATCCTTCCAAGGTTCGGTGCTTTAACTTTGACTAGCACTTGTGCTAAGAAGAAGGACAGAGGATCTTCTGAATCCAAGGCTGCAACAACAAAGGATGATGGCTCTGATGATGATGCAACCATGAGTGCTCATGTGCCTTGAGAGAAGAGGTGGGGTGACATGGATTTGTAGAGCAAATCTAGATCAAGGTGGCGAGATCCTTGAGTCAGCCCTACTCTTCGACCACATACGAGCTACAGGAGCCTTAAGACGATAGTGGGATAAGTCGAGAGATGGTTGAAGAAGGTCACAATGAAGCAAAGGGCAATGCTGAAGAGCTGAAGGGGGAGCGACGTAATGCAGAGGTAGCAACAACGTAGAGGCAGCAGCACTGAGGCTGATGGGACTTCAACAGTGTAGAGAGGCAGTGCTCACATAGTGTAGAGTTGTAGCAGTGCAGTGGCTTCAAGAGGACAATGTAAATCAACAGCTAAGGGAGCTTCAGTGATGGCATGCAACCTGACTTGTCTGTCAACGATTGGGCACGAGTCTTTCAGTTGCTTACTTCTTGACAACTGAGTTGCAGTGCAACATTTAGTAGTGGCAGTGCTATGGGCAACATGATGTAGCAAGTTGAAGGGGAACTGCAGTATAGATGTGGCAGTGTTAGTGGTAGTGACATGGGCAGCAGTGCAGTGGATGGAGGGTAACGGGCCAAGCATCAACAACACAGAAACCAATACCAAGATCTTGCAATACATGGTGTGGATGTATTGCTAGAGCAGACTCCATGCTAAGAGGGAGTGTTGAGATTTTCTGTAGTTGGGGTAGCATCGGGTGTGCTCTAGCCCTGAAACGTTGTGGAGGGGCTAAGAAACACATCACCTCCAAAACCTAGAAAGCATTTGGAGAAATTTCATCTGGTGTTGAAGTTATTCAAATAATTAATTATTTTAATGTAATACCTAAGTCTAAACTTATGGAAATCAAATAATTAAAGTGAATTAATTAACACATGTGCTGAAATGTTCTAAGTGACGCAGATCAAGCAATCTTTTAATCTCAGCCATTGATAAGTGATTTAATCTCGGTCGTTGATCTGTTCAAAGAAAAAGTATAAGAGAAAGGCTTGAGGGTCAGTTCGAGATACACACACACGAAGGCAGAGTTGCGAAACTAAGCTGGAATTCTAGGGCAGGGTTTGCTAAGAATTTCCGGAGGAGTTTTCTGCAGCAAGGGGTAGTATTGGCTGAGGGGATGATCTGATCCCGGAGCCAAGAGTCAGCAAGAGGCAGAGGAGCAACTTTCAGGGTCATCACAGAGGAGCAAGGGCAACAATAGCAACAATTACGTAACACAGCTTCAGTCGCTACGCAGGCCCAGGAGGGGCAACACTGCAGCTTCAGAGGTCTTCCAGAGTTACGCATAGGCCTCCAGAGGCAGTGTAAGGACTGCGTCACCCACTCTGGGGTTACACAGTCCCCTTTTGAGCAGACAGAGGCATGCAGGGCTGACGCTGGGGCTTCAGGGGTAGCGCTGGGGTTTCTAGGGCCAAAATCGGGTCGAGTCTTGTAAATCTCGTTTGAGGGTGTGGATCAGTCAGAATCTTGGTGCCCATATTTACTGTACTCAGATTCTACTTAATAATAATAAACCCTCATATCTTCTGCACCGGTTTTCCCGCATTGGGTTTTTCTGGGTACTTATGTCCAAAAATATGTGTGTCACTTTGTTGAATGAGCATAATTTTTAGTAAATGATCTACATGTGTGTAGGTTGTTGTGTTTACTTCGGTATTTTCTAAATATTTTTTCTGAAAATAACTTGTATAACTTAATCACAAGTAGGAGAAGTAAACCATGATACTACAGTAGGATTTCTGCATAACTGTATTAAGGAATTTTCACAAAGATCATGGAAGGAGCAGAGGCAGAGCTGGACACTGAGAGGGAGCAACACAGTGCAGATGAAACAACAACAATGTAGAGGCAACAACGCAGAGGGGCTGATGTGACTTCAACAACGCAGAGGAGGTTGCTTACACAGTGCAGTGCTGTACTAGTAGCGCATTAACTTCAGGAGGACAACGCAAAGCAGTAGCCAAAAAGCTTCAGTGACGAGATGCAGCCCAACTGACTTGTTTGTCATTGGGAAGGCGTCCTTCAGTTGCTTACTTCTTAGTAGTTGAGTTGCTGTGCAACAGTTAGCAGTGGTAGTGCTATGGGCAGCATGATGCAGCAAATTGAGAGGGAGCTGCAGTACAGATGTCGCAGTGATTGTGGCAGAGTCATGGGTAGCAGTACAAAAGCAACAACAATGCAGTGATGATTGGTGGCCATGCAGCAGGCCAAGCATCGGTGTGGAGATCGGTGCCAGAGATTAGAGCAGTGCTTCGTGGTGAAGTATAGTGCTAGAGCACATTCCTCGCTAAGAGGGAGTGTTAATATTTTGGGGTAGCATTAGATGTGCTCTAGCTCCCAAATTTTGTGAAGGAGCTGGAGTACATGAGATCTACAAGGCCCAAAAAGCGTTCGAAGAAACTCCAGGTTTAAGAGATATTTAATTAATTAATATTTCTAATTAAGGACCCTAAGTCTAACTTAGGAAAATTAAAAGATTAAAGTTAATTAAATTAAACATGTGATGAGAATGACTTCAGTGACGTGGATCAAGCAGCTTCGAATCTTAGCTGTTGATTAGAGATTAGATCATGACCGTTGATGTTTCAACGAGAAAAGTATAAGAGAAGGGCTTGGGGTCAGTTGGAGACACACACATTAGTAGAGCACTGAAGCTAAGCTGAGATTCTAGGGCGTGGTTTGCTAAGAAATTCAGAAGAGATTCAACTGCAGCGAGGGGCAGTATTATCAAGGGGGATGGTTTGATCCCAGGACAAGAGTACAACACAGTGCAAAGAAGCAACATACTAGAGCGGAGTAGAGGCAGCCAAGGTCACGCAGAGGCAGCAAGGGCCACGCAGGGCTGACGCAGACCCAATCAGGGTAGCGCAGGGGTAGCGTAAGCCTGTCTAGGGTAACGCAAGCCCTTCTAGAGCAATGCAGAGGCTGACGCAGAGGGCTTCAGAGCAGTGCTGGGGTTTCCGGTGGGTCAGAGAAAGGGCCGAGTTCTGCAAATCTCGTTGGAGGGTATGAATCAACCGTATTTTCTATCTTCAAGGATAAAGGTATTGCTTGCCGTATTTTTCTTTGTAGGGTAAACCAAGTTTGGTGCCCATAATTGTTGTATTCAGAATCTGCTTAATAATACAAACCCTCCAGAGCTAGCTCCACTGGTTTTCCCGCATTGGGTTTTTCCGGGGACATTTGTCTGAAAAATATGTGTGTCACTTTGTCTATGAGCATGTTATTCAGTATTTGATCTGTATGTGTAGGCTATTGTATTTATTTACTTCGATGTTGTTTCTCAATATTCAGAATAATAACTTGTAGATTTAATCAAGTAGGAGAAGTAAATCGAGATTTAACAATAGGATTTCTTAGATTAAGAAATTTCCACAAGGATTCTTGACATAAACCCGAGAGGCCTACAATGGAGGCTTTGACCTAAAAACATTGACCCAAGCATGAAACCCACGTTTTAATAAATAAATTTCTTTTATAATAAAATTTCTTTTTCTTTATTTTGGCAAATACATTACATCATGACTCAAATACAATTATGAAGACTGACACTACTTATATTTTTCAACACCATAAAGGAGGAACCACTTTAAATAAATATGCTAATGATAAGGTAAGAAGTGACCCCACTAGAGTTCATTCAAGAGACAAGCACAATAATTGTATAAGGCTTCAAAGAAGCAAAACACTTTCAAAGAAAAGCTTTAGAAAATAAGGCTCAAGACCTAGGGTTTTGAGGTTTTTGATGATAATAGGTATGCACAAGGTTGATTCCCGAGGGAAAGGGTTTCTTACTATGATATTCAACTAGTCCAAGGCTTATGAAACCCTCAAGAAATTCCTCAAGTTAAGGGGAAAAGAAACTAAGGTTTCCCTCTTAGAGCAACACCTAGGGAAATATATGTTATGGATGAAATTTGAGTGGATGCTGATCCAGATTTATGCAGGAACACAATAGAATACAGAAATAACCATAAACATAGAAATACAATGGAAATAAGGCTTCATTTCATTAACATCAAATCACATAAATGTGCTTACAAACATGATGGAAATAAAATAGCTAGGGTGCTGGTAGCGAATCTCTGAGAAGAGATGTGGCGGCTACAGACCTCTGAACTGTGTTACAATGAGGCTCGAGGGCCTATTTATTATGGAGAAACAATGGAGAACTCTAAACGTGCAAAAACCTAACCCTAGGAGACAAAGCGCCAAAACTATGGGCCCCGTGGGTAATTGGTGTTTCAACTTCTCGGGGATGTAACTTTGGCATACTATCTCTGTTTGGAGCTTCAAAACGGCTCCGAAAGTTCAGGACCCGAAAAACTACTAAAAATAGTAAGTTGTGAAAAAAACTGAAAGAGACAATGGTGGGGCCCCAAGTGGAATAGGTGGGTGGCCACCAATATCCACCTAGATCATTCCTCCCCCCTTAGAAAGCAATGGTCCCCATTGCGCTGAGTTCCTCCATGAGATGAGGAAACTTTTGTTGAACTTGGTCCCTGGTGAACCACTTGCCTTGGTGCCGGAGTTGGCCAACGTTGACAACCCGATACAGTTGGATCTTCTGTCGGCGAGTGTTCTTGATTTGCATGTCCATGATACAGTATGTGGTGGTCTGTTCCATGCAGTGTGGGTTTAACTCTTTTGGTGTGAGTTCTTCTGCAATGTCAGAGGTGTCCAATAGAGGTGGGAAGTAGGGACAAAGGCGGTCTACATTGAATACTGGGTGCAGACCAAGGAATGGGGGAATACTGAGCTCGAAGGCATTGTTCCCTACAGCCTTAGTGATGGTGTACGACCCATATCTGAGTGGGTGAATCTTGCGGTGGGGTCCAGTGAGGCGCTCCTTCTGCAAATGTAGCCACACTTTTTCGCCCACTTGGAAGTTTTGTGGCACCCAATGTTGATCATGTCGTTGCTTGTACTTGGCATTGGCTCTGTCCAATATGTCATGAACCTGTTGGCGGATGTGCTGAATGCGCTTGATGAAGTTGTTTGCTTTGTCAGCTTCAGACTGGACATGAGCCGAATTGGCCTGAGTAGCTGCAAATGGCATGGCTACGTCAATGGGACGTAATGGCTGGAAACCCAAGCCCACCTGAAAGGGGCTGTGGCCAGTTGAGCTGTGGAGAGCCCGGTTATAACTGTGTTGTACATAGGGAAGGCTCTCATCCCATGTGTGTGGATGCTTTGAATTGTACATGCGCAAAATGTGTACAATCATCCTCTTGACAACCTCTGTCTGGCCATCAGTTTGGGGATGGAAAGCTGTGGACTTGGTGAGCTTGGTGTCCAACATTGACCAGAGGCTGGACCAAAATGTGCTAAGGAACCTGTTGTCGCGATCCGATATGATAGACTGTGGGATCCCAAAGTGCACCCACACTCGTTCAAAGAAGAGTTTAGCAGTGGCTTCTGCTGTGATATTCTTCTTGCAGGCCGCCATAATGGCCATCTTTGAGAATCTGTCGATGACCATGAAAACACAGTCATTTCCATGCTTAGTAGAAGGAAGGCCTGACATGTAATCCATGGAGATGGATTCCCAAGGTCTACTAGGGGTAGGTAGCGGAGTATAGAGCCCTTGCTTCTTGATGGTCGGTTTGGCAATGGCGTAAGCAGTGTAGGATCTGATGTACTTCTCGACATCCTGTCAAACGTTCGGCCAATAGAAATACTTCTGCAGTACTGCCACTGTTTTCTCGAGCCCAAAATGCCTAGCGACTCGACTATAGTGTGCTTCCCATATCATCTTGGCACTCTTGCTTGAAGGAACACAAAGGTGTCCCAGGTGACATAATAGTGCATCTTGAAGGTGAAAATTTGAAACTTGCATACCCCCCAAGAGCGCCTTGTATGTGTAGCTGAATTCTGGATCGCTCTTGTAGAGAAGCGGCCAATGAGAAGTGTCATGCCCACAAGAGTTTAGAATGGTGGTTATGGCCACGATTGGTGGTCCGCTAAGGCTGTCTGCAGAATTTTTGGTGCTACCCTTCTTGTACTTGATGTTCAAATGAAATTGTTGCAGATATGTGGACCACTTCTGATGGCGATCGTTCTGCAACTTCCCTTGTGTCTGTATGAACTGTAGGGGTCGGGGGTCTATGTGGATGATTGTCTCCTTCCCCAAAATGTAATGCTTCCATTGTCGACAAGCCTGCACGATGGAATACATTTCTTTGTCATAAGTGGGATACTTTCGAACTGTGTCGGACAATTTCTCACTGTGATATGCCACTAGATGCCCCTATTGAGTAAGACCTGCCCCAATAGCATAGTCAAAGGCATCTGTCTTGATCTCAAATGGTTGTTGCAAGTCTGGTAATGTGAGCACTAGGGCAGAACAGAGGCGATGTTTCAATTCTACGAATGCCTTTTGTTGAGATTCCGACCAACAGAATTTTGTTTTCGCTCCTCCCTTGGTGACTTGACTCAAGGGCCAAGTGATATGAGAGAATCCCAACACGAACTTGCGGTAGAAATTAGCAAGACCCAAAAAGCTGCAAAGCTCTGTTAGGGTGGTTAGGGTTGGCCAATCCCGAATGACTTGGATCTTGGCTGGATCCACATGCACCCCTCTTTCATCAATAATGTATCCGAGATATTGAACCTGGGTCATGCCAAAAGTGCACTTCTCCAAATTGGCACACAACTTGTGTTGCCGCAGTGTTTGGAGGACTTGTCGGGTGTGGTGGAGGTGCTCTTCCCAAGTCTGGCTGAAGATCAGAATGTCATCCAAGTATACCACTACAAATGAGTTGGTGAATGGACACAAGATGTCATCCATCAACCTCATGAAGGTTGCGGGAGCATTTGTCAATCCAAAAGGCATGATGAGCCATTCGAAAAGGCCCTCCTTGGCATTGAAGGCAATCTTCCACACATCAGAGGGTTCGATTGGTACCTGGTGATACCCAGATTTAAAGTCGATCTTGCTGAAATATTTTGCCCCTTTGAGTTGGTCCAGAAGGTCATCAATTTGTGGGATCAGGTACCTATTCCGGACAGTGATCTTGTTCAGTGCCCGATAATCAATACAGAGTCTCCAAGTCCCATCCTTCTTCTGTACCAACATGATCGGGCTCCCACAGGGCGATGAACTTGGCCAGATGTGACCTTTCTGCAGCAGCCCCTGAATCTGCCTCTTGATTTCATCATTCTCTAGAACAGAGCGCCTATAGATCGATCCATTGGGTAGCGGCGCACCTGGGGTCGGGTCAATGGGGTGCTTGACCTGACAGTGTAGAGGCACCCCTGTGGGTGAGGTGAAGATGTCCCTGTACTCCTCCACAACCTTGTCCATTTGTTGTTGTCGTGCAGAGGAGCCATGTTTGGAGGTCGTGGCCACAGTCTTCTTCTTGCCCTGGGGTTGGATCATCAGGAAAACAAATTTCCAGGTTTGGGAAATGAGCTTATTGCATTGTTTTATAGTAACTAAAGAGATAGTGGGAGGCGGTGGTGCCTCTGGTATCTTGTACAATTTATTTCCCAAAGTAACAATAACAGTGCAAGGCCGGGACTCATACACAGCATGTCGCTTCCACAGGTATGGTTGGCCTAATAATACATCAGAAACATCAATAGGAGCAATGTCACACAATACCTCATCCGTGAAGGGCTTGATGCTATAAGGAAGGCGACATTGCTGGCTGACGCGGAGATCCCGTCCTTGGTGAAGCCACCCGATGGTGTATGGTTGTGGGTGTGCTGTGGTCGGGAAGCCCAACCGCTTCACGACATCTCTTCTGAAATGAGGTTCTTTTGACTCCTATTATCGACATTGAACCGTAGCGGGGAACCCTTTATCCACATCTGGGAGTGGAAGAGATGCTTTGCCTCCTCTCGATCTTCTGGTTCCTCTTTTTGGATCTTCGTAGTGGCAACAGTGGCGTTCGGCTCCGCATCAATAATTTGCTTCCCTTTGTCATTCACCTTGTCAGGTTCTGATTCAGAGTTGGAGTATGCATATGATTCAAAAGCCCTCATCTCGGCCACTAGCGACTGCTTGGCCCGACACTCACTTGTGTTGTGAGTGGAGCTCTTATGGAACTCACACCACTTTCCCGTGTCCTTCTTTGGCTTCGCGGTGTTGTTTTTTGCTTGTGTCTTTGGCATGTTGTCTTGGGCCGCCATGCCTTGGCTTTGTCCTTTGTTCTGCGGTTTTGTGGCACCTTTCCCTTGCTTTTGATTCGCAGATCCAAAGTCTCGCTTCTTCTGTTTGAATTTTTGCTCAATCTTGGCAGCATACCGGTATGCTGTACCAAGCGAGGAGATGTCGAGGAACTCCATTTCCTCCTGAATGTATATGTGCAGACAACCGCGATACTTTAGCACCAAATGTTTCTTTGAATCTTTGATACCCAACTTTGTATGCAGGGTATGGAACAGATTCGTTAGCTCATGCACATCTTGATCCCTTTGTTGCCGCAGCGTGGTCCATTGTATGTACTTGTCCTCATAGCTCCCCACGGGATAGTATTGTTCCTTGATGGCATCTCGGAAATAATTCCAAGTGGGTACGACTGAGAACAGAGAGGGTTTTGTCTCGTCCCTTTTCTCACAGTAGGTTTCCCACCAGTCCTTGACATGGGGGGTAGCTTTGAGGAGTGCAAAAATAATCTTTTCTCGGTCGGAAAAGTCATGAATCGAGAAATATCCTTCTAATAGATTCAACCATCTATCCATGACATCTGCATCTATTTGACCCTCAAATATGAGAATGTCAAAGTTTACTTGTACCTTAAAGGGAGTCGCGCCTCCAGAGTGGCTGCTGGATGCAGATGCGCCATCGGTGGGCAGTCGTTGAAGGATCTGGGCAAAGTTATCCATCATCGCGTTCCTTTGTTTTTAGAGGGCCTCCTCGAGCGATATTTTGATAGGATCTCTTGCTCCCTCATCTTTCTTTTCATCCCCCATGGGCGTTCGTCGGGGTTTGCGAGGCTGATCTTGCAAAGTTTCCACCAGATCGAGCCCTAACTCCTTATACCCCGACCTCGTTAGGGACATGCAAAGAAGGATAGAGAAAAATCTGACCGCTCTGATACCACTGATCCGGATTTATGCAGGAACGCAACAGAATACAAAAATAACCATAAACATAGAAATACAGCGGAAATAAGGCTTCATTTCATTAACATCAAATCACAGAAATATGCTTACAAACATGATGGAAATAAAATCGCTAGGGTGTTGGTAGCGAATCTCTGAGAAGAGATGTGGCGGCTACAGAGCTCTGAACTATGTTAGAATGAGGCTCGAGGGCCTATTTATTATGGAGAAACAATGGAGAACTCTAAACATCCAAAAACCTAACCCTAGGAGATGAAGCGTCAAAACTATGGGCCCCATTTGGGTAAATTGGTGTTTCAACTTCCCGGGGACGTAACTTCGGCATACTATCTTTGTTTGGGGCTTCAAAATGGCTCCGGAAGTTCAGGACCCAAAAAACTTCTAAAAATAGTAAGTTGTGAAAAAACTGAAAGAGACAATGGTGGGGCCCCAAGTGGAATAGGTGGGTGGCCAACAATATCCACTTGGATTAGATGCTCACCAAATTGATAGGTAGGTAGCCTAGACCTATCTCTTGCTTTTTATGCTCTCAAATCACGTAAAAGCCTCCTTCCTAAACTATCTCTCCAAACCTTAGATTTCGTTCTAGCCTTAAAAGGATTGAAATTGAGAAGAGAAAATTATGGAGAAAATTTAAGGTTGATCCCCAAGTGATCAGCGCAGTGCCTTGTCATGTGGGGATATGGAGTCAAGGATGTGCTAGATAAGCCGAAATTTGTTTCTAAAGAGGATAAAAATTGATTTCCTAAGCATAGATTTCTAGCATTTACCCACTTCTAAGGAAAATGGAATTTGATGGCGAGTTATAGGAATTCTTGCACTGAGAACATTCATTACATGTTATACAAGGACTAACATATGCAATTCTCAACTAAATAGCCTTCCAAAATTATTTTTCAACAAATTAGGGCACAAATAAGCATAATCTAGAAGCAACAATTCCATACATTAGACAATTTCAAGATAAAATTCATCAACAATAGGCACTAAAAAGATCATGAAGTATATCCATCAATTCACCAATGAAATAGCTCGAAAGACAATTGAAATTAACTTCCAAACACTGAAATGAATCCAAGAATAATCCAATAGCCAAAAAGAAACAAGTGTAAGTTCCTTTAAGATTTCCAATGTCTCCAAATGATGATGATGAAAGAGATCAAATGAGATCTCTCTAATTTATTTGTTCAGTGATCTCTAACTTAGGCAAAAATACCCTCAGGTCAATAAATGATGGGCTAATACTAAGTGAGTTTATAAGGAAACCTCATAGCCAGTGTAAAAACATAAGAAAAAACCCACAAAGTGGTTGAAATGATGATATCATGCATGCGTGGACCCTTCAAGGGCACACATTTGGCTCCTCCGGTGCCAAAGTGTGTTTAGAGGGCTCCAAAAATCATGATCGGGGGGTTGGCCCCTAAATCTCCATCCAAATAATCTTGTGGACCCTAGTTTTGTGTTTGGGGCTCAAAATGGGTCTCATGGGTCTCCTAGTGATAGAATTGTCTGATATTGCTCCAACGTTGAGGGTTGTGAGCTAAGTAATCGGATTCGTCAAAAAGGGTCACTGAATCTCGAATCCCCGTATCGGATACGAATTTGTACCCGATTCGCCCCCAATTCACCGGGTACAGTGTATCCGTACATGGTACGGTGTATCCTGACCGTATCCCTGTACGGATACGTCCTACCTAGTGAATCGGATACGATTGGACCCATTAAAAAAAAAAAAAAAAAAAAACCCCGCATATTTTGAAGAGATTCGAGCATCCCGTAAGTGCACTGTCCCTCTATATTTTGCACCAGTGCTAGATCCTGTCACATTTGATGATGGAGTAGAGGCGTCATCCTCCACACCAGCAGATGCAGAGATGGCAGAGGAGGAGCATGCATTAGAGCTAGAGAAGAGCAGTGGTGAGCATGATGATCGGGATGAGGACAATGATGCTAATTATGATGATGAGGATTGATGACTCATTGACTTTAAGTCTCTGACTCATTGAGGCTTCAGGTTTGTAGTCTTGTAGACTGTAATTTTTTTGTATTTTCTATTTCTATTTGCCATTGGCAGTGTACTTATGTAACACATTTTGATTCTAATGAGTTAATGAGAAAACTACCGTGTCTTACTATCTTCAATCTTGTCTTTCTGAGTAAATTTGACAATTGTATCATGTATGGTGTATCGATGTGTCAATGATCAATGATCATGTATGACTCATGAGTATCTATGTTTGAATCAATGAATTTTGTATGAATTTGTGTAAAAAATATCTAATTTTTAATATATATATATATATATATATATATATATATATATATATATATATATATTTTAAAAAAATATATATATTTTTAATAAAATAATATATAACGTATCGTATCCCAAAAGTATCCTGTTCCGGGGGTCACCGTACTCGAATCCGATTCATCGAATCCTCGTATCCCCGTATCAGGTGACTTAGGCTGTGAGGATGGTGCTAGCCCTACCATGCCTCGAGGGGTGAGACAAACCTCATGTGGACCTTAGATCAGCTGCCAAACGATGTGTACATTGCTAGGCCAGCTACGACACGCTGGTCGAAGTTTATCATCTCATGCATAATCTGGGGCAAAGTGCAGACTGCTGGGGGTACTCTAGGTGCCCATGGAATGGAATGATGCTCAGAAAGTAATAGGAGTCCCATGGATCTCAATGCTTCACCTATAGGGTGTCATAATATTCCTCTAGTAGACTTGGGCCCTAGTTAAGTTGCCCAACCTATGACGAAAACCACCTGCCAATCACATACAATATCCAGTGCTACATCTTCACCATCACATACAATAATCATTAGTGCGCCTATGTGAACCAAGCTTGTTAGTCAAGGGAAAATTGACACTTCATAAAGGGCTTCCCTTCCAAAGTTAGGGCTACATAATAATGTTACCTCACTAGGTAGGAGTGGCTAATAGAAAATGCTATTAGGTTTTCCTAGACCCTAAGGGGAAAGTCAGATCCCTGGTCCATCTTTCAATTAATAGGTGGCATGTGAATAATGATGGAACAAAATGTTGATTTTTGGTACCTTTAGAAGTGCTCTAAGTCTCCAAATTTGTGGAGAGGCTTAGGCACATGTATTCCAAAGAACCCATAAACCGTTTGTGAAAATTCCACTCGAAATATGTTTTATTGTAAAAATTAATTATTTTAATGGGGACCCTAAGTCTAAACTTAGGGAAATTAAATAATTAAAGGGTATTAATAAAACAGAGTGTGAATGATCTAGAAGAAGCGAAGATCAAGTCAAGTTATAATCTTAGCCATTGACTAGAGATTTAATCTCGGTTGTTGATGTCTCAACAAGAAGACTATAAAGGAAGGCTTGAGGGCCATTTGGAAAGACACGCCGAGTGAATCAAGTGATCGAATTCTTTTGACGGAGAAGTGCTTGAACGAAGATCAAATCTAAGTGATTCTAGCGCAGTGAGGGGCAAAGATAGTTTTCGGAGAGAGTGATTTTCTCAACTGGAGAATCATCAATAGAGAGAGGCAGAAAGAGATCCAACAGAGCCAACATAGAGCCAGATAGGCTGACGCAGAGCCAGTGCAGAGCCACGCAGACGCTGAGAGGGTTTTCGAGATTTTACTATTGGATCAGTTAGAAGCCGGGAGCCAAGGTGTGAGACCGGGAGGCTGAGATTTGAGAATTTGGGATTCAGATCGATCTATTGCTGGGGTGACGCAGAGCCTACACAGAGGTAGCGTAGGGACCTCCACGGGCATCTCATCCAATGTCCGGATCAGTCGGGAAATTCCAGTGATTGAGTGAGGTAAAACTCACAAAATTTTTGTTAGTTTTATCTCTCTGTAACTGATTAACCCTTGTGGTATTTAGAGATGTATTCAGAAATTGCTACTGCTTAATAATAAAACCCTTAGATCTGCGGCACTGGTTTTCCCGCATTGGGTTTTTCCGGGGACATTAGTGCAAAATAAAGCTGTTCTATGTGTGTATTGTTCTTTGGTCAGTTTCCTTGTTTCTGAATCATAAGAAATAAAGTGTAGGCTGCTTCAATAATCTACTTCAATATTTCATGAAGAAATATGAAATAACTATATAATGTAATTTACAAGTAGATAAAGTAGATTCAGCTGGTTGCAGTAGGATTCTTGAGATTGTTAGATCTAGGAATTTTCATATGGTATCAGAGTGTTTGATCTAAAATAGGAATAGTAGATCTAGCATTGAAGTGAAGGCCGAATTGTTGCACCAGCAGCAGATCGAATCCCAGAGGGATTGCACAGTTCTAGCCAGAGGGGCTGAATTTTCGAGGTGGTCTATCTCTGAGTGAGTCGACAGAGAGGTAAGACTTCCGGATCGAGATCTTGCCAAGGCAGACAGAGCAACGTAGAGCCAGATGGACGTTGTTTTTCTGCAAGCAGTTGCTGGGCAGAGAAGTGTCAGATGAAGAAGAGCACATAGTGAGGGAATTCTTTCTCAGTGAGTTCCTTGCCGAGGAATTCAATTTTTCTCATTTGCTGGGCAGCAGAGGAGCAACATACTTACCAGCTCCATCAGGGAGTGTGTGAGCGAACCTAGAAACTACGCAGTAGGGAGAAAGAGGGAGCAATTCGACAGTTTTCGGTTGAGTTGGCATCTCACGAACTTAGCGATCAGGATCGGTTGGAGGGTTCCTCCAATTACGTGATCTAGAAGGAAAGAATCAAATTCCTTTTGGACGAATATGATCTCAAGGCGTTTGTGGAAAACGTGGTTGCTGTACCTACAGATCCGAATCAAAACAAAAAGTACAAGTCTGATATGGAAAAGGCCAAGAGACTTATCCTTGATGGTGGCAAGGATCATATAGTCTCTCATATAGCTCGCAAGAATGCAAACAGGGAGATATGGGAGGCCTTTTCCTTGCTATACAAAGGAACTTCCGAGCAGTGGAAGATGTACTTGGAGCAGAAGCTCCGGATGATCCAGATGCAGAAGGGGGAGCACATTGCTCCATTCTTAACGAGACTTGAGGAAATTCGTGACCAGTTGGCAGTCGTGGGATCCACCCCAACTGTTGCAACTATGGTGAGGTTCGCCCTTAACGCAGTGATTGAGGAGTGTCAAGTTTTTGTCCAAAGTATCTTGGGCAGGGCAACGCTACCAAGTTGGGAGGAGATGTGGGCAACTGTTCAGGAGGAGGAGCTGAGAAGAGATTTTGTCAAGTGCAAACTTGATGGTAGCAGCGGGAGCGAATTGAAGAATCCGGAGGAGGAGGAGAATGCAGCCCTCGCATCGAAGGGACAACATGGGCAACAAAAAAAAAGAGATGTTTCGAAGGTGAAGTGCTTCAGATTTGGCGAGATGGGCCTCTTTGCATCACAATGTCCTTTGAAGAAAAAGGACAACGATGAGAAGTGCGATCCAAAAGTTTCAGTTGCGAAGATCGAGGAGGATGAGTTTGCCATGAGTGCCGACGCATCTCCAGAAGGGAAATGGGGTGACATAGTACTGTAGTTCACGTTGAACTTCAATTGGGCAGGATCGTCGAGGAGCCCACCTCATGGATCATCACCTTGCTACGGGAGCCCATGATTAGTATGATTAGTAGTAGCGGGATGGAGGAGTTTCCAATCGGTGCAGAGGAGTGCAGAGACAGTAGTTGCAGTGGGTGGCAGCGCCAACTTCTGAGCAAAGTAGAGCAGAGGAGCAACAACGCAGTGCAGAGCAACCGAAGCACAATGCAGAGCAACAACAAAGCAGTGCATCAAAGGGACAACACAGTAGCTATCAACAGTCAGTGTCTTTAGCACTGAGATGCATCACTGGACACTTGATCAGTTTTTTGGGTGGTTTCAGTTGCTTCTCTCAGCAATTGATTTGCAGTGTAAATGTAGTGTTAGCAGTGGCAGTGCTAGCAGCATAGCAAATGCAGCATTTGAGAGGGAGTTGTAGTACGTATGCAACAGTGGCAGTGGCAGTGTCATGGGCCACATTACAATTGCAGTAGTAGCTTAGTGGTTGGTCGACAGCTTTTTAGACATCAACAGTGTAGAGGATGCTTCAGGGTCAGAGTAGTATGCAGCAGGCATGTTGCTAGAGCACTTTCGTCGCTATGGAGTGTTGATTTTTGGTAGCATCGAAAGTGCTCTAAGTCTCCAAATTTGTGGATAGGCTTAGGCACATGTATTTCAAAGAACCCTAGAGACCGTTTGAGAAAATTCCACTCATAATATGTTTTATTGTAAAAATTAATTATTTTAATGGGGACCCTAAGTCTAAACTTAGGAAAATTAAATAATTAAAGGGTATTAATAAAACATAGTGTGAATGATCTAGAAAAAGTGAAGATCAAGTCAATTTATAATCTTAGCCGTTGATTAGAGATCTAATCTCGCCCGTTGACGTCTCAACGAGAAGACTATAAAGGAAGGCTTGAGGGCCATTTGGAAAGATACACCGAGTGAATCAAGCGATCAAATTCTTCTGACGGAGCAGTGCTCGAATGAAGATTAGATCTTAAGTGATTCTAGCGCAGTGAAGGGCAGAGATAGCTTCCAGAGAGAGTGATTTTCTCAGCCGACGAATCAAAAACAAAGAGAGGCAAAAAGAGATCCAACAGAGCCAGCATAGAGCTAGACAGGTTGACGCAGAGCCACGTAGGGCTACGCAGAGGCTGAGATGGCTTTTGAGATTTTACTGTTGGATTAGTTTCAGAAGTCGGGAGCCGGGGTGTGAGACCGAGACGCTGAGATGTGAGATTCACGAAGTCAGATCGATCTATTGTTGGGGTGACGCAGTGCCAAGAGGAGGTGATGGAGTGCTTATGCAAGCATCGCATAGATGTAGCACAAGGACCTCGAGGGGCATCTCATCTAGTGTTCGGATCAACCAGGAAATTCTAGTGATAGAGTGAGGTAAAACTCTCAATTTTTCTGCCAGTTTTCTCTCTCTGTAACTGAATAACCCTTGTGGTATTCAAAGATGTATTCAAAAATTGCTACTGCTTAATAATAAAACCCTCAAATTTGCTGCACTAGTTTTCTTGTATTGGGTATTTCCGGGGACATTCGTCCAAAATAAAGGTTTGCTATGTGTGTGCGCATTCTTTGGTCAATTTCTTTGTTTTAGAATCCTACAAAATTAAGTGTAGGATGCTTGAGTGATAGTTACTTCAATATTTCATGAAAGATTTGAAATAACTATGTAATGTAATCTGTAAAGTAGATGAAGTAGATTCAACTAGTTGCATTAGGATTCACTGAGATTGTTAGATGTAGGAATTTTCACACAAAAGGGGGATAAAGGGGCATCCATAATGAGGAAGTTCACATTTTGGGCATACAGATGTGAGGAAGGAGCAAAAATGGATGCATGAGAGACACTCTACCTTTGTTTTTCCACCCCTTATTCATCTTTTGCCTTTTCTTGATTTTTTCTTTTATTATTCACTTGAGGCTTTAGGGAATGAGAGCTTGTGGCCATGTGATGTGTAGCAGTGGTTATCCCCTTAATGCAATGATGGGGCAATTCATCACCCACCGGGGGTTGGGACATACAAGGGTTGTTTTTCAATGATGTCATACCATATAAATTTATGTAGATGTTCTATGCTTGATGCAACTTTACTTTTATTATAGCAATCACATAAACAGTTAAGTAAAATGTTGATAGAACATACCAGTGGATCTATAGAAGACAAACCAGAAATAGGAGAATGTGTTGGTGCGTTACGGCGGTCAGCAGGATGCTTCAACCAGCAAAGTCTTCTTGGTCGACCAACCTAGAATGTGTCACAACAGTCCTCAAATCAGTCACCCAGTCAACTCAAAGTCAACCCCAGAAAAGTCAACGCAACCCAGAAAAGTCAACACAGGGCAGCAACAATAAAGTCAACGCAGCTCCAACTTCAGTCAACCTTTTGACCTCGATTTTTGTGCCAATGAGTACGGCCTTCAAAAATCGAACTCTCCACAAAATTTCAGCCAATTCGGACCATGCGTTGACCAAAGTCAACACTGGTCAAACTTGCCCAGAAACCCTAACTGCAGAAAATTTGCTGCAGTAAATTTCGTCCTTTTTGCTGCAGTAGATTTCGTCCTTCTTCTCACGTGGGAGATGAAACTGCTTCTCAGATGCTCGTATATAATCAGAGGAGAAGATGTGTGATGAGATGAGTTCAAAATGCTCCAACGTTGACCCTATAAATACCAATCATGAGAGGTGTGTGACATATCTGCTGGGGGTAAAAACCTTAAGGCCGACCTGCACATAAAATTTATTACAAATAATAAATTCAAAATAAATGCTCTGCTCATCAGATTAAAATCAATTTTAGATCGATTTTACACCTCTTGGAAAGAGGAATCCAATACAAATATTGGTATCTTCATCTGAGCATCACAAGATGGAGTTTGGACCTGGTTGTCCAAATTTAACTCTCCTTCTCAAGTAGGGAGAACTCCATCCACCGGTGCAATCAAACATCGTGCGTCATCTGGCAAGTAACTTGCTTTGCTAGCCTCTTTGTTCCGTAAAGAAGTGGAGTGGAGTCCGCAGGCTTGTGACTACGACTAACGATTCGGCCCCCAGGTCAAAACCTCCTCCGAGACCTCACAAAGAGTCTCCAACCAACCCGAAGTTGGTTCATCGACCCGAAGTCGGTCGAGACCTCATTAAGACTTGATCCCCGAGATCGGATGGTTGGAAGTACATGCCATGAAAGATGAGAAGTGAAAGCAATCTGCGATGCGTCCATCGGTCTTTGCTGCGGTCTACAACGCTTTCCCACCTCATTGGCCAAATGAGAGGTACTTCCCATGAGCCTTGAACTCAATGGGTAGGATGCATACGGAGCACAGATAATGAGAGGTGAACCAACTCAATAATCACAACGGTGGGGTCCAAGCACACCAACAAGGTTTGGCAAGCCTAGCCTTGTGGTTGCTCATAGCTCCGAGAAGCTGTCCCTAAAGCCCCTAGAGCTCCTCGAGCTCATCGTCCAACAGGACCCACATCATAGGGTCGTTCCATGATACCAAGTCTCTCACGGAAGGTTAGGAACTTGACCTTCCCCAGAGGCTTAGTGAGAATATCCACGACCTGTTCATCAGTTCCTATATGATTGAGCCTTACGACGCCTCGTTGTACCATATCCCCGATGAAATGATACTTGATATCAGTATGCTTGGATCGGTTGTGGAACACAGGATTCTCGGTCAAGCGAATCCCACTCTGTTTATCACAGAGTATCACAGTGGTATCTAGCACATGTGCAAATAGCTCACTAAAGAGCTTTTGCAACCAAACTGCTTCACAACAGGCCATACTTGCAGCAATGTATTTGGCCTCTGCTGTGCTCAAAGCCACCAACTTCTGCTTCATGCTCATCCATGAAATCAAAGCAGAACCAAGATTGAAGCAGCATCCCGGTGTGCTCTTACGATCCACCACACTGCTAGCCCAATTGGCATCAATATATCCAAGGAGTGTCACGCTCCCGACAGTGTATCTCAGCCCATGGTTTATCGTGCCCCGAAGGTATCTCAAAAGATTCATGGCACCAACCCAGTGAAAGTGATGAGGCTCAACCATCTGTTGACTCAAAGTGTTCACTGCAAAACATATATCTGGACGGGTGTTCACTAAGAACATCAGAGCCCCTACGAGTTGACAATACTCAGTAGGATTTGCCAATACGGGCCCAACAGCGCTGCCACTCAACTTCTTGAAGTTGAGTTCCATTGGTGTTGACACGGACTTACGGTCCACCAGCACAAATCTTTCCGGAAACGACAATGTATTTTCCTTGAGAAAGGAAAATCTCGCCGAGTCTCTGCCAGGACCTCCGGACCTAGGAAGTAGTGCATCAATCTAGGTCCTTCATCTCTCCGAACTCGGCCAGTAAACTCCTTCTTTGCCGCGATGAATGCGAGTCGGCACAGTGGGAAGAGGTCATCCACATACAAACACCGGTATGAAACTTATCGGCCAGGTCCCAAGGGTTCGGATGTTCGCCGATGAAAGTGAACTTCATCCAAGTAACTGTCTGTCCTCCGTACTGACCTGGGTGCTTGCTACAGCGCATAAGAGGGCCTTCTTGACATAACGGTTTTGGGTGTCACGATCTGAGGACTTGACCCAGGAGGTTGCTCCCCTTCTCTTCCTTCTTCGCACCATGCAGAAAACAGATGCCATCTGATGAAGATTCCATCCTTGCGTAGCAGCAAGGGCTATAATAGATCGAATGGTGGTATATCGGGCCACAGGTGCAAATATGTCATTATAATCTATGCCTTCCTTTTGAGAGAAGCCACGGGCAACTAATCTTGCCTTGAACTTTTCAGCACTTCCATCAGAGCCATGCTTGATCTTGTAGAGCCATTTCGAGGTGACAACTGCTTTATCCTTTGGTCTTGGAACCACATCCCAGACATCATTCTTCATAATGAAAATGGAAAATCGCTGCTTCAAACATTGGGGGATAACCACCCGGTCGGGACCTTAAGAGAGCTCCTTTTCCATTTGGTGTGGTGGCTCCGTCTGGATATATAGGACCAGTTTCCTAGTAATTTAAATGGGTTGGTAATGGAATGATTGGATGGGGGAAAATGAGACTAAATGACTAAAATAAAACTATTTAATCTAATTTAAATACTGATGAAATAACTCTAAAATTAACCCGGGCATCAAATGTGAATACAACTTTAAATTGTTTCAATTAACCAATAACCATGAAAATGTATTACAGCTTAATTGAAATGTGCAGTAACAAATAAAGATAACTCTGTTTAAGAAATTAAACAGAGTTGTAATAACATATTGCATTCATCATAATATATCGCTTGCATATACTATAAAAGATAAATATTTCTAACACACTCAGAAATGATATGTATAAAGAAATATTGTGAAACAAGTACACATAAACGATAGCAATTTAATTTGAATATTACATAACAAAAGAAACTAACAGTGAATAGATAGAAATACCATATCCATCTCGATACTTTCCAATGCAATCCGATATTCAAATCCAACAACTTCAATGTAAAATCAACTCCAAGATACAAAAATGCAATTCTTAAAGATAATTTCGCAGAGAATCACCAGATGTGATCCTTCATAAAAATATAGGAGTCAATGGAGTACAGAAATGTAATCTCCAAGTCAAAATATTACAAATTCAGGACCCCTTTCTAAATGCCTGAAAGGGGTTTAAATAGGTACTTAACAACAAAAAATAACTAAAACTATTCCTACAATCTATCTAAATAAAAAAAATATCTGAAACAGAAATGCGAGCTTGATGAAAATCGACTCATTGATCATCTGTTGTGGTTGATGTGCGAAGGCGGCAGATTTTGAGCATATCCTTTACTTCTTCAGGATGACTAAGCTTTGAGTGTAATCGTCCTGTGTATGTGGCATCGGAGAACTCTGGAATGATGCAATCAATGGCATTTGAGAGAAATTTAATTGCTGTCTGTTGACTATGTGGCTTGATGAGATAAGTCCACATTGAATCCCATGATATTCCTTGTAATTGGCCAATTTGCTGATTTTTATTGATGATCTCTTGTTTCCATCTAAGATCAGTTTCTTTTACTTTGGGTAATTGACAGGGACTACAATCTGCAATTAAATTGATTGCATATAAGTTATCATTTACCATCTGTGTTACATTGCTCATTATTCCCTTAACTCTGGATGTGGCCCTTTCTGCTTTGATCAAGCGATGTTTCAATTCTGCAAAAACAATTTCTTTATGTCTCTCCATAATTTTGGGAAGATCTGCTTTTCTCCCTGATTCTGAGTCTTGCCATAAAAGAAAATTGGAGATCTTTTCTTCAGCTTCATCAAATTCAGTCTTAAGAGCGACTCCTTCATCTATCAGGGAAGATGTTAGCTCACATAAAGACTCCGCTTCTGTAATCTTTAGACAAAATTCATTTAATTGTTGAGACAATAATTTGTTTGTCTCCAAACCTTCATTTTTGAATTGATCCAGAGTGGGATAATTCTTGAACTTGTCCAATTTAGATTGAAACATCTTTTCTTGTTCAATCTTCAGAGTCTGCTCATTTTGTAGAAGAGCTTGTAATTTTGCAATTTCTTGATTTAGCTGCTGTTGCTTTTCTAGGGTCTGTTGATCAATCTTCTATTTTTCAACAGACAGCTGCTCTTCTAATTGTTTACTCTTGAGCTCTTCATCCTGTAATCGCTGTTCCAACTGAATGATCTTTTGTTGGTTTTCTGCAACTTGTTCCTCAAAAATGGCAATTTGTACATCCTTTTGTTTCATCAACTGTGTAACTTCGGAGGCTTTATCTATAGTGGCAGCACTATAGGCACCTGCATACTGAGACAATTTGGTGAGATCCTCAGATGGATTCACCTCATCATTCTTATAAACAATATTCATAAATTCCCCCTGTGATGCCAAAAGTGCATCTTGATCGGTTCTCCTCATTTTCCTCTGTTTTCTCACCACAACCCTATGTTTTGCATTGTAAAATATATCTAAAGGAGGAATTTCTTCTATCTTTAACACAATCTCACTAGTGGTGTTTTCAGGGATGATTTCTACATCCTGGTCTTTTGGATCATCAACTTGGGAAATGTTTTGTTGTCCTATTTGCTAGGCAAATTGTTCATATTGGCTCAGCAAATGAGGAGAAACAATAAGTTCAGTAGCTTCCTGTCCTCCAAGTTGAGAACTTGCACTATCATTTTTAAGTCTGTTCAGTATTTTTACTCTTTGTGCTTCCTTCCTCAATATGCACATGGGCATCAGTCCCTGTGCTCTCTTTTCCTGCTTGAGCCGAAGACTGCTGCACATCAATTTTAGTAGCAGTTTCTGATTTTCCAGTGTCAACTTTGCTGCTATCATCTTTCTTCTCCAAAACAGGATTAGCTCCTATTACTTCCTTGCCAGATGTACTTCCTGTATCCTTCTGTTGTGCTTCATATCCCTGTGTAGAAATCCTCAACTGATCCAGAGGAACTCTGAGTAGCCTCTGACTTCTAAATAATAAAAATTTATTCATTTCTTCAAGCTGAAGTTTGGACTTGGCCAAATAAAAAATTTGAGACATTTTTTCTACAGAAATAAAGAAATCATCAAAGACATCTGGTTCATGTTCGAATCGAGCAATTGAAACAGAGGTAGTAAAATCATACGCCACCTTCTTGGGATCATATTTCCTTCCAGGAATTGTTGAAAGTTTAAGATCGGTTAACTTAGCAACTTCTTTTTCAGCATGGACAAAATTGTTGAGAGTATAGTCACCACATTTGAAAGGAAAAGTAGGCCACATGAGCTTTTTGCTGTTCTTTAAAGTCCTAGACATACCTTCTACTGTCAGCTGATAAGAAATTTCCTGTGCTAACAGTTTGTCCGAAACATATAAAGGAAGGATGTGTGGCTCTACAATACTTCCAAAAATTCTGACACAAGTGAATTTTTCTTCCCCGAACCAATCTCCAATAGAGGACAAATCAACTCTAGCTTTATCGGAAAGTCTAGGAGGGAATCAGCCAAAAATGATTTGGTAAATCGGAATAAGAAAACCATGGCAAACTCTGTAAACATGACTTCTGAAATACCCCTTCCATAAGAACTTATGATATATATGAATCGGGACAGGTTCTTTAGGAGTCCATTTCCATCCTAATAGGGGAAATTCTGAATTGAAACACAGGTCATCTAGGATGTAAGTACAAAAGTAAAAAGGAGTGGAATTTCCTGAGTTTTTGTCTTTCCTGTACTCAAGAATTCTATTGGCTATCCTATCAGACAAGATAACAACCCAATCCATTATCTCAGAATTAATAGCAGCATGTATCAACGGAACCATTTGAATGGAAAACCTGGCCGAATTATCATTACCAAATAATCTACACATCATAACTGCGGCATAACAATATGGAGGCAAGAGAGAATTCACGGAGTACATACCTAATGCCTCATGCATGTGTTTTTCAGGAGCCCTTCTCCATTCTCTGATTGGTTCTGACTGATTTTCATTGTTTGCAGCGAATTCTTTGATAAAATTTTTGTTATAAATCTTTTGTGGGTTAGGAAGGTGGTACATTGCCTTGATATCCTCTGGTCTGAACGATCCGAAGATTGCCCCAGATTCAGAAACAAAATTTCTGTCTTTGATAGACACATTGTTAATCACCCATCTAATAACATCATAATACGGGAAAATGCTTGCCCGAGTAGCAACTCTGTGCAGAAATGAGTTTGCTAATGAACCAAGAGGACTTTCAGAATCCAAGTATGAGTCGGCTTCGTAAGGAACTGTGGCTTTAGCTTCCACAACTCTAGGGCTTTCCTTTTCCAATAGATTGTAAACATTTTCCCATGACATTTTCCCAAGTCCCTGGCAGGAGGTGTCTGTAACCAGCTGAAGTTTCGCTGGTTTCTCTTTAGGCGGCATTGTAATCACAGGGGCTTTTGTAGCAACGGTAGCTTTAGATTTTCTGAATCGCTTCGACATTTCAGTGTTTGGGAGTATTTCTGTTGCCCTGCGAACAGAAAAATTGGATGTTCTATTGCTCTGCGACAAGGAGAAGCTTTCAGCCAAAGTAAAAACGTAATAATGAAAAACAACTATACAAAGGGTTTATTCATTGATTTGTATTTATTATTTCCGTGGTTTTAAAACTTAAATGCCCTCTAGGGGGTCATACTCATGCATTCAATAACAAAATGAATCATTGTTATTCGTTTGATTCGTGAGTTTAATGTTATCGTACAATTGGAGATTTGGCGTATTTTCGAAATAAGTATAGATATATTTCCCTTTAAAACAATGAAACACGATGAATCATAATAAATGGATATTTAAGTCAAAATCGCATCGCAATTCGTTTTAAAAGAGAAATGAAGCAAGAGCTATACCAAATCTCGATTGCGAAGATCGCATCAGAGTTTTAAAATGAAATGAACCATTTAATACTTTCTCCGAAAATGTGATTGCGATGAGATATGATCCGTCGCATCGGAGTTTTAAAACGAAAGAATGCAATGTTTAAATTTCTTCCGAAATGCGATTGCGATGAATCACATTGCATCGGAAATATATACAAGAGATACAACACTTTAAACTTATTCGAACTGCGATTGCAATTGAGCGCGATCGCATCGGAACTTTACAAAGCGAAAACAAAACTTTTAAAGAACTCTCCGAGTTTCTGATTGCGATTACTGTTCATTTTAATTATTATTAAGTATAAAGGCTTTATAATGTGTTTGATATGATTAAAAGGCCTTATAACTCATCGGATCGTAAAGTTATTAAAGGTTGTACACTTTGTGAATAAAAATGTGATATGTATCCTTTTATCAATGAATTTTTTATTTCTATTTAGGAATAAAGATATAAAAAGGGGACCTATTTTTAAATGGGATTTACTCTAAAATTTAAAAATGGGGAGGGTTGTTGTACAGTACAACACAACCTTGAAGTAAAGGTTCGGATCAGCATTACTTCGAGTGAAGCCCAGCTTCATCAAGTAGCTATCTATCCTCTCGTACCAAGCTCTAGGTGCTTGCTTCAGCCCATAGAGGGCCTTCTTCAACCTGCAGACATGGGTGTCCCAATCCTGGACTTCGAACCCCAGAGGTTGCTCCACATATACCTCTTCCTTTATCGCACCATGTAGAAATGCGGTCTTCACGTGCATCTGATGAAGATTCCATCTTTGCATAGCAGCAAGGGCTATAATAGAACGAATGGTGGTATATCGGGCCACAGGTGCAAATATGTCATCATAATCTATGCATTCCTTTTGAGAGAAGCCACAGGCAACGAATCTTGCCTTGAACTTTTCAGCACTTCCATCAGATCCATGCTTGATGTTGTAGAGACATTTCGAGGTGACAACTGCTTTGTCCTTTGGTCTTGGAACCACATCCCAGACATCATTCTTCATAATGAACTCATACTCTTCGTGCATAGCATCCTTCCAGACTTGATGCTTTATGGCTTCCTCAAAGGATCCAGGCTCGGATTGTACAATAGTACTCATGGCTGCTAGATATCCTTGGTATCTATTCGGCTTCTTGCTTTCACGGAATGTCCCCCTTGGGGCAGCATGTCCCTCAGCATCCTCGAGAGTGTCCCTGAGTCATGATGGTCTCTTTCCTAGTGAAGGAGGTGGATCAATCGGGTCCATCGGTCCTTCAACATCAGGCATTGTTTCATCCTTCGGTTCCTCTTGATTTCTAGGCCTTGCTTCATTATCTTCCTCAGATCTCGGAAGATTGAGTACTTTCCTCAAGGAAGTATCTTCGTCAAAGGTGACATCGTGGCATATCTCCACTTCCTTTTGACCAGGCACATAGACTCTATAGGTTTTCGAAGTTTCACTATAGCCCACAAACATTCCTTTCTTCCCAGAAGCATCCAACTTGCTCCTCTTTTCTTTCGGCACATGAACGTAGACGGTACATCCAAAAACTCTAAAATGTGAGACATCAGGTTTCTTACCAGTGAAAACTTCTTTGGGAGTTTTGGAGTCCAGAGCGGAATGAGGGCATCGGTTTTGAATGTATACAGCAGTATTCGTAGCTTCTCCCCACAGAAACTTTGGTAGACCCTGGTCACATAGCATGGCACGGGGAGCTTCCATAATGGTCCTGTTCTTTCGTTCACCAATGCCATTCTGCTCAGGAGTATAGGCAGTAGTGGTCTCCCTCTTAATGCCAGCTTCTCTGCAAAAGTCCTTGAACTCATTTGACTCATATTCAGTGCCATTGTCGGTCCTCAAAATCTTGATCTTTTTCCCTGTCATATTTTCCACGAAGGCTTTTGAATGTGCGGAACCACATGAAAGTCTCATCCTTCTTCTTTAAGAAATATATCTAGGTTTTGCAAGAGAAGTCATCTATGAACGTCATATAATATGAACATCTTCCCAAGGATGTCACAGGCAGCATACCAGATAGATTAGAATGAATCAATTCCAAGATATCAGATGTCTTTGTGCCACTAGAGGGGAAAGGTCCCCTTGTGTGCTTTCCTTTGGCACAACCCTTACATACACCTTCATGATTATTTGGAAAATCGGGCATTCCTGTCACCACCTTCCTTGCTCGGGAAGGGCTTTGTAGTGAAGGTGTCCAAACCTTCGAAGCCATAGTTCAGTTTGTCGAATAGTATCACATGTCATTGCTCCCAGCGAACTTCCTCCAACCTGATAGAGTGTATCAACTCTAAACCCAATCGAGATAGCTTCCTTAAAGCTCTTCTTCCACATGAGCACCTTTCCATCAGTGAATGCCACATTGAAACCTTTGTCTTCCATGGCCGATATAGACACAAGGTTCTTCTTCAAATTTGGTATGTAGAGTACATCCTGCAAGTGAAGGACTTGTCCTTGAGACAAGTGGAGGGTCATAGTCCCTGTCCCTTTCATGGAATATGTCGCATTATCTCCAAGGATAATTTCCAGATTAGTATCCTTCTAAATCATATCAGAAAGTGTTTCCTTGAACCCAGTGATATGCCTTGAGGCACCACTATCTATCAACCAAACATCCATAGTGTCGGGTGGGGATGCAGTGGAGAGGGCAGATACAAGAATGTATTCATTTCTTTTATCAACAACATTTGACTCCTCATACCTGGAGTTTCTAGACCTTTTGAAAGGTTGATTGTTTTCGCCAGAGGGAGCCTTCCTCTTTCCTTTGGACCTGTTGTTTCTTTGATTTCCATTCCTTCGGTTGTTGTTGTTGTCATCACTATCGGGAGAATCCTTCTTGAAAGGACATTCTCTAGCATGATGACCTGGCCTATGACAAGTGAAACACTTGCCCTTCTTTCCTTGGGCCACTGTTCTTCCTTTGTTCTTTGGACCACTAGAGTTCTTCTTTCTAGAATGAGCAGCGTAGGGAGCATTTTTGTCATTTTCGTATTCCTTCACTCTTGTCTCTTCTTGCATGCATCTTGACAGTAGCTCGTCAAAGTTAGGAATTGTATTGTTATTGAGAATGGTAGTGTTGAATACTTGCCATTCATATGGGAGCCCTCCAAGTGCGGTGAGTACCATCTCACGATCAACGATTGTTTCTCCAATAGCCAGCAGATTGTTCCTGATCTCGGTCAGTTTCAGAAAGTATGTTTGGATAGACTCATCCCTGCCTTTCTTCAGATTCTTCAATTGATTCTTGAAGAATAGCACCTGGTTTGCATTGTTTACTTTGAACATTTGTATCAGCTTATCATACATCTCTTTGGATGTGCCTAGCTCGATATGTAGGCAACACCATTTCTATATGGCCTGGAGCACCAGTTGCATGGTGACTACACAGCGAGTATGGCCTGTTGTGAAGCAGTTTGGTTGTGAAAGCTCTTTAGTGAGTTGTTTGGACATGTGTAGATACCACCGTGATACTCTGTGATAACCAGAGTGGGATTCGCATGATAGAGAATCCTGTGTTCCATGACCGATCCAAGCATATTGATATAAGGTACCACTTTATCTGGGATATGGTACATCGAGGCGCCGTAAGGCTCAATCATATAGGAACTGATGAGCAGGTCGTGGATATTCTCACTAAGCCCCTGGGGAAGGTCAAGTTCCTAACCTTCCATGAGAATCTTGGTATCGTGGAACGACCCTATGATGTGGGTCCTGGGATGATGAGCTCGAGGAGCTCTGGGGGGCTTTGGGGACAGCGTCTCGGAGCTATGAGCAACTACAAGGCTAGGCTTGCCAAACCTTGTTGGTGTGCTTGGACCCCACCATTGTGATTATTGAGGTGGTTCACCTCTCATTATCTGTGCCCCGTATTCATCCTACCCATTGAGTTTAGGGCTCATGGGAAGTACCTCTCATTTGGCCATTGAGGTGGGAAAAGCTAAAGACTAGTAGCAAAGACTGATGGATGCATCAGAGATTGTCGTACTCTCTATCTAGGATGGCACAGTCCAACCACTTGATCTGAGATCAAGTCTAGTGAGGTCTCTGACCTCCGCCTGAGTTTGGGTCAGATGAACCAACTTCGGGTTGGTTGGAGACTTTTTGTGAGTCCGATAGAGGTTTTGACCTCTGGGCTGAATCTGTCAGCGAGGAATGATGTCTTTGTGACTGACCCACTTCTGTTCTGAAATAAAGAGGCCAGCAAAGCAAGTTATGGCGGCGTGACGCACGATGTTTGATTGCACTGGTGGATGGAGTTCTATGCTTGATGCAACTTTACTTTTATAACAGCAATCACATAAACAGTTAAGTAAAATGCTGATAGAACATACCAGTGGATCTATAGAAGACAAACCAGAAACAGGAGAATGTGTTGGTGCGTTACGGCGGTCAGCAAGATGCTTCAACCAGCAAAGTCTTCTTGGTCGGCCAACCCAGAATGTGTCACAACAGTCCTCAAATTAGTCACCCAATCAACTCAAAGTCAACCCTAGAAATGTCAACGCAGCCCAGGTCAATGCAAGGCAAATACAATAAAAGTCAATGCAGCCTAACTTCGGCCAACTTGACTCGATTTTTGTGCCAATGAGTACCTACTAAAAATCAAACTCTCTAGAACCCCCAGCCAATTTAGCTACAAGACCAAAGTCAACGCTAACTTCAACCTTGCTCCTGTAGTAAACCCCAACTACGCTTTTGGTCGCAAGAATCTCGGTCTTCTTGTCGCAGCAAACTCGTCCTTTCGCGCGTAAACTTCGTCCTTCTTGCTCCTTAGATGCTCGTATAAGAGAGGAGATGTGTGTTAAGATGAGCGGAAAAATGCTCCAACGTTGACTGTATTTATATCCATCATTGAGGTGTGTGACACATCTGTTGTGGGTGTAAAACCTTAAGGCCGACCTGCACTTAAATTTATTATAAATAATAAATTCAAAATAAATGTTCTGCTCATCAGATTAAAATCAATTTTATATCAATTTTACACCTCTCCGAAAGAGGAATCCAATGCAAATATTGGAATCTTCATTTGAGCATCACAAGATGGAGTTTGGACCTAGTTGTCCAAATTTAACACTCCCTCTCAACTACGGAGAACTCCATCCACTAGTGCAATCAAACATTGTGCGTCATCCCGCCGTAACTTGCTTTGCTGGCCTCTTTATTTCAGAACAGAAGTGGGTCAGTCACAAAGACATCATTCTCGGCTGACAGATTCAGCCGAGAGGTCAAAACCTCTATCGGACTCACAAAGAGTCTCCAACCAACCCGAAGTTGGTTCATCTGACCCGAAGTCAGGCGAAGGTCCGAGACCTCACTAGACTTGATCCCACATCAAGTGGTTGGACCGCGCCATCCTAGATAGAGAGTACGACAATCTCTGATGCGTCCATCAGTCTTTGCTACTAGTTTCTAGCTTTTCCCACCTCATTGGCCAAAAGAGAGGTACTTCCCATGAGCCCTGAACTCAATAGGTAGGATGCATACGGGGCACAGATAATGAGAGGTGAACCAACTCAATAATCACAACGGTGGGGTCCAAGCACACCAACAAGGTTTGGCAAGCCTAGCCTTGTGGTTGCTCATAGCTCCGAGAAGCTGTCCCCAAAGCCCCCAGAGCTCCTCGAGCTCATTGTCCAACAGGACCCACATCATAGGGTCATTGCACGATACCAGGTCTCTCATGGAAGGTTAGGAACTTGACCTTCCCTAGGGGCTTAGTGAGAATATTTGCGACTTGCTCATCAGTTCCTATATGATCAAGCCTTATGGTGCCTTGCTGTACCATATTCTGGATGAAATGATACCTGATATCAATATGCTTGGATCGGTCGTGGAACACAGGATTCTCGGTCAAGCGAATCCCACTCTGGTTATCACGGAGTATCACGGTGGTATCTAGCACATGTCCAAACAGCTCACTAAAGAGCTTTCGCAACCAAACTGCTTCACAACAGGCCATACTTGCGGCAATGTATTCGGCCTCTGCTGTGCTCAAAGCCATCGACTGTTGCTTCCTGCTCATCCATGAAATCAAAGCAGAACCAAGATTGAAGCAGCATCCCGATGTGCTCTTACGATCCACCACACTGCCAGCCCAATCGGCATCAGTATATCCAAGGAGTGTCACGCTCCCGGCAGTGTATCTCAGCCCATGGTTTATCGTGCCCCGAAGGTATCTCGTAAGATTCCTGGCACCAACCCAGTGAAAGTGATGAGGTTCAACCATCTGTTGACTCAAAGTGTTCACTGCAAAACATATATCTGGACGGATGTTCACTAAGAACAACAGGGCCCCTACGAGTTGACGATACTCAGTAAGATTTGCCAATACGGGCCCAGCGGCGCTGCCACTCAACTTCTTGAAGTTGAGTTCCATTGGTGTTGACACAGTCTTGCAGTCCACCATACCAAATCTTTCCACAAGTTTCTCAATTTATTTTCCTTGAGAAAGGAAAATCTCTCCAAGTCTCTGCCAGACCTCCAGTCCTAGGAAGTAGTGCATCAGTCCTAGGTCCTTCATCTCGAACTCAGCAGCGAGCTCCATCTTGCATTGATGAATGAGAGGGTCAGCACCTGTCAGAAAGAGGTCGTCTACATATAGCACCAGAATGAGAGGCTTCCCCTGGGCAACCTTGAAGTAAAGGTTCGAATCAGCATTACTTCGAGTGAAGCCCAGCTTCATCAAGTAGCTATCTATCCTCTCGTACCAAGCTCTGGGTGCTTGTTTCAACCCATAGAGGGCTTTCTCAGAATGTCCCCCTCGGAGCAGCATGTCCCTTAGCATCTTCGAGAGTGTCCTTGAGCCATGATGGTCTCTTTCTCAGTGAAGGAGATGGATCGATTGGGTCCATTGGTCCTTAAACATCAGGCATTGTCTCATCTTGCAGTTCTTCTTGATCTCCAGGCCTTGCTTCATGATTTTCCTCAGATCTCAGAAGATCTACTACTTTCTTTAGGGAAGCATCTTCGTCAAAAGTGACATCATGGCATATCTCTACTTCCCTTTGACCAGGTACATAGACTCTATAGGCCTTAGAAGTTTCGCTGTAGCCCACAAACATTCCTTTCTTCCTAGAAGCATCCAGCTTACTTCTCTTTTCTTTTGGCACGTGAAAATAAACAAGACATCCAAAAATTCTAAAATGTGAGACGTTAGGTTTCTTACCAGTGAAAACCTCTTCGGGAGTTTTGGAGTCCAGGGCAGAATGAGGGCATCGGTTTTGAATGTATACAGCAGTATTCGCAGCTTCTCCCCACAGAAACTTCGGTAGACCTTTGTAATATCCCTATAATGGATTCTTCAGCAGATCATGCCTGAAAAATGCATTCCTCAGGTATGAGGGCTTCAGATTTCATATAATATCTTTGAAAATTTTCAGCAACCAAAATAAATAGCAGCAACAACCTTTACTCAACTTTTAAGGGCAAAAAGGTGGGGAAAAGTGAGGATTTTGGCCCTAAAATGAGTGAATAAGGAAATCTGCGTATAATGACGGGTCAAGGTTCTGGAATATGTTAGAATAGGTCAAGAGGGACATCCATGTCGAATTTCAGCTCAAAAAAAGGCGTTTTGCTATATTAAACAAATCCTCCTTCTCGACTAGTCAATAAAAACCCTAATTTTCCAAGACTTTGAATATGCAGAAATTCGCTGAAGCAAGGGCAGCGTATTTTCTGAAGGAATATGATGTATAACACTATGAATAATCAAAGAATGAGTTTGAGTACAAGGCATAGGCTTTCAGCAAGGTTAAACAACAATTTTATATAGAAAACCCCTCAAGATAGAGGTGCTGCAAGACAAGAAAATAATCCAGAAACCCTACAGCGTTTTCTGCAGTAGCTGTGAGACAGAAGATGCATGTATAGCCAATAATAATGTATAGCAGCAGAAGAGAGTACAAATCTTGAGGAAACAACCTCTCAAGAGAAGAAATGCAAGCCTCCACAACACATGTACATAAACATGAAAAGTACTGCTATTTCTGCACAAACCCAGGCGATGAAAAATGCAGCCTAAGATAGAATGCTGCTCCAATACATAGATATGACAATATATAGCTCAAATACAATAGGGGAGCAAAGCTCTAACCCTGATAAGCAACAATATGTCAATCCTCCAAGGGATTGGCTGAAATACACAATATGACAAAAATGCCAGAGTTGCTGGGCAGCTACTGCAACTCCAAATTGAAACCAAATAGAGAAGGCTGAAGATGATGAGAAACTGAAATAGACCTCCTCCAATAGATCTCAAAAGTGGAAGGCTGATCCTTACACTTGAGATCTTCCCCTCAAATCAACCGGAAAACCCTCACTGCAAATACACCATGAAGATAATGCAGAAACTGAGAGGGAGTGCGCAGTAGTGGAAATAAACACTTTGGCCAAGTGCCAAGATCTGCAAATCAGCTCCAATATCCTCCAACCTGATCCTCCAAAGGAAAGAAAGACTCTCCCTCTGAAAAACAAGAGAAGGAAGTGGTGTCGTAAAGTCACCGCGGCAACACCCTACAACACAGTATTACGCTGTTGCAGCAATAACGCTGTCCTGGGGGATGATGCTAAGAAAATAACTTTGCCCGAGCAGGCACTAGAAGTCCCCCGGGGCTAAGGGTGAGATCTCCACACGGAGACACTCGGTGCACTAAACAGTGCAGCAGACAGGCTAAACAGCCAACATGCCAAAGAAAGACAAATGTCTCACTCAATAATCAATAATCCAAGAATCCAAGCACGAATCAAATGAGGAGGCTCCTCCATCTTTTATAGTGTTGGTTTCCCTCCAAAACCCAATGTAGCCTCTCTCTCTCCTCCACATCCTCATCCTTATCCAC